>WEDG01001043.1:0-166657 GCA_017591395.1 Schistocephalus solidus
GGTCTCAATCTTTCAGAGCATTGCGCCCTGATTGTCTCCAAAGCACGCAGAACTGCCGGGTTTATCCTCCGAAATTTTTAAAACTATTGATATTAGACTTCGCCTTTATAAAATGTACGTTAGAACTTGCCTGGAATACTGCTCGTTTCAATTTAGCCTTCTGCGCGCTAGCGAACGGAAGAAAATAGAATCGGTCCAACACTTCTTCACGAAAAGAATTTTATCGTTGGAGCACCGTAATTTGTCGTATCAAGAACGCTGTAGGCTTGTTAATATTGATCCCTTATGGTTTCGCCGAGTGCAGAAGGGACTATTTTTGCTTTTTAAGCTTTTGAATAATCGTACATTTAATCCCTCATCACTGTGAGGCAGCTTGACCATCCTCGGCGCAGCAGTCATCGCAATGTCTTTTTATTTCTTCCATTAGCTCGCACAGTTAAGTATCGACGGTTCTTTTCGATAAACGCCATGGCCATGTGGAATAAACTTCCCCATAATATAAACGTCCAACGGAGTTATTCTTTGTTTAAGATTACCATTACTAGTTTTTTGCATTCAGAACAGTTTCCAAGAATTCTGGGCGCCGACACGGTAGAATCTGTTTTCCTGTTCGACGGAGTGCGCGGCATCTGAACTCGATCCCAGGTGTTACCTTGAGGGATACGGCACCGTCTCTGCAGCCTGCACCCGTTGACTTCTTCGGCAGACAGTGAGCGACCGTACACGGATGCTTTCTTGCCTGAGGCAGAATCCCGGTGCCTAGCAAAGACAGAGACTGCATACAGACTGCAATTGTGTTAGCCCTTCCCTGATCTGAATTGCTATTATCCTTACAGTTGGCAGTTTTTTCTCCTGAATAACATGAAAATAGGAAAAACACTTATAATGATATATATTTAGGAGTTTTTTTCACTGCCAGCCTCTACCCACTGAATATTTCACCTGACAATGCCTGTAAACCGGTATTAAATACAACTATTATTATTATTATTATATTATATGGGTCGCTAATTATATTTTCCATCATCCTCTGCAGAGTCAATCTTTGCATTCACTTTTTCTTCCACTCCTTTTAAACTAGCATTGCCAACTCTTGACAACCTTGATACTTTTCTTCGAATTTGCAACCCTGACGATAGTCTCCAGGATCTGTTGATGATCGAGGTGGGTTCTGATGGTTGCGCCTCTTTGGTGATGGACTATACAGTCAGCAGGGTCGCATCTCGATGATGATCTCGTGACCTCTACTGTCCCGTCTTCGTTTCGACCATGTTGTCTACGATGAGTTCGTCCTCTCTCACCTCCACTGGTGTTTATAAACAGTAGCTCTGACTGCTATATTACCTCTCACCCGACAAGGAGCGTCCCGAACCCTCATATGCAGTCAGCAACATCACAATACTATCCCATTGCATTTAGCTATTAATTTTTTTAGTGAAGCAGTTTTTTCTCCTTTTTTTAAATTGGCGGCTCGCTGAACTCCACCTCCGATTTACCCCTTGGAGATTTTTTTACTGCTTCTTTTCGAGTTCACCGTATATGCCAACGATTGTTGTCTTTTGTTTTAAAAATTGCAAATCTTTTTGAATCGGATATGTTTACCATACTACTCATTTCTGCTGTTCATATGGATGCTCACATAGTGCAGCAATTATCCACTTTGTATTTATTTAAACCATGGTACGAAGTTTGTAATGATGGGGCCCTCTGTGTCTTAAATATACAATTTATTTATTTATTTATCTTCGTAAAAATTTCAAAAAATTAGTAATACTTCCTAACTGAGCCATCATGGCCATAAATACTTTTCATCAAATATCGCACAAAGAGAGACACTGAGAGCTATGGAGGCGGAGTTAGGTCAGGAAGTTTAAAGATCGATTCCTGGTTGGCGAAAAAGGACTAGGCAGATTCATAAACTTGTGGCTGTCATCTCATATTGAGATTTAAACGCCATCAAAATGGAAGTCAAACCGTATTAAGCTTGGACGAACTGCGACCAGGCAGTTTGACTCCCCCTCTCTCCACTCCTGCTATGGGTTCAACTTCTGGCATCTGAACTGTGTTTTCCTGTTCTTAGACGCAGGAATAAGAGATCAGATTAACGACCTCTGACGTGTTTTGTTCTCGTATTGAGTATTTAAGTTTTCTTTATTATTTTCGGTAGGATGCCTATGGTTTCTCTGGATTTCACCTTCTAGGTACTGTCAGAAAGTAAATAGCATTACCAGAATTCAGCCCATTTTTACTGTCCTTTCCGTTGCCGAATTTCTGGTGACTACCTGTCAATTCAAGGCCTCAACAGTCGATCTGGCCTGCAGCTGGGCCGCACTACGGGACTGAATGAGTTGTTTTTCTGCAGTAACGACCTTAAGCTTGTTTCGTAACAAGCACGGGGAAAGTATTATGTAAAAAAGATGAAAATACTGGTTTGCCTTCCTATATTCAACGCTAATCTTCCACCCGCCGCTATCATTTCGTTCTAACTCCCTTAGTTTGTCAGCATATCAACTTCCCGTCCCTGCAAATAACCACATCGTTGCGCTCCTTGTCAGTACTTGAACGGACACAACAAAATGTCCAATTTTAGATTGAAACACTGCACTTGTTATTAAATCCTTCCTTTATTCCCTATTTTCTATTAGACATTCATAGGCCTAAGACTATTAGAATACATTGTATACATCTCTACTGCTTCTTATGGCCTCATAATTTGTGTTCGGCGTAGTGTTTATCGATTATGTTCAGTAAGTTTACGGGCTAGACAAGCACAAGTGCTTCAATCATCTTTATGTGTTCCAAAGTCATAATATTCGTCCACTACAGCATCGACATATTAAATGAACTGTTTTATTAATGTACTGTTAGGGATGGTAGACCTGATCAGCCGAAAAAGTGTCAACGGGGCTTCTCAGGGTGAATTTTTGAGTTATTGTGTACCTCTTCTTTCTTAATTGGCATCGTTTTTGTTCTGTCTAGTTTAAATTTATTGCTTAATATTTTTTTCTGACTAATGTTTGTGAAGCTCATTGGTCCTTTGGTTGTTATCCGGTGCCTTGGTTTGTATCAGCAAGCGAAGTTCAGATAGCTGGCTGTGCGCCCCAAGGATATACTGGTAGTTTCTGTCTTTGTTGGATGTTTCGGCGGTTGTTATTATTGCATGTAAAGCCAACCAATCTCTTGTACAAAGATGCCGTTTCAATGTTGCAAAGAATTTCTGGAAGGTCCCTTCTGTTAAACCTGATTGGGAATAGTAATTACTATTCCTCATCTGGGGGGTCTCGTATTCTGACTATACCAAATGCGTTAACTGCTGTCAGGATCGCCTGTACGCCGGGCATTGTGTACCTCATAGTTCAAAATGACTTGACGTATGCTGCTGGTATAACGGTTGTTGCGGGTCTTACCGACATCGTAAAGTTTGCCTTATTCTGATAAGCATTTTACAGGCAGATGGCTATATAGCACGCCGATTCCCATCCCAAAAATCGGTGCTTGGTTCGTACCTTGATCCCCTTGCAGACAAAATATTTGTCTCTCTCCTGTCGTTCGCTCTTGCTTATGCGTCTCTTATGCCTAGTATGTTAAAATTATACTCATTGCTCTTAGTGAGTTTATTCTTGTTATTCATGTCGCGTGACTTACTTCTGATGCTGGGCGCGTCCTATCTTCGGTTTATATCACAGAAGCGGCCGGTTTGACTTCTTTTTCCCTTAACTGTTCAGCGTCAACTTTCTAGATTCCTCGACCTCCATGTTCCAGTTATCGAGATGAAGCCTATTAACAGCAGCAAGGTACGATCATACGATTATCTGTATATTAGAAGAGTTATTCAACAACTATTGCTGCTTCTAGCTGTAAGGATCTGGAATTCCGTATAGGGGGATAAACACTTGCAGTAATTATTTTCCTATCTTATCCTTTACCAACGGCGGGCAATAGGATATATGCCAGTGCTGTTCCATTAGTCAGAATCTCAATGACATTGACTTAAAGATTTCTAGCTCCCATTTATCCGTATAACACTTGACTACAAAAGGCAACTATAATTGTTTCACCGTCATTACCGACGCCCAAAACTCTATAAATGTCCAAAATGGAGAACAAAACACCCGAGCGTATCCAGGATCTTAGGGCATCGGTTCATTAGAAGACAAGAGTATGGTACCTGCACAAGCAGGCTTAGCAGATAGGCTTACCGGTTAGCCTCACTGTTGGCTATTACGCGGGCTCCTACTCAAAGGCCTTAATGGTCAGTTATGAAATAAGTGGAACATAGCATCTAACCTGTAGGCTTTTGTGAACTGACAGCAACGTTGCTACCAAGACACTGGGCTAAGGCTGACACCCCAAAGTTCTTTTACCATAGCGTCCTCTGACGAAATTTTGACATGGTGACCATCAGCCACCATCGAGTAATTTTATTTGCCACTGATGCTTCACGGTTTGATTATTGAGCTAAAGCGCTGCTGGGAGCTCTCTTGGAATCTCCTGTTTACAATTATCCAAAGGAGCATCATGTAATGTCCGTGTATTAATACAAGTTGTGCGAAGACGACCGCCACAACTGGCGCGATGTTTACTACTGGTCCAGTGACGCTGGGGACTTATGTTCCATTTGGTCTACTCATGCGTATGCTGCTGAATACCAGAACATGAAAATGCTATTTCACTCTGGTATTTGAACTCGTCAAGCGCCCATTCTTCATCAGTATGCGATTGTCTGCTGCCGGTTGGGCGCAGGCTCTATGGAAATAAAGCCGAGGGCTGTCTCAAAGTCTGCTTTCTAACACAACGACCCTCTTTACTTCTCTTATAAACATACTGTGGCGATTTCCCCCTGGAGCAGAACCACCATGCACCGTCCTCGTGGAAACCAGTCAATGACCCGCTAGTGTACGTACAACTGAAGGGGTACCCTACACACATCCCTGTTGTTTCTGCTTCAACGTCAAATTGAATTGTCGAACACCATACTTAAGAGACATTTCACTCGCGGCTGCAGTAAGTGGTCGAAGATCTTGCTCGTTGTGATCTACTTGTCTTGTCGGTTTGTATTGTGGACGGAGAGGTCGACACGCGATTAATGAATGGGAACTTGTAGGATTGGGTAGTTTCAACTATCTTGGGGCGAATTTGCTGCAGTATGTACAGAGAAAAAACGATCTAACAATATTAAACTGCTACTCAATGCCCGCAAGCTTTAGGTATAAATGAGCCTTTTATATCTTCATCGTCATAAAAAGTTGGGTCTGTCAATAATTCCTCTGGCCAGTCTTGTACGTTTTATCTTTGTTCGTCTGCGTGTGCGGAAGGCGAACTGAGCGTTTAGTGTGTCGGCGATTCAGTAGACGGACATCTTTTCAGACGGGACAGTCTGCAATCGCTAAAATAAGCATAACGGCTTATCTCAAACCGCTCTAAAAGATGGCCTAGGTAGTTTCGGCCCATAAGTTTTCGCATACCCCATGGGTTTACTTTTCTTGCCCTGTGATCACACACCACTGCCCATTCTGAAGCGGGGCCGGCTAGATCAGGGCCTATTAATAGCCCTACTAGTTAACATTGACAAACTATCTGAAGTGCTATGACTTGTCGGACTAGTTACTTTACAAGAACTTGTTTAGGTAGCTCTTCAAAGCTAATTCTCCAGCTCACCATGAAACTTTTGGTAAAACTACAGAGACTGTTCCGAGCTAGCTGACGTGTCCATTGTTGATAGGTAATAAAACAGCCTTCGATGTACATGTTTGTAAAATTAGCAGACGTGTCGTCCAACGAAAATATATTCGCCGACAGAGTCACGCTCACGCCTGTTGACGGAGCTGGGCAGCGGTCTGGTTTATCTATACTTGATTTATTTCCTTCCTCGAGGCTGTAGTTGTATTCTGAAAAATTGGCCATAAACGTGCCGACGGCTGCGTATCCCAGGGAGCGTTCTCGTCATCTTAATCGTAACGGTGGCCTGCTCTGCCCATAATGTCTTCTTTTTGCTATTGATCGTTAATGAGATCCCAACAACAAGCTAATCTGGCGACAGGGGTGCGACTATATTTGACTCTGATCAAAGTCATCATGCTTTACTGTCCATAAAGGAGGCCACTGTGGGCCGCCATCGCGGGACATTCGGAATTTTCATTTATAAATACTGATAGGGAACGCTACCGATTATAGGGGACACCTGTTGACAACTTATTCTAAGGCTATCATCTCAGTTGACCGAAAGAGCTAACGCTCAGTGTGCTGTCCCATAAAATGTAAAGTGAAATTGTAAAGTGTATTTTCTGTTAGAAGAAATTATTTGAGTACAGTCGTACCATTGGTTAACGCACAGAATACTTTGCAAATATTTCTGTTACGTCCGGATGCCAGCCTTTGTAGGAACTTTTTTCGGTAATCTGCAAAAACCGCACTTTGTATAAAATGACTACTTAATTATTTACAATTTTCCAAACTGATTTTGGCTACCGGTCTAGTTTCAAATATGTTATAAAAAAACATGAGTTTCAATGTTTTTCGTCTCATACTCATTTGGAAGCAACATATATTGTCTTCAAAATGTATCTTTCAAGAACAGGTATCTTTGGAGTTCAAAATACTTTTTACAATTCCTGAATAATTGTGAATACAACCTGCTGTTACACTTGCATTCAAGGTTTCCTGTGTTGTAATCAGTATTACGACCATACTTGAGTTATATTTTATGATTGAAAACACGTTTTGGATTTTCGGTTAACAGTTCATGAACTCCAACATCCCTCTCCGGGATATTGCTACCGCATTTTCTTTTCCAGAGGAATGAATTATGGGATGGATGAAACATTTTTCAGATTTTTGAATCTTAACCCCAGCTGAGAACTTAAGGGAGGGGAATTTTGTCCTCCGCTCACTTGGCGTAGCGGAACTCGTTTCAGTTATCATGCATAAATGCTACATCTCTAGGACAACCATATTCGAAAGTATAAATCGCTTGCTGGCATAGGGACATGTCAAAAGGAATTATGAATTCGCACTCGGCGGACTATGGCTCACAATAATAAGGCGTCCGGCAGCGCGTTCGCTGACGAGACCTGTGTGTCTCTGTGTCCAACATATGCGTGTCTGTGTGAGGAAGCGTTTGACCGAGTCATTTGTGTTTGTTGAACATATGCTTATTTGGTCCGTGCGCTGCTTCGGTGGCTAATGTTCACGAGGCGCTAAGGGTTGCAAACATCGCCGGTCGAAGTCGGCTAGATGGTGTCTGCCTGTGGACGTAGCTGAACAATGGGTATCCAGATGGAGACTGAGGCGTGATTGTGTGTTATCGAAGGCATGCATGTGAACTCGATTAACAGCCAGGTGTCCGAGAATGGGGCTTTTGAGTAGCCTCTGCATAAGTCATTCTCCGCCAATGAACCATAAATATCAAAAAGACAAGTGCGTCCTAAGCTTGAGGTTGGTGCGCGTCCCCGACATTATAAACATGCTAAGATTTCCCAATTCGTCTTCAGGTCTATATAGTTGGTCTGGTCTTTTTTCAACGATCTCTACGTACTGCTTTTTCTTCACGAGGGATTCTCCCAGATAGGAGTAAAGATTACGTAGGATAGACTTTATGGCCTCGCATGCTTCCCTGAATCTAGAGGAGCTTCCATAATTTCGGTATCCTCTGTCACAGTGCCGAGTCTGCTACAAAGTGACTCTCAGATAGCGCTGATCTTTGAACAAAAGAAATATGACATCGAGCTTCCCAGAGTAAAACACCGTAGAATTTTTAATTTGGACGCTTTTTGAGGTTGACATTTCTTGAAGTAAAGCACACCAACCTCAATTCCGCAATGCTCTTATTTCACGAAGGCCTGCATATCTAAAGGGCATCTGCATCAATTCCTAGTCCCGTGCTGGGGTTGTGATGGAGGCCGAGAAGGCTACATTGATTAAAATATTTGAACTGCATGTATTAAAAATGTCAATATTTTTTTCTTAGAATGTTGACAGTTTTGTTTTCATGTTTTTAATCGTCAGATGCGCGGGCTATCTATTTTTTTATACGTAGTTGGCGTAGTTACGTTTGCCTATCCAACAGCCCCTACTACACATCTGAAAACGATTGCTCGTTGTCCTGCATGCTTTTTGTAGGCTATTACGCCGTTTGGTTGGGTTTGTATCAGCCGTGTAGGCTTCAAACAACTAAAACTTTGTCTTGCCGCTTGTTTATCCCCTATCTTCGCATGTGCTGAGTTCAGCGTGGCAGTTTTCGAGGCCGTGGTCCAAATAACCTCTCTTTCGCCTGGTCAGTGTTCATATATGCATGACCGCCTCCTTTGTTCCATCTCATGTGTGTTTAGGTGCGAGGATATCTCACGGTCGTCACTCATAACGACGTAGCTGCGCATGGAAGTTCTGGACTAGCATGCAGTTTTGAAATCTGCTGCCTCGTGTGTTTGTTTCGGTTTTCCTAAAACTATCTTGCACGGCAGGCCACTTCATCTATTAACTTCTTGCCTAAGCCGGCTGTGAGTTAAGAGAGGTTTAGATCGCCACTGGCCGTGGGTGAGTCGGGTCTCACGTGCTTCATTTTCTGGATTGCTACGGCAGATCTGATTCCTAGTGGGATTATTTTCGAAGTTGATAACTTACAGTTTCAACACTTGCCTATACTCTCTTATTAGCGACTGGGGCGCGGGCGGTCAAGCTTCACAAAGGCCCTTGAGAGCGGAGAGATTTCTTCGTTTTTATGCTGATCAGCATGCGCTAACTCGAGTACACATATTTTGATTCGTTCTACTTTTTCACGGGAAGGGATTTAGGTTGATAAAGCTTACTGGAAGGTGTAGCGGGTTCTATATACAAAATATATTCTCGACGCGTTTCTCTGAAAGATGGAACTCATTAGAGACCAGATGCACTTGTCCGGACATCAATTTCATGCGCTAAGCAGGCCCGTGATGTGCTTTTTCCGCCTCTTGATTTTTCTCACTTCGAAAAACTAACAGATCCTCATCCATATAGATTAGGCTAGGTTTAACCTGTTTTTGGGATCTTCGTACGCCTTGACGATATCTATTTTATGTGTTATGAACAAATCAACGTCAGAGATCTGCTAAAAGCCGCTGATCTTAAACTAAATATCACTGAACCGAAGTAAACGCGTCTCAAATATCTGCTATCCACGTGAGTTGGCGTGCAAATTTAAGACGAGATGCTCACCCGAATCCACCGACTCCTCAGAACTTACTGAAAGGTCTGGAGAGAACTGTAATATAAACAGTCAAAGGGCTGGCAATAACGTTTCGCGCCAATCGTGCGCACTCAAGGGGCAGATTTCGTTGGTGTGTATGGAAAATAAACCCACACGCTCGTTGCGATAAATACCTTGCAGTCTATCGTAGGTAAGTAGAGAAGCCCGTCTACATCGGCATGCCCAAACAAAGACTACTGTCTAATTCGGCTGTGAGCATGTCTGAGCTATCTGTCTTCGATTTAATTCCGCTCGACGTCTGTAAATTGGCTACAATCTGTGGCGACGAATCTTGTGAACTATGTTAAATGACCCCCCTCTGTGGGTTCAAAGTGCTGAGAATCTATTATGAGGCCTATTTTGAGCTTATTTCCTCTTCGCTTCCATTGGAGAGCTGGAATCCCATTTAGGGTCTACATAACTTACTGTATCTGAAGATAGGTTTGAGTCGGAATCTGAAACGTCAGACGGGTAAAGTTCTTGTCCCTGCGGTCTTATCTACATCACTTTCACTCTCTGCATTCACTGCCACGCTCAAGAGCATACTGGGAGGCTGTTCACTACAGACTGATGTTTGTGACACTCCTTGGGCTAGAAGGTATGCATAAACATCTTTGGCGGCTGGCGCAATACAGTAGCAAAATCGGGGCCAGGATATTTATAGTTTCCCCTTTTCGTATCGTAAGTTGTTTGCTGCCTGGGGCACCGTATTGTGACCAGCAATACAGTCCAATAGTATTCTAGTTCCCGGAGCATTGCCCGAAGCCACTTTTTTCGTGTTCTAGTCTTTAATGTGCGTGGCAGTGTCATCTACGTAGTTGAGTTAAATCAGCCATTATAAAGGGACACGTTGGGCACTACAACCATAACGTTTAGTCTTTTTGAGAACCTTATTAATGACGTCTTAACGTTGGATATTTAGTGACCTGCATTCACATCTAAATTCAGAAAATTTGCTCTGCTGACAAGATCTACTGGAGTAGCCGCTTAGTCCTCTCGTTTGAGGTTATCTTGCCTATCACTATGGCCCGCTTGAACATGTCTGAAGGCAGTTGTGGTAAGAAAACCTGCTTTTGACTGTTCACGCCCGTCAGATCATCTGGAAACACATCGCCCCCGAGTAGCACCTCCGCTAGTAACCCACGAATGCTTATTCGGCAGAATCGGTGGACTGCTTTTTTCGCAGGCAGCCTTCGCTAAAGGACCTTAAAATATGCGTGGCCCACTGAGTAGCTCAGAATTGGTGGATTTGGTTTCAGTCCCAAACAGGGGTGCGCTTGCACTAGTTATCCGACGGCCTGTCAAAATGGACAAGGAAATTCGATTCTTATCCCATGTAGCCAGTCATTGATTTCCTTTTGTTTATGAATACCCTTTCGTGTCTGGTGTCTCGCTTTACTTGAATTTAAAGATCCCCTCAGCTTGCTGTTATTTTCTGTAAGACTTTTCACCCCGTTTTCTTGGTTTCGCTTTCTCCCTTAGCTCAACACTGCCGCACAGGTAACAAGCATCTTCGCAAGTCTTACGGCACCAGTCTGTGGTTTTGCGGGATGGGCAGGCCTACCTGCTCTCTGGTGAGGCCCGTTTGATGTTCTGCGACATACTGTTTTACTTACGACACTGCAAGTTTTAAATTTTGTTTTATCCCCTATTGTAGTCGTTTCGGTTTACTGCGGTTAACTTCATTTCGGAAGAGAAAAAAACATGCTAAAATTTGACCACTGCCTGCTGTTGCATTTTTATAAGCCAGATTTGAGTATCATGTTGCTTCTTATGATTGTGGCTAAATGTGCAGTTTAAGCAGCTCCCTAGATCGACTTTATTCTGGTCGGCCGCATTTCAGGTAAATGGGCTTGGTATTTCGGCAGCTTCCACGTTCCTTCTCTGTTGATCCTGCTAAAAAATGTTTATCGGCTGTTTTAAATTGATCTGTATTGAAGTGTTTTCGTTTGGAATATGCATTCGATTCATTTTTGCCGGACTAAGTTCCTTTTTCGAGCCCAGGAGCCATTGACAAGTTTTAGGGATTGCAATAAACACTTCTGCAGATGTCACCGTCAGTCACGCCCCAAGTTCAGATCGGGTGAGTACCTTCGATCCTAACTTTTACAGTCGGTCGTCTCTTAGCCAATCTCTCTTTCTCTCTACTTTTCTCTTTTAGAAAGTTATGGGCACATCTCTAAGATTTTAAATTGATCGTAGTTTAGCCGTTGCATATGTGAACGCTAGCCTCAGCGCGTGAGGAGTGATTGGAATATTCTCCGGATTCTTCGCGCGTGTGGTGCCTCAAACTTGTATGTGCTGCCAGTAAGATTGTACGATTGGGTTGGTAGAGACCTACGATTAAACGCCCATTCTCCATATCTAATATCCTGTAGGCCGAATATTACAAGCTCACCCTCTCAAAAAAAGTGGCTGAATGGGTAGTAATATTCATTATACAGTTTAATTTCTAATCTTTTTAAATAGATAAACGTTGATACAGTCACTGGCCGATCTCCTGAAATATAAACCGAAATTTTGAAATGCGGTTTCGATTAGTAAGGGGAATTTTATTAAGGATTACCATGCAGCTTGCTTCAACTACGTTGTATGCAAACCATGATTTTGGCTTTTTATTTTCTTTTTTCGGTTGCCTGCAAAACCACACTTGATGAAACTTACCACTTAAGTAATACACATTTTTGGATTTAGTTGCAATGTCTTTATATACTCAATTATATTTCATAGAAGAAATGCACATAAGTATTCATTCTTGTACTCATTTGACCAACAAAGCATGTCTTCAAGTTTTATGCTAGAGAAAAGTATTTTCGGTTTCTAAAAAAGTTTTTCAATTCCTTTATAATCTTGAACCCGATATGCCGTCGCATTTTCGTTTAGGCCTTACAGTCTACAGGTTGTGTATGGTCTATTCGAGGAAAATTATGCATTCCTCTATCCCATTAAGAAGAACCCATATAGGGTTTCGAAAATTTGGCACTTACTGTGGCTCATCTCGTATACCTTATAAGCAGCATTAATAAACGACACGGTGCTATATGAAGGTATATTGTACGGTCTTAAAAATCATAATTTCAAACTTTCTACATATCAAGAAATAACCTCCCTTCGAGTATAAAACATAAAGAAGACGTGAGTTGTTACACAATGAGTACAAAAAGGAGTATTTATATGCATGGTTTTAATACAATTTATTAGAATTTAAAAGAGTGCCAAAACTCTATAGGAAAAACGCATAAGTAGTCATTTACCGTGTGTCGTTTTTGCAGGTGACCGAAATGTCATGCATTCAAAAGCCTGGCGTGTCCGAATTATCTTGCGATTATGCCGCACGTTAATCAGCATTGCAACCTTTACTTAAGTAATCCTGTGCGATTGAAACCGCACTTACTATTTTAGGAGATCGTTCGCTCACCGTAGATTCTACTACTAACGGGGAAAATTAAAATTGAGTAGAAATCAGTTCACAAGTGACATACATTTGAAAACTACGATACTCCTGCCTGACTTCTGTCTGACAGTCCCTCATTAGAGTCTCCCACTCGTTACTTTCTCACTTTGCGGCGTCTCAGTAATTGACAGATTTGCTCATTCTGACGCGAAATGCATTTGTCAGGTTTTGTACTTTTTTTGGAAGTTCTATATTACAGCTCTGCTGTTGTGTTTGCTGGCTGCGCACACCTTTTGTTAACTCCTCATTTTCCCAATTTGAATTCTGAAAACAGATCTGTCGGGTTTTTTGTTATAGGACCTTTGCTGCTATTACGACCGCTGTTTCGGGGCTGGGATATGCCCGTCAAATGCCCATTTACTACCGGGAGGCCTTAAAGATATCGAAGGCTGGAACTGTGCCTTCCCGATCAACAGGCAAACATACGTAATTCGGAGAGTAATCTGCTTCATGGGAAATTTTTATGTTTATACTATCAAGCTTCTTAAAAAGAGTTATTTGGCTTACCACGGTTACCTTGATGTAATTGAACAGACAAGAAAACTTTTTTTCGCTAGGGACAGGTTATGATATCGGGCCCAGTAAACGGTAAGTAGTAGAACGTGTCTTACGGGAATGTTGCTAGTAGGAGTTATACTGGCGGGGCCTTACAGCGCGACATCAGGGAAACCTGACAAGTAAAATCTGAAAAATAAATAAAATTAGCCACTTTATTGTTTTCCTACGTTTAGAATTTTGACGGAAATTATGTGCGTGAAATTAAAAAAGCGCAAAACAGTAGTTAATAAGTAAAAGGTACTCGAATAAACCGCCGTTGATGACTATGCGAGGCCAAGGTCAAACGGATTAAGAAACTAATGAAGACGGAAAACAGGTAACGATCGTAAGTGATGGATGGGGTATATCGAGACCGGTGAGTGAAAGTGAGGTAAAGTAACGAGAAATATGTAAATGTAAGCCCTTGCGCAAGGAATAAGTCGAGCAAAACATGTGTGGTAGTAATTCGCAGTTTAATAAAAGTAAATAAGGTGGTGTGGCAAATTATAAAAATAAGTAACTTGGTATCTAATGTATAAATAAATGGGAATATAGATTTGGATAAGTAAACAGATAAGTAGATATGTAGGTAAAGAAGTAAACCATTGTGAACGGGGTAAGAAACATGTATCGGGTGACCTTCTCTGGCTGTGAAAAAATACACTAAATAAGTCCTACTGAACAAAATATAGTAGTGGATATTAAGCAACCAATCACGGTCCTAAAACCTACTCTTGCCACTGTTTCATCTCGGCCGTTTATCGCTGTCAGGTGTCTCTTGATAATTTCTTAACTAGATATGACTTTCCTATTCTGCCCCTCGTTATAGGAATTTCAGTTGCCATGACTCGCATTTTCCGTATTGTACTTTGTGATTTTCGGACTGAAAGTGGGTCTCGTGTATCTCATCTTTCATTGATTAAATTAAATACGTCTAAGTCAGCCCGACGCGACCATTTGTCATTCTACCCACGCGGTAGTCAGTCATTTGAAGAGCAAGTTACCCCGCCACGAATGCATTCGCAGGAAAAGGCTAGTGCAAATACGAAGCCGTATTTGCTACTGTATAATTAATTATTTGCGTGGACGCTACGTCGCACTCTTATTGAAGGTCAGAAGGACTACATTTCAGCTAGCCAAAGAGTCGCTTGACTAACCGACTTATACTTTCATCCAGGATTGATTTGCTTTTTTAAACAGATTACTTGTCGAAGTTTGGGCTGGTTAATCCACAATATGCATTTTTAATGAGAAACATTTTGGTAGCCTCTCCATTGCCGATGTAGTTGTAACCGTCTTTCAATTTTCTGCTCAAGGACGGCCGACTTTCAGCGTCTAGGTTGCGGTTTATCGGCGAACGCTGGCTAAATGTAGCGGTTTTTACTTGACGTCATCAAAATTTATGGATGAACTCGCCGACCAACTGGCCTTTCCATGATCCTCGAAAGTTCGATGGAGGCGGGGGGTGTTCTGCCTACCGACTGGAAGTTAGCCAACATAACCATAACCCCCACCTCTAAAAGGTGTGTGTGAGAGAGAGATAACATCATCAAATAGCTTCAGACCCGTAACTCAAGTATTGGTTACAAACTATTGAAGAGAACAAATTGTGAAGTGCAAATCAACATGGATTTAGAAGTGATTGATCCTGGCTCACTAACCTGCTCACACACATGGAAACCTGAACGACCTCACTAGAAATGAGTTTGTCAGTCGATGCGGTCTACATTGATTTCAGCTAAGCCTTGGACAGGGTTCCACACAGTCGGCTAATATCTAGGCTGTATAAAATGGGTGCACATGGCAACATGGCTGACTTTCTCACATACAGACTTCGGCGTGTGTTTGTATTTTTGATGCCAAATCGTAGTGGAAAACGGTTCACCGTGTTATTCTGCTGGGGAGGGTTCCGAGACCTTTTCTATTTCGCTTTATTCCAACGACTGCCTTGATTCCCTGACGGGCTGGAAAGTAACGTTAGCTGATTACTGGAAGTTATGGAAATCAATCGAAAAGCCGGAGGATGCGCAGAGCTTACAAAATATCTTAGATCGATTGCAAAAGTGGTGTGTTGTGTAACCTAGGTGTGTAGATGACGCCGACTCTCAAACCATTTTATTACTGTTTCAAGATACCAAAGAGGGCTATATGTTTCCGGGGAGCGATCAGGATATCCTTCAGTAATTTTAAAGAAGAGGTCTTTGGTCGCGTGTTTGAAAGAATTGTCCGGTCGATGTTTGAATATTGCGTTTAGGCGTGGCACCCAGTCGACATCAATGACTGAGGTAATGTACCCATATTGATGTGTAGCATATGCATGTTTTGTCAGCGTTTTTAAAGGCTCTGCCTATTTCCCTAATATATGCACGGATTTAAACACTATTCTACAGAGTGAGCTGTTGCTTCGGTGCCCACTGACTGTCCGTCTTCGGGCCATTTGCGGCCGCGGATGAAAGTGACCAGCTGTTTAACTTCACTTTTGTAGATCGGTCGCCTATGACGCTAAAATTAATTGTTCGTGGTTACGTACCTATGTATGAATGAGCGTGTTGTGACTTCATTAGTTCCGGAAGGGTAGCTTTTAGCTGTACTTAAGGATAAGTTAACAAACCCGATTTTTGACTTCGAATCAACGGAGGCCATGCAACAGGAGCGAAGCAACTAATCAACTGGAAGAATATGCCTATCGATTATATTCTTAAGTCGCGTTTCGTTACATCTTCAGCCCAGGTCGGTTGATGCACTTAAGTAACCTGTTTTAAATCCTGACGACATCCTTGTTCCAATTAACTCTCCTTGAGCGAGTTCGACCCCTGCGTGCGGTTGGAGTGATTTTTAATCTGAATTTGTGTGTTAGATTAAACATTGGCGTGATAGGCAAGTGATCGGTAAACAAATATCGGGAAAATCATTTGTTTCTTGCAAACCATCACGCACACGCGTACTTAAAGACTATCAAAAGATAATGGAAATTTACTGAACTAAATTTTAAAAAACTTCTAGAAAAAAACCATGATCAATAGCACGAATACCTAAAATACACAGCAAATATCAATAACCACAATCCAAGCCGAAAAAATCATACACGAAG
The DNA here is from genome assembly GCA_017591395.1 of Schistocephalus solidus. Classification (NCBI taxonomy): domain Eukaryota; kingdom Metazoa; phylum Platyhelminthes; class Cestoda; order Diphyllobothriidea; family Diphyllobothriidae; genus Schistocephalus; species Schistocephalus solidus. The sequence continues at coordinate 16,303 of WEDG01001043.1, forward strand.
TAAAATAGGCCGAATAACATGACTGATGAAGATGAGGAAGGCTAGACTGGCCATTTCTGACTTATTAGCCGTCATCAGCCAGTCATGCCTAATCTCAGGTTTCGCGGTACAAGAGACTCAAAATCGCGACCTGCTGGTTAGAAGTTGAATGCTCTAACCCACAGCACCGCGAGCTCGTTGTCTTGTCGGTTTCGATCGAGAATATTAACAATAATAGATGGGTGTTCACCGCCGGTTACGGGACTTGCTCGCTTCGTTGTGCCTTGGGGCTCTTTCAAGAGCCCCGCGGCGCGGCTAGTGCTATAGGCAACCGGAAAAAAAACAAGGGAGACTGAAATGGACATTTCTGGCTTATTAGCTGTCATCAGCTGGCAGGGCTCTAGAGTGAGCCACAAGGCGCAACGGGACTAGTGAGTCCCTTGAGTGATCGGTGAGCATCCATCTTCCAATGAAGTAAAATATTGGGACAGTCATCTGACTCAGTGCAATTAAGGTTCAAATAAACGCAAACATATGACGATGTAGCAAAGTTTCGCGACTGCATAAGTTCATTGGCACTGGAGTCTATAGATGTAATATGGACTAAAAATACCCTGTGAACGACGTCTGGCGTGTGAAGGAGCACCCAGTGTACCTCCTATACATCAGTCCTACTATTTTTCATTAAAGAGTTCAAAATCTCTGCGTGCTCGAAAAATTATGTTTTGTTGAGTCAGCAATGCCTTTAAACTAGTTGCTCTTAAGTTTAATGGGAGGCTATGGGAAAGAAACAACGTTTACTGCGGGTTATGACTTATACTTTGCCGTGCTCACCCGAGAGCGAATTAAGTGCTAAATAAGTACAATGTACTTCACTGAAAGTCAGTAGCACATCGTTCTGCGAGTATATCTTATTCAGGGCACTGCGTCCATGTGTCAGTGTGGTCAAGGGTATCAGCTTCCGCCAACAGGGTCATTAGTTAAATCTCCCATGTGGTTACCACGCTATGTCCTCCAGTATAGTCTGATAGTATTTAGGTCCACATAACTGCATCAATTTGGCTGCAGACGAAAAAAGTACGAACGCACTTGGGACTACGAATCTCACTTGCCACGCACACTTGCCAGAAGAGATGGCTTGCAGGAACCGCTTGCAGATCCTCTTGTAATCTCCTTCTCTCAGGAAAACATGAGCAACCCAAGCTGACTTCCCTTATTTCGATTTAGGAAAGTTCCTGTTCAGCGATGATACCCATATAAGCATTTAAGAAGTTGAGTTTGGCGAACGTACGCTTTCGATTATTCATCATCAGGCCTATAAAATAATATAAGGAATGGTAGAGTAACAAAAGTTTAAACATCCAATAAACAGTAAGCATGGGGGAGAGGGGTATTTCGTAAGAAGACATGGACAGGGCAATACACAAACTTCTAAAGTTTGTTTCCCCCTTAACCATAAACGAAGCCTAGTCCGCTGCCCCCAGCCGAGCTAGTAGAATATGTACTCGAGATACACGGGAAAAAGAAAGCCTGAGAGAGAACACCATACGAGAAAACGGCTTTCGTGAGAATGAACTACCCAGAAATATAAATTCGGCAAAACTATCCTTTGTTTACGAGAGCTGTCACTAGTTTTCTACATTCAGGACACCTACGAATTTTGAGTGTTGATTCTCTGGAAGTTCTCTTCCGATCTGATGGCGTCCACGGACTCTGAATCCGTTGCCGGACTTCAAGCTGAAGGCCATATTGCTGGCTCTGCGGTCCGTAATCGGGTTATTCCTCAGTCGACAGCGAGCAGCCGTTTGCCGGCATACCTGCTGCTAGTACAGAATACCAGATTCACAACACTGAATGGAGAAGTACTACACCGTGCACCTGTGTCAATACTTCCCTGTCCTGAACTTTAATCCGTTCAATAAGCTACAGGTTTTTCTCCTGAAAACTAAAGAACGATCAGGAGTTTTTTTCACTGTCAGCTCGACCCCTACTGTATATCCATTTTTACCTTGCCTGTAAACTGGCAATAAATAAATAAATATGGAAGAACATCCCCCAAAATTGGATGTGCCAACGGCTGAGAAGGATTTATTGCTCGCATTGCCTTTTCGAGGGAGTTCGGTGAGTGAAATTCTCCATCGTCGTTTAAAAACTGCTATCGTGCGCACGTACGCAGCCGGTAAGTTAAGGCTAGTGTTCTCAAATACTCCACTACTTCACCTTGAAGGCAAGGATAGACTGCCGTTTCCGGCCTCTTCAATGCGCATCTACGCCTTCCTTTGCTCCTGTGGAGCATGATACATTGGTTGAACAACTAGGCACCTATCCGATAGGATGCAAGAGCACCATCCTGCCTGGCTAAGTCAAGGCACAGTTAAGTCCATCTCAAGTGCAATTATGGCTCATTTGGTTGGGAGCGGTCACCAGGTTGACGTCAACCAAGCATTCCCAGTAATCTATAAAGTGCCGAGGAAAGAACCCAAATTCCTGCATCAGTGGATACTAGCGACGGCAGAGGCAGTGGCCAAACGGTTGACCAAGTCAACTTAGTGCTCGCAAAAAGCGTTTGTAGTGGCCCTAAGGCTCCCTTGACCGAAAACAAATTCGGTCAAACTGCGCTCACACCTCCTGCCACGTCGCGTCACAGTGACGAAGCGGTAAGCTAGATAATGACCGTACGCCTTCCCCCTCCGCTCCCCATCCCTCGCCCCTATAGGACTAGACTATAACCCCTGACCTCTGAACGCCTTAAACCCTCTCCCTTATACTTACTTCTTATAGGATGTTTAAACTTTTGTTACTCTACCCTCCCTTATATTATTGTAAAGGCCTGCTGATGAATAATCGAAAGCGTTCGGTCGCCAAACTCGACTTCATAAAGTTCCTGTTGTCGACCTTTGGGAACTCATAGCAGCTTTTAATCCTTCTCCAACAGACGTGCTAACTCCACGATAGACCAGACCCCTACGCCTGGCGGACTTCGTTTGTGGATCGTTGACGTAGGATCAGTAATCGGATTCGCCTTTTACTCAATTGGTAGTCGTTACAGCTTAGAGTGCTTCGTGATAGAGGTTTGAGTCAAGTCTCATGCGTACATTTTTATAAAAGTAAGTGAAGGCTGACATAGGTTTCGTTCAGTATTCAGAACCAAAATTTGGGCAAGACGATCGTGTTTTTGAACCGAAATTCTTGTCTCTCCTCAGTTTGTATGCTCTGAGTTTTGGGTGCTCTATATCAGTTGCAGTGGGACATTTATCTTGGAAAAAAAACGTCAGTTTTTAGTCAAGAAATTTATTGCGGATGCCCACTGAGATATGCACCCAGTTAACGAACAACTGGTCAAGCTTTACTTCAATGGACTGTTAGTTGACATCTTTTCAATACAGGAACACATTTGTAAGGCAAAAATACATGAGATTAATCAGACCAAGCATATTGGTATTTTTTCGTTTACTTTGGGTGATGGGTTTATATCTACAAGCAGACCGTGGTTTGGCATGTCCAAATGTTTACCCAGCTAGGTAATTACCATGCAGAAACCTTTGTTACTTTAAGGCGTGTCGTTTGGCATTTTCAATGTGGAAGTGAGATTGGTGACTGAAAAACAATGCAGTGTTGGTCACACAAGCTTGATTCTCAAAAGGGTGTAACGTGGGAGGAAAGCAGGGTGACATCTTTGGTCGTCCAGGCAGTACCTTGCAATAAGCCTCGACGCTCTGGGATATGATCCAACATATGAGGACGGGTTAGTTTACCCCTTTAAGCTTCGATTGAGATGATGTAAGCCGGGAGAAGATATATAAGGAAAAAAATCTCCAGTTTTGGGAAACCATACACTTCTGTGAGGAATTTCCTGTCACAGCATGCATGTATGTAGATATCAAGTTGAGACTTGTAAACGGAACCGTTGATGACTCTATTGATATATGGTTAAAATTATATTCAGCATAAATATAGTCCTTTGCAATGTTCGCCGAGACAATTTACAACAATGTGCACTGATGAAGCACCCGAGGAAGGACGTTCACAGCTGGCTGTAAATACTCCTGCAGTGAGAGGCGTTATTTGCCAAAAAATAAACAAATCAGTTGCCTTTTGTATATAACCATGATATCAGAAGTTAGAGTTTCACTAAGGGGCGAATTGCACAGTGTACGTACCCATTGGCTGAAAAAAGGGCTTCCTTTGGTCTAGGCGCGTACATTTGCCTTTGTCCTTTTGCAGATAGTCATCCGGGTGACTGATGCTTCTATACGCACAGAAACCTTCAGATTTACACGAAAAGTCATATACGTAGGTTATGCGGATTATCCAAACAGATTGGGAAGCCTTTTGAACTTGATCAACCTTTCTGGATATGACAACATCAAATGTTGCTTCACCGGTTTTGTCGTTCTTCTTTGCACCTGATCGATGGTGTCATTGTGTTTCTTCGTCCAGTGCACCTATGTTGGCATTCTGTATTGCAAATGTGGCCTAGCTCATGCATTGAAAAGCCACACGAAGAGTTCCGTAGGAGTAGCAACGGAAGCATCCTCAATCTCGCTTACGATACTTGTTGTCTTTTGGACCACTCTTTTACAGTGTTTGGAGGGCAGCGCGTTTGATGTTTTCCAGATACCGTGAAACTGATGCGTATCCACTTCTTCTTATAGAATCCTATGTATGCAGTATAACTGTTTGGAAAATGTCTCCGACTAGATTCCTTGCGTGAAACTATATATTTTGCAAAATTAAATGTTAGAAGCCAATTTATGGACGAAATAGACCTTCCATCAACGCCTTTCGTAGGTTCTACGCATCGTCAGCACAAATGATTTTTTCCAGATTTTTAAATCATCTGAAAACCAAAACATTAAGTTGGAATTTGGTATATTTGACAAACAACTATCATTAGGTTAAAATGAATCTAAAACAGGTTAGAGATATGTTTAGTGGTGAAGTTCTTGAAAATTGAATCAAAAACAAGCGTGAAATAGTTGATATTACACTACCATTAACGTTGTGGTAAGGTCAGCTTCAACTTTAATGCCAGATGGTCTTTTCGGAAACGCCTGGGTGAATCCGAGAAAATCAATAGTAATTTTTCACTCTTCAGTTGAGCAACGATCGCATACAAAAATTTGATCGAACCGCGGATGGTGAGAGCGGACTGGTGGGACTTCAATTAGTGGATTTAGCTATCACTAATTTACAAGTTAACAAAAGCTTTGAAGAGTGGTTTTGGGTTTTTGAAAAGTAGACTTTGAGGTACCGCTGAACGTGATTTCTTAGGATTTCGAGTAACCGTTTTATATTTATTAAAATATGAGGACCAGAATGGCGTATATTTGTGTGGTAAGAATATGCGTCTTGTTTGGGCAGATCAATTCAATTATTTGTTACGCCAGGCTACAATTGAAATGAAGCCAAATGGTTGTATTTTTTCAGATGGACAATGAATGAATACTTAATCCACTTTGAGCGGCGAAAAAAACCCTACCAGCACATGGCATCGTCAGTAGAGGGGGGCCAGAAGGAGCCAACCTCCCTCGACTTTCAGTCCATATTTAACGCATCGCCAGGCTTCTTGTAAAGATTGTATAAGGTGTCACTGTTTGAATTTAAACTCAATGTTAAATATGCCCTCATATCATTTATATATTGTGCTTTGTTGAATGTTAAATATGCCCTCATATCATTTATATATTTTTTTTGTCCATGCAAATTAACCACTAAGCAAAAATATTACGGAATAAAGAGGAGCACCGTGTATTCGCGGGTATTGCGTGCAATTCAGGCGTATTATGCCGCAACTGAAGTAGCAGATGGTCCTTCGCCATCTTCGTCGTTGGCGTTATACCCCTCACCGGAGCCTCAAATGCCTGAAATCTTTCCCGAGGTTTCAAATGGTAGGTTTTCAGGCAATGTTATTTTTAGTTGGAATGCAGAATCAATAGGGGTCACGGAACAAACAAGCGAAATACAAGGCAGATGGATGCGACAGGTACGTCGTTTGGTGAAGGTAATAGAAACACTAGTGCTAACCGCATGACGTTCCCTGTGTATAGCGGGCGTCTTCGCGATGACCGTTCGTTTCGATCACGAAAGCAGGGACTTCACCACAGAGGCATATCCCCTTTTGAGCAGTTGCCTATTGACATGCTAAGTAGCTTCCAAATGGACTTCATGCACCTTGTGTGCTTGGGTGTAATGTGGAAGTTACTTCATCAGTGGAGATTGTGTGTGAAGAGGTTTTCACCAGCACTTAATGACCTCATAAAAAATGCAGCCAGTTTTTGCCGATGGAATTTTCCCGTAAGTGCAGAACATTAGATTTTTTCGAGCTTTGGAAGGTTGTATAATTTCATCAATTTTTGCTGTACACAGGCCCTGTTGTTTTGAAACTCTATCATGAAAAAGACCGTCTTATGCATTTTTTGCAGTTTTCTGTTGCAGTATATTTTTTTTCATCCTATTTTACATAAGACCTGTTTTTATTTTGCCCGCCTTTTGTGAAGTAACTTTTTTTCCGATTTCGCCATTTTGTATAGTCCTGCGGAGATTGTATATAATATTCATTGTTTAGTTCACTAGCATGAAGATGTGAGTCGGTTGGGAGTGTTGGCTAATTTTCCAGCCTTTCCTTTTGAGTCTTTTTTTGTAATTTGTAGATAGAAAGACTGTCTTGGTTGGGGAAAGAAATGAAAGAGAGTTCGTCCGGAATCTCTTGACATGATTTTGTTGGACCACTCCTGTGCCTCAACCTCTGCTGGAGCAGATCCACTGACAAGCGGTCATTTATTGGCCGCCCGCTCTATACAGTTTTTACTGGTAGGTCATAACGTTTCCCTGACGTCTGCAGAAGCCATTCGCCAAAATGCCAGCTTCAATAAGTGTTCCGCGGATATTATTCACAGAATAGCAATTGACTGGTTCCATGGTGCCAGAGACAAGTACGGTGGGAGAACAAAACGCCGGGAGGTAACTGAGAAGGTAAAACTACTCTATTGAATATATCCAGCATGCTTATTCAGCTTCCAGAATGTTCCACCAGTGGTACAATTTGCACAACACAGTCTGCGTCCGAAGACATGGTTAGTATCTCAGTGTCTTTACACTTAACGCATTTCAGTTTTAAACGTTATTAACTTAGTGATATTTATTTTAATCCAGACTTTGTGATTTATAAATCTTTTCATAATGTACACCACGGTAACCAACATATTTCTTTTTTTAGGAACCACCACCGGTTAACGGCAGCCATATGGACAACCTATGACAAATTTATCCTACGCATGTTCAGTGTTATTTAAATTTTTTATAATAACATACTTTGAAAATTACATCTTCCCGTATCCTATTTTATGAGTGATTGGGTACATCGCAGGATTGGCTTGAATGAATCCAAACGGAAGCCATCTTAATTGTATAAAATTGGGTCGTTAATAGAACAATAATTAGGGTTAAATCAGTATTGGCCGATAATGATAGGGAAGGCTTTATGCGGTGGAAGTTTGATATAAAGGAAATGGGACTGCTACTGCGAGAAAATCGTATGGTCCCATTGCGCACATTTTTCCAGTGAGGGGGCCACACCGTCAACTTGGCCCCCTCTGGCCCAGGGGGTAAGGTGGGGCTGGTGCACGTATGTTATCAAATTAACTGGGTGGATTTTGTTACGCGCGAATAGATGAACTCGGTTATTTAGATAGTTTTATTCGGGTACCCAGAAGAGTACTTTCTTTAAAAAAATTCCTTACGAAAAATGTCAAAGCGAATGTGCTTATTTGTAAAGTTATTAATTTATGAATATTACGTCCGCTTGTTGGCACTGTCAGGGGATAGGAGATAGCTAGGTCAAAAAAGCCTTTGAAATGTTTATGGAACCGTGTAAGTTGAATCCGATTTGTAGATTTTTAAGAGGAACCAAAAACAGTCACCTTGCCAGTGTCATCTATGATGAAGCTTTCACCTTCATTTAGCAATGGGAAATTTTGAGACCATGATTAACGGAGGACCGAAGAAAGAACAAATGTGTGGCAGATCTCACAGGGTTGCGGTCATAGAGTGCTGATGATGCCCTCTATCGGTCGCGAGGAAGGCTTAAAATCTCCGTGATCCTTAGATGCCCGGACAATGAACTAGTGGACCGATATTTGTACTGCCTTCTCGATTTTTTAGTCTATGCAAGAGGAAGTAAGGGACGGTCGAATCGGACGCGTAAGGCTCGAAAATACTTGCTTGTACAAATTTCGAGATGCCTGCGAAAAGAGCCAGCCTTAAATCACGGACTTGCTGCATCATTCATGTAGGAAATACTGTGCAAGCCCAGTGATTTAAAGAATTTGTAAATAAGGTTGACATCTACGAACTCGAAAGTTTGGTAGGTACGAATTGCGTTCATGGTTTTCAAGAGGACAAGCGAAAGACAAAATTTACTTAAGTCATGCTCACTTTGGATGACATCCTGCTTAAAGTTAATGAAGATGGGAGCAGTACCTTTTGTTAAAATCAGATCTACGCTATGATTTTTCTCTTGTTGGCACTCAGACTAGCTGAGGTTAATTGTAAAAATTTATGATATCCAAGAAAGAGTGAAATCCATATGCATAGGAATTTGCATTCAATTAATTTCTGGAAAATCAAAATATCCAGCGATTATTTTAACGTCAAAAGCAAACTCCGAAACCAATTATAGGATTTTACAAGTTTAACATGATCCGGGGATGAGTAAGATGGTTTATCATGCTTCCAAGAGTGATCTTTCATCTGGGCGAGAGCATAATACATGCGAGGAGGTAATTTCTGGAGAACGACTTATCAGTAAGGTCAAACGGGAAATGCTTTAAGGAGGCCCTAATATAGATAAAACAACCATCGCCACTCCTAATAATGCGGTCTAGACAGTAAAATTCATGCTCTGCTATGATAAGGGAAGAGGCAGAAATTAGTGACTGGATCCAAAATTTAGTATCACACAAAATATCGGGCGTCAGCTGGAAAGCAACGGTTCTTCGTTGATTCATCTTATCTAAAAAAGACTTTACATGATATCCAGTGTCTTTCGGGTAGTGAAACTACTGTCAACCGAATTTCGAAAAAAATTTGGAGGTGTGTAAGTAAATTTTAGGGCACTATTGTTTGAGAAATAAGTATCAATATGTTTAAGACTCCTGGCATATAACTTATCAGTAACCAGTGGTTGATAGGAGAGTTCGAAACGTGGGATAATGCTTTCTGATGTGGGAAAATTTGTTTGGGATAAACCTGGATAGGCTTGTTGGTAGTTAGTGAGGAAAATGGGAGCTTACGTGGCAGGGATGGACACAGGGCTATAGGAATTAAGTGCGAGAAACCCGAATTTGGATGATGGGTTGGGACCATTCACGTAAGAGCGTAGGTTGCGTAGACCTTGAGCTGTGAGTAATGTTATCATTGAGACTATTAGCGTTAGAACTAGTGGCAGCTAAAGTAAAAGGTATTTGCTTGGTGCGTCAAACACTTTAGTTTCAGAGACGAGGTAGGTTGCCAAAGGATTATTAAATGGAGAATGTGGCAATGGTTCAATAAATTTTGGTAAATTTGCATATAAGTTTTGGTGATTGTGGGTTTTGTCTTTGAAACACGCTCTTTTTGCAGTGTGGTTCGAAAAATTACACAGGAAATGCAATGTGAGATACGCTGAAATATGGAAGCTTTCGGTCTAAGTGATCTAGACAGAGTCACGGCCATTATAAGTGGGCTCAAAAGAGAGCTCAAAGCGACTGAGTTTGCGTTTACTGATGGCGAGAGAGTAGAAGTTAAGGGCTTAGTTAAAAACAAGTAGAGTTTGAAGTGAAAGGGAATTTTTAACCGGACACCCGAGGAGATATCTTGACCGAATCGTTAAGGTTACGAGAAATATGGGCATACTCGGGAATATAACGCTGATAAGTCGATGATAAATTTGAGAGGAGAGACCCATTACTTAATTCCATCAAATTAAAGTCACGATAAAGGATTTTTTTGTTTTTCCAGATAAAAATAAATGTGACCTCGTTGAGCAAAGATTAAGTTCCCCTCTATTTGTGACAAAAGTTGAAATTATATGATCGGATACTTGCCATGCAAGGAAAGGCGTTTTTCTTCCGCTATTTTGTATTCGAAGCCATATGAGAACGGGAAGTCGACAGCAACCTCAGCAGTTCGTCAGTACGTGAGGACGTTTTTAAAAGAAAATTGTGGTTACTTTTATGTCGTTAATTTGTGGTTTTTGACTAGTCAAAGAATCAGTCAAATTCTCTGGCATGTTTACAGATACTGATCATATTCCCTCTGTATTGCCTATATCAGAGAGGAAAAATTTGAAATATTTCTAGCCGGCTCTCAAAGGGCAGGCACTCAAATCCACTGACTAGTTTTGTCACCCTCCGTTTAAGGTTTCGGTGAAAAGAAAAGCATAGAAGAGAGAGGCAAATAGCGAATACTATAATAAACAAAGTTCAACATATAAACATGTCTCACATCCATCTTCAGTAAGATATGAAACATTAAGATGCGATTTCGATTAATCCCCACCAGCACCAGCCCCGCCTAGCCCCCCTCTATGTATTTTATTTTGGCTGTATATACTTGCATTCATAATTTCGATTTTTCGTAAATAGGGTTAACAAGGTCTTCGCCAGTAACCCTCAAAATTGCAATATACAAAAAAATACATACTACTTCATAAGTAATGTTCACCAATCTCCAACAAGCAAGTCAGGATTAAAATACATACTACTTCAGTAGTAAAGTTCACCAAACTCCAACACCCAAGTCAAGATTAAAATCTCATACCATGGCTATGTGTGCCCAAAACACTTGGTGTGCTGATTACGCGTCGGGGATAGATGTATACTTTCCAACTAAGCAGTCATCAACTCTAAATTTTCGAAAACTGCTTTCCCAACTGAATTTTCTGAGCTCAAACTTTCAGTCGTGATGGCAGTAGGAGCTAAAAATTGAATTAAATCATCCTAAACGGCTCATCACCTGATCTTGAGTTACATATCATAAAAATCGTTAAACCTGCAATCCGTTAACTGTAAAAACAGTGGGATAATTACCGTGTCTTAGAACACAGACAGTGTTATGTGAATTGCGCCACTGGTGGGTCAATCCGCAAGCTGGATATGCATGCTGGCTTTATTCAATGGAATAATTTAACCTTATAATTTTCCTTCCGGTGTTTTGTTCCCCCAGCGTAACTGCCTCTTGTCCCATGGAAACTGTCAATAGTAGTTCTGCGAATACCATCCACAGAGCACTTGCTGAAGCTGGTATTTTGCCAAATGGCGTCTGCAGACGTCAAGGAAAAGGTATAACTTACCAAAGAAAACTGTGCAAAGGGGGCAGCTAATAAATGTCCGCTTCCCAGTTGATCCGCCCCAACAGAAACTGAGTCAGAGGGTTTGTCCAATGGAAGACATTAAGAGGTTCCACACGAACGCTCTTTCCTTTCGTCCACCAACTACAGAGAGCATTTCTATTTTCAATTCACAAGTGAGGTTTACAAATAATTGTGTCCAAACTGCCGCATTGGCATAATCTGATGCCTTACTCATTCCTCCAACGAAAGTCATCGTAGGCTTCTTATGTGCACAGGGGCTGACGATAGATTGACTGGCTAGCCTTGGCGGGAACAGCCGTGACCCGCATTTACTTGAGTATATCGATCAAGGCTGCCCAGATTTGTTCCATGTTTCGAACCTGCTCATCCGCAATGTAATAAACTTTTTACTAGGTGAATTTCAACAACATTGATAAGAGTCCTACCATATAGAATCCATTTACTTTCGTATTACGTTGATTGAAGTAGAAAGGACACTTGGAGATCTTTCTGGTAGTTTTTTTTCGCCAATTCAAAAATATCCAACGATTATGCTTTTATCAAAATAGGGCAGTTTGCCAATTATAATTGAGTGTCCCCGCATACGTGTGGGAGCAAGTCAGCAAGGGAGTTGCGTTTGCCGAGTGGGTAAATCGCGTGAGTAATAGATGTATATTTTCAAACGAAACAGGCATAAACTCTAAATTTTTAAAAACTGCTTTCTGTACTGAATACTCTGATCCCAAATTTTCAGGTGATATTACAAAACGTGGATCGTATACGAAGGAAATTGCCTTGCAGGTAACGCGTACTTTATTTATAAAGCGCCAGGTTTACTGTAACCCAATTTATCATATAGCCGAATGCAGAAGACACTTGATGGGTACAATCAGATCAACCTGATCTTTGTGTTCGCATACAAATTATTCCGAAGCAGTAAGTTCCATATTTCCTCAGGTATATTACTTGGTTCTACATCCTTTCATCGCTTTAAGAACTTATTTTGCATTGAAATCGGTGTATCCAGTTACCAAAATGAATGAAAATTGGATAAGCACCGAGTTCAGCTAATTGATTTCGGTTTTGGTTCAGACTTTGAGCCGCTGGATTGGACTTCTGACTATTTAAATTTTACAGGTTATGCTAAATGAACAAATTCCTTGTTCTCCCCCTGGAGAGACTCGTTCCGGATGACCACGCAGTCGACCCAGTAAACGGGGACCATCGCCCGACCGTAAGCACTTTCCGGGAAAACCTAAAATTAACATTCATGTACACCAATGCGCAAAGTGTTATCGAAGCTCGACGAGCTTAAGATTCATGTCTGTGAACTATCTCTTGATATTATCGCTCTAACAGAAAACCTGGTTGTCCCAACACGTGGACGACCGGGAGATTACTATGACTGGCTACCAACTGTTTAGAAAAGACAAGAAAGGGCGTCAAGGAGGAGGCGTACTCACATATGTGAAAAGTGAACTGACAGTTTAAAGACAAAACGGATAAACTGGTGTCTACTTCCAAAGGCGATATGGCTATCCATAAAAGTGCCAGGTTCATCAAGTCAAGATGTCCTGACGGTTTACCGTCCACCGAGAAGAGACCCCGCAGCCGGTGCTTTTCTGCTAGATGACCTTGAAAATATTGCTACACGGTCGGGTATTCTGATCATGGGTGACTTTAATGCGCCTCACATTGACTGGAGCTTGACCTGCGCACATAGCTCTGATCCAGCCTTTGACGGTTGCCTTCTGCGTACGATGCTACACAGCATGTCACTTTTCCAACACGTGTGCGCGAAGGACAAAAGGCCAATTGTCTAGACCTCATTCTCACGAAGTCGCAGGACAGTATCGACAAAGTGTCATGTCTACCGTCGCTAGGTAAAAGTGACCAAGTTGTACTGCGATGGGAGTTCTCACTATTTTCTATACCAGAAAGAACGATGACAGTCAGAAGTAATATATGGCAAGGCGATTTCGGTGGAAGGAAGGCCAAACTCATGCGCAATCAGTGGGAACCCCTATTCTTTGGAAACATAACCGAGTACGGGGAACGTTCCAGGACGTACTGCACAGGCTAATCGAAATTCACTGTCCGATTTTGAGATAGAAGTTAACCGACAAGCCATGATGGCTTACGCAGGCTTTAAAAATCGAAGTTAACCAAACGCGGAAATTGTGGAAAAAATCGCTTATGGACGGAACTCCTGCATCTCTAAATGCGTACGAAATGCAGAGAAATCGGGTCAAGGGCCTTATTAATAGAACAAGACAGGATTTCAAAGTGGACCTGCTGAACCGGGCCACCGTGAACCCGAAGCTGTTTTACGATAACCTCAGGCAGAATACACTGAACAAGGATGCTATAACCCTGCTAAGGACCGCCGAGGTCAAAGACAATACGGGTAACGGTGCAAAGGCTGATCATCTTTCAGAATTTTTTCGGTCAGTTTTCACAAAGAAAACGAGATACGATTACCCTGTCGATGTCTTCTAAGTGGATAAAATAGTAAAAACTGTTCAATTTACCGAGACTATTGTCCCCGAGGAAAGTTTTGGGGTTAAAGGAATCTAAGTCACCGGGTCCCGATGAAGTACCTGCCAAGATCTTGAAAGAGCTCGCGATAGAGTTGGCAAAACCACTCTGTGTGTTTTTCCAAACATCCTTCGGTAACGGAGGTCTACCATTGGTCTGCCCATTGGAAATCCGCATGGATTACGCCACTCTATAGGAGTAGAAGCCAGTCTTCGCAAACAATTATCGACCGGTCAGCCTTACATCAATTTGCTGCAATATCATGGAAAAAATAATAAAGCAACAACTAATGCAGTTCCTTGAAAATGACCATCTGCTTTTCCGAGGTCCAGCACGGCTTCCGTAGAGGTAGGTCCTGCGTCATAAATTTCCTCTATTGTTTAGAACGTTAGACTAAGGCGGTCGATAGATGAAATATGGTGCACGCAGTCTATATTGACTTCAAAATGGCTTTCAATAGCGTGCCGCACTACCGCCTTCTTTATAAACTCAACTGCAAAGGAGTAAGAGGTAGACTTCTGAAATGGATAGAAATATCTTCCTAATTGGCCGCTCACAAACTGTCCATATCAGCGACAAACAGTAAGCCAAGGATTAGGTTGAGAGTGGTGTCCTCAAAGGCTCTGTTTTCGGTCCTATTTTGTTCATTATATACATCAAAAATTGTGCCGATGAAATGGACTGCGATATTGCTATGTTTGCCGATGATCTCAAACTTTGGCGCGTCATTCAAACTGTGGCTGACGAAGAGAAATTGTAGGCAAACTTAAATCGATTCCAGAAATGCTCAAATGACTGGCTCTTGCCATTCAATGAGAGCAAGTGCCACATTATACGAGTCGGGAAAAGCAATCCTTCGAATCGTTCGGTTTACCGACTAAATAGAAATCCATTGAAAGAAGTGGATGCCCAAAAGGACCTGCGAGTCTAGATCACGCCCTCACTTAAACCCTCCTTACATTATGCAAAGGTAGCGAAGTCAGCGATGTCGATGCTGTACCTCGTCAAACGAGCCTTTTTCAGCCTTCAATACCGACTGCTTCACAAAGTCTTCGGAACCTTCGTGCGGCCGCAGTTGATGTCCGCTATCCAAACTTGGAGACCCTGGATGGCGAAGGACATCAACATCCTCGAAATAGTCCAAATGCGAGCAACCAGACTAGTCCTTGGACATGGCTCACAACCTTATGAAACTCGGCTGTCAAATCTCAATCTCTTTCCCTTGCGCTATAGACAGCTTCGGGGAGACCTGATGCTACCATTCCGCATACTACGCGTTCAGGTCTGTTGCCTTGTCCCAGGTGATTTCTTCGAGTTAGCAACAACAACAAACTTGAAAGGTAATTTTCTCAAATTACGTGTGACTGGAGCTAGGCTAGAAACGTGGAACTACTTCTTCTCCAAAAGAGTAGTCGAAGCTTGGAATAAACTTCCCTCTGGATGTTGTTATGTCATAATCCCTAGAGGTTTTCAAGCGAAAGTTAGATTGATATAACTGTGCGAGCTACAACTTAAACTGAAAGCTCCAAGGGTGACGTCAGAAAATAAGGTATTTTCAATACTTTTAGCTATATTTGAGTAACATTTCTCTATGTTTATTATTTTCATTCGAGGGCTCGCACTCTTCCATAATTCCCATTCGGAGGTCCCCATCCCGGCTTAACTAGTGGCACACCTTGGTAACACTCAGAGCATTCGCATCAGCCAAACCTGGTTGCTATAGTTCATGTGGTTTTGGAACGTTCTCCCTTGGATTGAATCGCAAGGGACCGAGGATGAGCTGGGCGGATATTTATGCCTTGAAATCACTCGGCGGACTCTGCAACCAGCAAGGGAGTGTCTGGCTGTATCTTCGCCCTTCGGTGATGATCCAGGTGACCTCTGTAATGACCCCTTTTTGAAACACCCCCCAAAGGCCACAGTTTTTTCTCCTAAATATCACTGGGAAGCTTTTCCACTGTCTGCTCTTTTTCAACTATGTTCCACCCAGTTGGCTCCTATTAATTGGCCTCTTCAACCTCCTGAGACACTTTTTTGATACCACAACTCGCATGTACCAATAGGGAATTCAAAGGTAACTCACCTGTATCTACCTTAAATATACTGATACTGAAACGTTTTAACACGCTGAATCTAGATTACACTGTTGACTGTTCACTTTTAAAATACAAGGATGACATCTATTGCAACAATAAATGATTTCGTGGACGCTATTATTGTAATAAGCGTTTATTTTTATTTTGATAGGCTGAGATTGATCGCGCCTGTGGTCAAGGAAAAACAATCAAGTCTTTAACACTATGTAGTGCAGACATTTCGAACAGGGATACCTGTAGGCTGTTCATGTTATCTAAAACTTCACGTTTACCTAGTACACATAAACTTAGAAAATACCACACATTTTGCTGAAGATGTCTCACAGTCAATTGATAAAGTTATTCTACGTCTCCAAGTTCAGATGGAAAAAATATTTACACAAGTACGCAAAGTAATGCTATCGAGCTACATCCAATTACCGAGGAACGTACAAGAAGGTTAATATGGCAATTTTGCGTCATTTTGTTCTCATTATAGATAAAATTTGCTTTAAAGTTTCGCCTCATGCTTTATTACGGTAGTGATATGCGATATGTGATGATGATGATGGAAGCGAGAGGGCTTTCGAAACGTCAGTACAAATACAATTTGGTCCATGAACTCGCTCCCTATTCTTCTTCGTCTTCTTCAGGAGATGATGAACGCGATATATATATATATATATATGGGTTATATGGAATTTTTATGCGTATACTCGTGTTTTTTTAGCGATGTTCCCCAATTTCCCCTAGCCACTCAAAGAGATTTTTTAGAATATTTGATTCCAAAATATTGCCATGCGGTTTAGCAGAAAGTTTCTAGTGGATCTGCTTCGAATAGTACAAACGCCTTACCTTTCAGAGGTATCCAAATGCGTCCTCTCTGGAATTACTTTGTAGATCAGACTCTTAAGCAGTCCTTTAGGGACTCGCAACCTTTATGGATGTGTAAAAAAACAGGGTATTGAACTGGTCCTTTCTTGGTTCCCATATGTTGATCGTTTTGAATATACACAGGTGACATTTCGAATGATCTTTTGACCGTTGGCACTCCCTGCTAATGTAGATTTGCATTCAGAATCAGTAAAAACTCTTTACAAAAGGTTCGCCTTATTACCCGACACTTCACAGAGTAAGAGTTTCTACGTCAGTAGAGCGTCGCGCAATCAAAATATTCTTTTGAAATTCTAAAATTTATTCTCTGTGTTTTTCGTAAATGCGTACCCAGATGTCAAAATATTCCTAAAATTGATATAGAAATTGAAAAATCAAATTCTTTCTGGATTATTAATGGGTTTTAAAAGATTGATTTTCAGGTTTTATTAACTCTATTGATTGTTATTAACCACATCATTTGTCAAATGCCATCATTAATACTTTATCTTTACGAACTATACTGCACTTGTTTGATTATTTTTTATCCACTGATATTATCTGATTCGTCCTTAAATAAGTCGATCAAATGAGCACATTTTCTACACAGCACAATCGTTTGCGAACGAGTTTGTCATTAGATATCGCAACCATTGTATTCTGTGGGAAAAAGGGATGCTACTAACAAGAAATTGTTTAAATACACTCTATCCCCAGAATGAAGTAATAAATTTCTAAGATTTCCCACGATACACTGCTGTTTTTCTGAACGCTTCATCTTACCATATTTGGAATAATTTTATTTAGGAGTATACACAGTCAGTGTAATTTTTGTTGTTCTACATTAAAGTCCCTCAAACGTTTTAGAAAACTGGTTGTATTAATCATATAATAAACGGAAGCTAATTGCAGTGCCATCCTACATACGCAAAACTTGCAATCCATTGAATACATATTTTCCCGCAATTACAAATGAGGTCAGCTACACGTTACTCCTCCTCCTCCTCCTCCTCCTCCTCCTCCTCCTCCTCCTCCTCCTCCTCCTCCTCCTCCTCCTCCTCCTCCTCCTCCTCCTCCTCCTCCTCCTCCCTCCTCCTCCTCCTCCTCCTCCTCCTTCTCCTCCTCCTCCTCCTAATCATCATCATCATGATCACCATCCTCACCATGATAAACCTTTGATGTTTGTGTCAACCATATCAATAACCATCCTCCAAATCGTCTACTTATCTACATTGAAATTTATTTGATTCAAAATGGACCAAAATTTGAATAACTTCTCGTAATGAACACGGATTTTTTTCACAACTGATGAACAAACGCATCTTCTCACGCATGCGACCCATCCTATAAAAATGTGCATTAGGAAAAAGTTTAAAAACGGTGCATGCGAAGATCTCGGCAAAGCTTATTTCTAGCTTTTGGATTTCAGCTTCCAGGGAAATTTTCTGTATATTATCGAGACGTAAATTATATATGAAAAACTTTGTGATCTTCTAGAGTATTGACAAATAGCTTTAACAGTTCTATCAATACCAAAACATTTTTGTTGACGCTGAACTGTCTTTTTTTTTCTGAAAAAATGTATTTGCTTCACAGGAATCGGTAGGTAACTGACAGACGTGCCAATGAATTTAGTTTGCCAAAAAGTCTTTGTATAGACAAAATTCGTCTTTCCACCTCTAATATTCTGCCACATGCTGGCTTACCAGGTTTCGACGACAGAATGTTGTATTCTGAGTAGAAAACCGGTCTTTCTGTGGCAACTTCAATAACTACAGGTTTAAGATGTAATGCGCACGTTATGTTAGGTAAATGTTCAAAAGTCTGGCTTTAGTTTCTCTTTTGAAAATTTCCGGACAAAGAGTCAGTCTCCCAATTTACGGGAAGGAATCTATCGGGGAGTAGAGGAACTTTGCATGAGAGTGCAGTGACTGTTAGTCTATACAGTACAGTTCGCAGTTCGCTGTTAATGAGTTTTTAAATTCTGTGAATTTGATAAACACTTGTCTTTAAAGTTACGATACATTTTTTTCGGATTTAAAGGAATTCATTAAGTAGACCAAAAATTTAAGCTTGTGTTGACTGGAGATTTGTTAACATTTTTATGCATTTTTATTGCCAGTTTTTTTAACCGTACTGGATCCATCTAATATTTATTTTCTAACCCGATTAACTGCTTTTAGAACACAAAGCATGTGACAACCGACTCAGTAACATTAAGGAATGTCAAACGCTGGTTCGACAGAAATATGATGAAACCCAAACCGAAATAATAAAACTACGGGGCGAAAATATGAGACTACAAAATGATTTTGAAGGAGTTACTACCGATATGTGAGTATTGATGGGATTATTTTTGTGAATATACAAACGCTTCTGTATATTATTCTACTTTTTCTTTGTTTGCGAAAGTTTGTCTCACATTTTTAACAAAATTATGCCGACTGCATCGCTGCAAAGACGAGAAGTTGTCAAGTTTGATCATGTCAACTTCGATACATGACAGGAATAGTTGCATTATTTTTCGCTGATGTTGCATTTTTCGTAAAGTCTTTTGTTGTGTGCATTGGTTTCTCTCTGAGGAGAGCAACTATTTTGTCTCCGTGGCTTATGTGCTGATACATAATTTGATACTTTTCGTTATGTCGCCCAACTGATGAAAAAAGTACCAGAACCCGAGAGCATATTCAGGTTCGTAAAAGCCAATTTATGAAACTTTACAAATTGGAAGAAGAAGCATCAGGAAGTTATTGTTTGTAATAATACCGTCTACTTTGTAATCCACGTTAGAGTGGTCGCTGGGACAGTAAATTTTTCGTGAACAAGTCTATACTGCTAGTGGACTTAAGTGGCCTCTACGGCACTCTCCCTTCTTCCTCACCCACATGTGTCATGCCGGAGACAGGAAGATAAACAGCCAGATCGGAATTATTTGCTGATAGAGCTAATCAGCCTAAATATGCCTATCACAGATGATATGGCCTCTTACAAAATACGCCAGGTTTGCATACGAACAAGGGTGATCAGGCGGGTAATATACAACTCGTAAGGACCTGGATGGGTTTATTTAGTAAACATCAAAATACAGTAGTTTAAATAACTTGGCATACTTGCGCACGTCAGTTATGTCCGCCATCTGGCGAGAACAAGTGTTTTTCTGTTGTGTTTTTCCTACGGTTATCATGACATCTTTACAGACCATATTTAAAGGACTTCAAGACCTATTGGTAATATTTTGGCCGATAGCACAACAACGTAACGCACTTGTAAAAATTAGCTAGAAGCCTATGAACTGAGACCAAATTATGTATCGGTGCCAAACCTTTTGCTCTCATTCTCCCCCGGATAAGTGCCCAGTGTCTTGTTTTTTAAGTTTCAAAGTTTGCAGCAGACTACACACCATGCTTCAACTTTCACTAATGGCTCCGCAATAATAGTTGGAACAAAGAAGTACCACTTTACAGTGCTTGTATACAACAGTCTCCGCGTTTCTTATGTCCTTGAGGCTGATTAACTTCTCAGTCTTTTCCTGTTTAAGTGGAATGAGTAAACTCAAACAGTACATACATATATGGTAACTGGCCGCCGACCTCACAAAAGGCTGCTCTATAACTAAGTCTGGAATGGGGTGTATGTTATTTTGGTCTCTTGTGTTCTAAAAATGCATTTCCTGAGCTTCATTGATGCCAACCTGGGCTCTAAATCCTCAGTTATGTCAAACTTTGTTTTCATGTGTCCAGGACGTGTTTAATGTAGTGAGTTCCAGAGGTGCTTGATTTCGGTCTCTGCCATTTGCCAACGCGCTCACATTATTGAAATGCCAATAATGCTAGCGAGTGACGTGTATCTGACCTCTTTGTTAATGCAGGAAAATATGTATTAAATAGAACCAGCGGAGGTGAAGTGCGAAAGTAAATTGTCTGTATTTGCTATTCTGCTAATCAAAAATGATGAAAACCCGCCCTTCTTAATAGAGTTACATCAACGTCTTGCTAGAAGATCACATTTGAATACCGGTTTTGCGAGATGCAGAATACTGACAAAGTTGCTTCTTCATTTTTTAAAGCAATTTGGGACCAAATTGATAGTCAATAACATGAATTCCATTCAAAAATGAATAATGATAGAGGAGTACATACAGATCAAGTTAAAGGATACGTCCGTTCAGTTGTACCTTGGGGCTAAATTTAGAACCTTGACAGCAGCCGTGCTGCGGCTTGTACTACAGGCATAATAACATCACCAAAAAGAAAACTCAGACAGGAATGGCCAGTTCTGGCTTGTTAGCCATCATACGCCAGTCCCAACCAACCTCAGCTTATGCAGCCTCCGATGTTCGAACCCCCAACCTTCTGGTTAAAAGTAAAATGCCCTAACCTTTGAAGTACGTGCTCATTATGCTGTCTTTAAGATCAGGTATCTTAAAAATGGTAGATTGTGTTACGTGATACACTCTTCCGCCGCTGTGCAGCTGCTAGCGGGGCCCTAGATTGAGCCTCAAAGAAACAATGGAGCGAGCATATCCGGTAACCGGATTGGTGAGTGCTCCTCTACCATTGTTAACGCAGCAAGTGACCTAAAAGAGAAAGATCCTGAACTTTGTATTAAAGACATCGTAAAGCCCAGGCTGCCCTCCCGCATCCACAAAAGTTATTTTATGTTAGAGAAATGACCTTTCCTCATAAAGCAGATACAGCAGTCTGATCAACTTGGGCCTTTATCACGATAAGATCTCAACATTTTTGCAAAAAGTACGCATTTTGTTTTATGAGTAGGCCCAGTGCTCATTCAGGAATCAGTATATTTTTAAGGACAAATGTATTATTTTAACTCCAAGCAGTTCGGAAACAATTATAGAAGTCTTCACTGTTGTCGGAAGGCAGTTAACGAGCAGTAAGAGCACTGGACCTAACGCCTGATGAGTTGCAATAAGCCAGTACTGGCCATTTCAGTCTTCCTTACCTATTAGGTAATATTATTCTACCTGTAAAATGGCTCAGCTTCCTCATTCCACTAAATGCCATTGTGCGTCTTAGAGCACCCAATTCATAAGTTAGCTTTTCTCAAGAACTTTTTCAAAGTGTACATGCAAAAATTTGGTTTCCATTTATCAGCAAACTAAACAAAACTGCTCTCTGAAAAGATATAATTAAGGACTATGAGGTCCCGTTCAAATTGTACGTCATTACCGCTGTCGTCCATTTAGAAACAGTCAGTCAAAAATACTGGCCTCCCTATCCCAACAATATCAGGTAAAAAGGGATAAAAAGTTCCAAATTGTACACCTTTAGGCTACTGAGCTTGCATTGACGTAAGGGGAAGAGCAGTCAACTTTTTATGGAGTTTTGTCAATGGGCAAACTGGACCTTAAAGACAACTGTACGTAAAGGAGAAAACCAGACCCACCAAATGATGATTTACAAGAACAATCTCCCGGAAGCCCCTAAATGCGGTTGGCTGCAAACCATTACTCTGAGACTTTGCAAATTTTGACTTAAACCAGGGAGAAAAGTTGCAAAACACCAAACTTCCGGCCTCTATCTACAACTAATGAGTGTCTAGAAAGCTTTTATAAAATGCACAGAGGTCCCACGATACCACTGACCGACAGGCTTTGGATAGATCGTACATAACTGTAGTGCCAGATTTATACACCGGTCTTTTGGTGACTTTCCTGATTTAGGACAGAGGTAACTGCACTGTCCAAGGATGCCGTGATGTGAAACACCCCACTCCGTTTTGTGCATCTAGAAAAACAGTGAGAGCGGCAAGCATTGAAGGCACAAGAAAGCTACGACGCGTGGTTCTGCGTTGGGCTGCGACAAACGGCACTATATCTGGACACGCGAACGAAGGTTTTATGATCCGTTATAGCAACAAATAGTAATTATATTTCCTAACACATGTCGTAGTGAATAAAGATATATTGTTAACTCGTTCAGTCGGTAGCACGTCAGTCAAAGGGCCGAACGGCATCCAACGAGGTCGCCACCTCCTCCTACCCTGCCCAGTCAGGAGCCCCGAAAGATGGTCGCCACAACCAACTTCGTGGATAAATATTGCGACTTTGGTTTTATTTCTTTCTCAACTGTGTTTATTTTGTGAGGAAATTAAAGGACGAGCTTGGAGTAAATCCTTTGAAACAAACCTTTTCAGGTTTTGTCTGAAAGGTGACAGGAATAGTTGCACTGCAACCCATCGGCTACTGCGGAATAACTGCGTAATATTCCCAAGCTGTCAAAAGGCCGCCACTGGTATAAAACTGCGTAATTATTTTCCCATACTGACAGCACATTTGCTAGCTAAAAAAACAGTCACGCGTTTTTCGCCAATCTCATGCTGCTGCATGGTGCAGCTGTGAGGGGTTCGGTTCATCAGTGGGTCCCTGTATGTTTTTTGGTAGAGAAAATTCAGTTTCCCTCCTGTCATGTCTAATTTCCGAGGACTTTAGTGCGCGAAATTGGAGTACATCCTTCTATTGATGGCTTATTGCCTGCGAGGATGTCGAGAAGGTATACTTATGGTTAAATGTGGCTGTCTCTTTACATGGAGTACGCCAATTATAACTCCGACATGAGTGATTTTCGTCAACCCGTCTCAAGTACAGAACGAAATACGGACGTTCGTCTTTGTCTTGAGTCGTATTTGCCAGAAATATTCAATCGAGTACTGTCACTAAAAGAGAAACAGAATAGTCTATAAGGGTCAGTTCTGGTTTATTTGCCCTACCAGTTCTTCACACCGTTGCTCGAGGCTGGAAAGACCTGTGCCTCGAAACCCGATTCAGTAATCCATTATGATTAATTATGCACAAGGATTTGCTGAATTGTGGAAATGAAAAGGATATTTAAAAATACAAATGCAGGAGACCGCAAATGCTCAAGTCACAAACTACTTCACAACTTCCCTAGGCAAGTCTGTTTTATTTAGCAGTTTCATTATCAGCAGGTTTTACAAGCACTCGTTTGAAACGTCCTTCCTATTAAGTAAAAGATATCTCTTAGTTTTATACTCCAGCTGATACGATCAATTATATATCATACTTTTCTGGCTGACCTACAAATTTAAGAAATCGAAATCCTTAAGTAACTGCCACTACCCGAACCCGGCAATTTCAGATAAGAGTTTCGGCAGAGTATGCTTTTAAACGCCTTCCGGATTACTGGTGGCCTTGCAATAACTTTCACGAATGGTTAGAGTTAGGATTACGTTTGGGGTTAAAATTAGTTGCCTTCCCAGGAAGTAAACGCAAAACCACCGTAGTACGGGTGGTGCTTACACCAGTGCTTAACTAATGTTTAATCGTTTATCGTATTATTGTTGAAAAATAATAAGGTATTTACTAAGGGTAGCGCAAAATTCTTATTTATTCTCTTACTATAAAGAACAAACAAAAGCGCAACTAACGATTTTCGGTCTTTTAGTGACTTTCTCATCGAAAAAAAGTCAAATGGAAGTCAAATGTATTACAGAAATTGATGCGCAGGTTATGGTTGTAAGTTATCACATTTTTTTACTTTGTATGTTTTTATCTGATTCAGTGCGGTTTATCGCAGTTAAATTGTCCTAACAGGTCGGGACGTTGGCAAGGTAATCTTAGATAATAACTTTGCCAGTCGTTGATAAAGAAAAATTCTCAAGCACACTCAGCTAACTTTCTAACGCATCTGCTATAATTTTATGTAAACCCCGAGATGTTTTGCAATACTGCATTCAGTCATAAAGCAAATTATGTTACGCAACACGAGAATGCAAATTAACTTATTCAGTTCTATTTAAACCCACACAGAAGTACTGTTCCGAAAAAGCTCCTTTAAATGCTTCCTCTTTTCCTGGTCAGAACACTATTCGGTGAAATAAACTATCCAAATGTCTTCTCTGGTTCTTTTTCTTTGCGGAATTGACTTTCCATTCGGGACACAACTGATCTTTTTGCGGTAATTTTCTATTGTGTCCAATTTTTAAATGGACTTAAACAACCTACGGTTTTTTACTGTTTTAACAACAAAAGACCGAAAAGCAGGCAAGAAATTTTGAACTGGACTGTGAAATTTTGGAAGAGCGAGTTTGCAGATTTCACGAGGCTGCAGCGATCGAACGGAATAAAATGCAGTCGGACGAGCGAAGGGAAAACGAGACTGTTGCCCAATTGAGGTTCGAATTTGCCCACATTTACTTTTAATTATTTGCTTTTACCGTTTGGTGATCGAGAGTTGATTGAACAAGACTAGGTTACTTTTAGGCATGCAGGATTGGTTTACGAGCAAAGTTTAATTTAATGGCTGTTAATATTCAAAGATGAATGCTCACCGACAGGTTAAAGGAGCTCACTCGTCCTGCTCTGCCTTGGGGCGCCCTCTAGAACCCCGCCAGCAGCCATACAGCGACTAGTAGTAGCAAAGGTAGATGAAAAATGTGGAAAATGACTAGGAAGGCTCTCTTGCCTTTTTCGACCTTGTTTATCTGACTTTAAGTGTATTGATTACAGTAACTCACTAAGGCAGTAATGTTCAAAGGAACGAGAGGAGAGAATATTGATGATCCTACACCAATGTATAAAGATGGTTATGCAAATTAAAGAGTAACGCACACATAGCTGGAGAATTCGCAAAAAATATCCCCATTTACCTACGATAATGCCATCCCCTCTGGATTTCCCAAATGATTTTATCACCTTTTGTCTATTAAATTTAATGAATGCATGCTGAAACAGGGCGCTGGTTGGTTGTCCCGAGGTGAAGCAAACCCTCCTACTCTTCCTGTGCCACAATTATCACGCTATGAAAAAAGTAACTTATGCATTGCAATGCCACCAGGTTTTCTGATATGGAACAGTTTATCCTAACTGATAGTTATGTTATAGTCGATCAAGGACTTGACTCGGTTGTCTTGGCTTTTAGTGTAATCTTCTAGTGAACACGCCTCTTAATCAATACAAATCCGACCTTTAGGGTAAAGTACACATAAATTGCAAGGCTTTCAGTGCAAGTTAGCTGCATCTGGCCTTTTATTGAGAACCCAATTGGTTGCCTTCAACAGTCTCATTCTTCTGCGATTTAAGGCGCGATGTACGGGAGGCCAATGCCCACGGTGTCTACTTGCATAGGGAGACCAGTAACGGTCAACGAGAAATGGTCAGTCTAACCAAGCGGTATGAGGCCTTGCAAACGCGAGCCTCCGAGCACTGCGCCCGATTGCAGGAAGCCACAGACAACGTAATTAATCTTCGTACGGAGCTACGGCTAAAACGATCTGAAGCACACCAACTGGCGGAGGCTGTGAATGTGATCCGACCTCAACTAGAGCTGGGGAATGGGGGTCTGCTGAAACAAGAAATAGAAGTTGCCTCTGTGCGCCTACGTGCCCTACTGCAAGAACTGAACGATCAGTCAGCCCTCCTTCAAAGCTGGAAGGATCGAATGACATATACTGTCGAGAGGCGGAAGAAAAGGTGAGTTTGTTGATCTGACCAGACTTCAGCCATTTTACGCATGAGCCACCTCAAAGAAATTTCAGTAAAAGCTGACGATTATTCAACAAGCAAAATCAACCGGATTGGGCAGTTGAGAAACTGCTTTTTTCAATAATTTTTATCTTTTAGCAAAGTTTTGAATCTTAAAAGTACGCTAGGTGTTCTATCTCATTAAATTTTATCCGGAAGTGCGTTTTCGGCCTGAAAAGACTACTTAAGTAGAGTTTAATATCAATGAGCGTACGGAATAATAGCAAGATACTTCAATCACACCAAGATGCCGCCCATCGAAGAAACTCTTTCGGTTGTCCTTGGAAACTACACTCTGTAAAAACTTACTATTTTATCCTTGAATTATATTTCCCTTATATATTCAATTAAATTTTATCGTAAACATACACTAAATATTCATTTGTATAATCAATTGGTAAAAACACATGTCTTCTTCAAATTTTGTACTTGACGGAAAGGTATCCTTCGGTTACGAAAGCTATTCTGAATTCCTGAATAAGTTTGAACCTATTATCTACTTCACCTGCATTTAAGGTTCCTCAACTACGAGCTGTATATTGTCCGTGTAAAGAACGTCTTGAATTGAAATATGCTAGTCATATTGGGCTTATAACATTTTTTCAATGGATGTGGACCACATTTTATACTGTATGAGCAGCATGAATACTATTCTATGTGAATGGACATTTCGCGGTCTTACAAATTGCTTAGTGAGAATCCTTTTGAAAACCGGAGGACACTCTTTCTTCAAAAATAAATTTTAAAGAGGACATAGTTTGCTACCAAATGAGAACAACAAAGAAAAATTGTAAACTTTTATGGAGAGACTTTTTTTATTAAAATCTGGACACCTGAGGTTATTGATAATTAATGGGGTTATATTGTAAAATAATTAATGTTACAAATTAATCTTTTCTTATGAAAAGACATTTTAGAATTTGAATAAACATTTAAGGAAAAATCATATCTGCTATATGATTCTGAATTTTCAACAGTGCCCTCTAGTCTTCGGATTTTAATATACAGAGATCATTCTTTAGGATCTACTAGATCCTTAATGGAACGTCTGTCTGTCTCCATCCAACGATGACCCTGACCAGTATAATAAATTAGAATCAATTGGTATGTAAGACGGTAAATCCATGTTGCAGGAATAAGGCAAACTGAAGTGCAGTCCCAAATGCCTAATTTGTGTCCTCAATTAATCGGACAAAAAAGTTATAAATTGCGTATCGCCGATGTGTGCTGTGTGGCCTACTTAAATGGATATAGGCTGAGTTATATTCAAATGCTGACGTGAAACCTGAAGAGATTCTCTTAATGAGCATAACAAAAAGTGCCGATGAATAGAGATAAATCATAAAGTTCCTCGCAAGTACATTTACGCAGAAAATCAGATTGACGCATCGCTTAGGACATCTTCCATGGTTGGAAGTTGTAGATTGTTTGTCAACCGTTGTCTGCCAAATGACTTTTTTGAGTTTATATTTCAACTTCTGGCAGACTTTTGCGACCGGTGAAATAGTAAATGGGTTGACAATTAAAGTTTTGGAAAAATGTGCAGGAACACAATTGATGCCTGCCCGTTTCGGAGATGCAACCTTGGGATATTTACTAATGATGCTAGGAAATTAAACAGGGTAGGTGACAACGTGAGTTAGCCAGTCTTTTAAAAACAAATACTGCCCAACGCAAGCAAGCTAGTACTTCTATTGGATCTCTCATCACTAGATTCATTGCGAGCCCATGAGCTGGATAAAACAGATGAAATTAATTCTTGTTACGCACTTTATCCATCGTTATTATGGCTCAGGTCCGAGTGAATAATTTTATGTCCTTGAGGTCAGTTTCTCTTTTATACTTTTAACTGATTTAATGATGCAATTTTTAGTACTGACTCTCGTACTAACATATTGGATTGCGAGTAGTTAAGTTAACAAGTGAACTCGAGAAAAAACCGGGCTGCCGATTGGGATTTCAAAGAATGCTTGTGAACGCGGCCATCATATGAGTCAATTTACCTCAATCGTGCGAGGTTTAAAAGTTTTTGAACAAAGTGAACTAATCCCGCACGCGAAGTAAATAATTTGTCGAATATTTTTTTAGTGTACCGTGTAAAAAGCAAAGTCCGTCATTTAGAAAACCGAAGTGACCTTGGCCGTTGCCCTGGGGACCCATATGTAGTTAATTTATGGCTGGGTTGTCAAATATGTAAACGTGACATTTGCTAGAATAAGCGAAGTCTTTAGCGTGGCATTTCTGTTCACTGTGTACCGTGATCACCCCCAAACTTGCAAACGTTTCTTAATTCAGTACTTGGTGAGGATAACTTATATGACTACCTAAACAGCCCACACGAGAATCGAAATGCCCGCGCAAGTAGGGAGGCTTGCTCTGCACATAATTCTAAGCAGCTTAAATATTTTCGTGCTCTAACCCTATTTATAGTCATAACAAAATCTAAACCGTAGTCTTTATCTTAACCCTAACTTCCCCCTTAACCCCTGCATAACGGTTAACACTAACCCTACCCGTATCCTTAAACAAAACCGCAAATTATCTGGAGTTTGACTCAAAGCCACGTGTCTTGCGGATTGAATCCTTACCCAATAAATACCTCTGTTGAGTTTGCTCGTCAATTAACCGCCTCTAAAATGTTGAGTGGACTACTTTGACGTATTCATCCTCATCTCTCCTGACCCATTTGCTGCCTGTTTCCAAGCCTGAAAGCGATCATCAGTAAAACGGACATGTTTGAGAAACTGACTGTCCTTAAAGAGAAACTACTGACCGAAGTAGCTGAAGCCACAGAACGCCTGCATCATGCTACTCGTCGCCGTAAAAAGGCCTTCGATCGACTGACGGACACAAGGGAGCGCCTCTCGCAGGACGAAATGCAAGCCAAGTCCGAATTGACTCAAATACGGATGACATGCGATGAGGTAAGCAAAGGAAGTTAATACAGTGGACTAGTTCCATCTACGCATTGGCATCTACCGACAGAGGCTGCATTAACGTCACCCTAACTATACCCGAAGCATGAACGTAAATGTCCTACTGAGCAGGGCCATCGGAGGAATTAGGTTTTTCGGTTAGGGCTAAGCACAGCCTAAAAAAAACACAAAAGACATTGCTGCGTAACAAATTAACCATGTATCTTGTTTAAACCTCCTGGTTAAAATATCACTCGAGCGGGATGCCGCATACTACTTGTTAGTTACTTATAGAGCCTAACTTATGCCTCAGGCGATCTTAACCTCCAGTCGCTCGTTTTCACATTAAATTCTCATTGAGCAGAAATGAGCTAGAACAGTATTTTGCGCGTTTATGTCTCTGGTGTGATGTCGATGTTATGTTATGTCATATAGCCAGCGAGAAATTCCGTTGATGCAAGGCGCTTGATTCATCTACGGATTCTGCTTACAAGGAAGGTCATCGACGACAAATGCCTGTTTTTTGTTGCTTAAAGGCCTGCTAAAAATCCCTCATTTAAGTACGTTCCTTCTAACAGCAAGGAATCTGGTAGCCCTCTTCGCCTTTATAAAAGTACCCGGGCCAGAATTTTCTGCACGTCGTCCTGCCTGCATGCTTGACTTCGCCTGAGTTCACATCTCTCTCTTTCTTAAGGCCATATTATATTACGCTCTATGAATTTTAACCAGACAAGAAAACAATCTGAGCTGCAACACCCGCATTTAGTTGTCGGGCACTGATCCGCTGCCTCGCAAGACTTCATTTTCGTACAACGGTAGACTGCATATTGCTAGTGCTTAAAAATTTAGGCTGGCACTTTGATCGGTCTGCCAAGTTTCATGCTCATGAGTCCTATATCCTCGAATTTTTCTGAAACGTTAAACTTAGGCAGAAATTTCCCGAAGTGCTCCCGTTGACCCTTTGAAGTGATGCCCTGATAGACTTGAGCTATACTCTGCTAACCAACTCAACCGAAAATTGTAGAGCTTTTATGACTTTTAAAAGCTCAACATGACCAGAAAAGTATTCGATCACTGAAATATAAATTTTTGTTTGCTTGACTTTTCGACTTCATACTCGATCTACCTTCATTCTGCCCGACTGCTTTCTGGAATTGAACGTTTCGCTTACATTGATGGAAGGATTCAAGATGGCTGGTGCCATATTTTTATTTTGACGGCCACTTTGGTACTCACTCTTCTCAGCGCACGTTTTACCTTAGCACTTACGCTACCGCTCTATGATTCCATCCGAACGAATTCTCCACCAAATGTCCTATGAGTTTCAGAGCAGCCAAAATACATAATCTAACTTTCTAGATTTTTTTCACTTATTCATAAAACTGATAGATCGCATTACCTTTCGTAGGATGTAACAGCGTCGCTTCATTAAGATATTTAGACTTGAGTTTGCTTACTGAGATTGAACTATGATATTCTTTTAAAGGATGAAGTTATCACTTAACCTGCCTTATGATGTAAAATCTGTTTCCGACAAATGTACTGACTCAGAAAAGCGAAAATTAGTTTTTGTTTGGCTGTGGGAGAAGGCTAATCATATTCAGAACAGTAATAACAGTTATTAAATATCACCTATTATTTATTATGAGTGAGAATGGTTGTGTTTCTGTTTTCGCCGTACCTTTACCGCTGCGACAGACTGACAAGGTTGTTTTTAACTCCTCTGCACTTCTCGTTTTACACCTATCCTGCTTCTTAAGCCTATAATCAACAAATTCTGCCTGTTTTATCTCTGCTGATTTATTCCTCCTTACTAAATTGTTTCCGAGCAATCAAGGGGCGCAACTATTGGGAAACTTAATATGGTTCCTATTTGAAATAAGGGGGTAAATTTACTTTAAAAACTTACGAAAATTGTGTCTATGAAAACACGCTTCTGATTATCCGTGCAGTCTATTATTCACGGGTTAAATGATGCAACCTAGAAAGAATAAAACGCTTTTCATAGCTGTGCCATTTTACTTTTCAACCTACCAAAAATAAGAATTCACGCAAACAGAAACTCGCTTTCCAAGACCAAAAGATATGTGCCACTAACCGTTTTTAAAAACATAACAAGCATTGTCCACTACGTCTTAGATACCGCAGCTTTCTGTTAGTGTTGGGATGATGACTTATAAAAAATTTGGAAATTATGTCAGTTTTGAAGAAAAGTAGTGACATCAATTTAGAAACCGAAAGAAAAATTGAAAAGGTGTTTGTCCTTCGAAATACATGGCAACGTTTAAACTGAAAAAAATAACTTGCCCGCTCTCACTTAGCGTAAAACTTGAAGAAGACATAATTTCCTGCAAAAGAAATATAATTAATACTTATGCGAAATCTTCCCTGGAAGTTTAGCGGAATTTATACAAGTTTAAGAGATATCAAAAACAATAAAGGCGAATGGAAACATTTCAAGTCAAAGCCAGCATTCTCAATTAATGATGAATTTTCGGATAATACTCCACGTTAATCAGTTATACAGCATAGAGTAAGGGATCTAGTCTCTTCTTAAATATAAATTAAGTAAATTCATTTGCTACTTCATACGCTATCGTACGTGCACATAGGCGGAAGTACGTTCTGGACCACAGTAGAATTTAATCCAACCCCTAATGTTAAAATGCTTGCACGATTTGCTTTTCCCGTCTTTTCAGTCAGTATTTGGCTTGACTTTCTGCCACAATTGGCAGTGAATTCTGTCGATTTCGGCTGTATGAGTATGGAGAATTGGGTAGAATTACGGACGGTCTCGTCTGTGCTCTAACTAAACGGATCTGATTTGAACACTCTGAAAAGCCCTAATGGGTACAGCGATCAATTAGTTCTATCTGTCGATGAGAGGGAATAACAGCGAATTTTTGTGATTTCGAGCTTCCAACTGGCTAATTTTATAAAATTGAAACGTTTTGTTAAATGGGACTCGCTGAAATTATGAACATTGGATGCTCAAAACGCCCGCCCTTCGTCTACATTATCGCAATTGCACCTCCTCTCTTTACGAACTACTCAACTATCCCTTTTTTCTACGTCATGGTGCGACTGTTTCTGTTAGAGTTGAAAGACCAACTTTTTATTGTCAGCATAAATGAATACTTATCTCTGTAACCTGTTACATACCTCTTATCTCCATAGTCTGTCACCCTAAAGTGTTCTATTTGTTTGAAACTACAAATTATTTTAGATAGGTGGAATATTGCGTGAAACTGTTACCCGATGGGTTAGTAGGAATTGTTTGTAAAGTTTCCACCACCTCCTATTATCTCTCTGACTGGCGCTCCATTTCTAACTGTGACCAGGAAAGTCGACTTATTGCACAAATTCGGGCTCAAACTACGAAGTACATAGAGGACGTTCGATCTAGCCGACAGCTGGCCAAACTAAAGTACTTCAAGTTGGAGACACAGCTAGCTGCAATTAACAAAGATGTCAGTGCCTCAACTGAATTGCTCCATTCTGCACAAGCCCAAATGAACGAACTTACAAGCTCAATTAGCCACCTCAGGAAGGACATTGAAAAGGTAAACAAATAGGAATATGAAGATTTTTGTGGTTACTTCAGTGTGAGTTCTGAATTTTAATCGAACATTACATTACAGCTATCGGACTACTAAAACCATGTAAATTTTACTCTGGGTATTTTCAGTTTTGAAAGGATTCCGCATGCCAGAAGTATGCATTCAGTTCACAGAAATTAACTGCTCTACTATTGTATTCGTCTAAGAACCTGTAAATACATATCTAGGTAGGTATTTTACCGAGTTTACCGAAAGTCCTGGCGGTATCAACGACGGGGGAAGGAAAGGTTACGTATGATAGACGTTATCGCTGTCATTGGATATGAGGTTTTACCCTGTGTGTTATAGGAAGTTCGTAGACCTTAGCCCTGATGTGCCATATGCTTCTTCATTTGAATGTTACGTGGGCCCCCTGCGTCCCTCTATCGGATGCAGTTACGTACACAGTTCCACTGGGGTAATTGTTATTTGCTGGCGTCCTCAGCCCTAGAAGGGAACCTAAGTGGTTTTTTGATGCATATTTATGGAGTCCTCCTGCTATCGCAATCACTAATCCCAATATCATCCTGGATGGGTCTGTCTCTGACGCACCCTTAGCACGCAGTGGGAGAGAGAGAGGGAAGGAAAAAAGACCGCATCAGCATTTGCACACATTTTATGACATGCTAAAATTTGTGTTTAGGTAAGTCGACAACTGATTAGAGGACTCGTTCCTCATTCGGAATAATGGTAAAACTGAAATAACCTCCATTTACTACGACGTTTGGGCTAACGTTCATTGCTGAGTGATTGAAGTCACCCAGGTCTGCTTGGTCTGCACCTTGGGCCCAGTAAATGTGTAACACGCCTAGTGCCACAATGATCGTATGTCAACTGCTGTTCGTCTCCGCACTAGTTACGATTTCAATGACTTTCTTAGTGAGACCAGGCTTACTGTTGGCCAGAAGTGTCCTAACTTATAAGAACAACGGTCCTCTTGGGAAGTTTTCGCTTATGTTCTTTTACAAACTAGTCATTGACTGATAGCGGTAGCATATGATTGGTAAACGCATTTATTTCAATGTGTATTACAACTTGACACACATGGTTGGTCTTAAAAGGCATTCCATGCAAACCATTTTACAGTGAGTCTTAATATAGGCGAGTTTTGCTTTCACCAGAAATTACTGACCCAGAACGGAATAGGAATACTGCGGTCCAGCTTCTGTCGAACAATGGACATTTGAGTTCATAATATGAAATTGGAATCCATGCAGTCGCAGCTTCGTTACTTGATGGCTCAAGATATAGCAGTTAGTTCTGTTAAACATATTTAAACTGTGACCAACCGGAGTCCACAATCGGTCGATGAGATCTGTCTAGGAACCTAATAGGAAAAACAGCTCCAGCTTTGGAATGTTTGTCCTGCGATTGCGAAATATGCCTAACACCATTCAAAGACAGAAAAGTTGCGAGGTTGACGTTTTGACCCCGCCTGGCGTCTGTATTTTTCCGACTGAAATTTTTCCCATTTTTCTTATTTGCTTTTTGAGAACATAATTGCGACCCACTCAGTTCAATTAACCGCGTTTTAAGCACCCTTATGTGCACCGTGTTCGTCCTGCGGCTTGTAGTCTTGGCAGCACTAAGGGATTAGACAGGAATATACTGTCCCACGTATCGCAGATGGCTTTGCGCTAAATTCCAGGAGGTACTTATTCCCATGTCCCAATTTTAATCCTAACATCGATGCTTAAAACTAAGCCAACAATTACCCCTGAACCCTCCTGGAATTTATTGTGAGGTCGCCTTAATAGGGAAGGGGCGACACTTATAACCATGTCCTGCCCACTAAATTTTTAGTCATGTGTCCTCATACATTTTCAATACCCTCATCCCTTAATTTTATGACGTAAGGTTGTATGCATTCATGTTAGGTAACCATTGCAAAAAAATATTTTTTCAAGTTTTGCGCTTGGTTTTTGAAAAGGAGAATAGCATTTATGGTTC
Organism: Schistocephalus solidus; assembly: GCA_017591395.1. Lineage (NCBI taxonomy): Eukaryota > Metazoa > Platyhelminthes > Cestoda > Diphyllobothriidea > Diphyllobothriidae > Schistocephalus > Schistocephalus solidus. The sequence goes on from WEDG01001043.1 coordinate 51,066, forward strand.
ACTGTTTCACCCTACCTGCCGAGCTCTAAACATTTTGAGGTGTAGCTCAAGCAGTTACCTTCCGTGTGGGTTTTTTTTAAAACCCCACTTCATAATAGGTTGAAGAGGACTGGACAACAGAACATAAGGACCTACTGAATAAGGCGGTAGACCTGAACCAGCAGGTAGACTCGGCGAAGTGCGGTGCAGCCGATCTCCTGGCCTCCTTGAAAGCTCTGCAGTCAGATAAAGCCACTCTAGAGGCACGTATTGTGGAACTGGCGCAAGAAGCCCATGCAGCTGTCAAGGTGTATTGGACAACAGAAGGGAAAAATGAACGATTGCGGTGAGTGGGGTAGTGATGTCATGAAACAGGCAAACACCACTGTCTGGAGAGTCTACTTCGAATCTTCAGAAGACGCTTTTGTGGGTTCGGACACTCAGACAAAATAAAACCGTTTGAACTTTCTTATATGCTCTCTCTGCCGCAGGGCACTGTAATAGGGCCGTCCTCCTCCTCCCCACGTAAATTATTCCCTTTCCTAACCCTCAAGCTAAGCCAAGCCTTAACTCTTACTCTTGTGGAATTTGGCGCACAACCACCAGCATTACGGGCAGTTCCTGTTTCTGAATTCCGCCAAGGGGCATATAGGTAATCGCCACTGATAAAAGTCTGACCCGAGCATGCGCACAATCCAAAAAATGCCGTTCATCCCTGGTGGGTGGGGGATTAAATGAGCGCCACGATTAATTTTACTGGCCTACTTCAAAACATTGACTTGGAGCTGTGAGAACTGCAACCACGTTCCCCTACCCTAGTTCCATAATTGGGAACGCAGATCTCAAAATTTTCTAGGCCTATTTATGTTCAAACATTATGCATTTTGAGGTGCTGTAAAAAGAAGACCGTCTTTTTGTCTGCTTTCCGCAAGATGAATTATACATACGCCCAGACTGTTGAAATCTAAGAAGAGACTACGTTCAGCTTCCCACAAGTTGGTGATTGGACATCAAAGTCCAAAATAATTTACTTTAACAACAACCTATATGTAACTGATATATTAAAGACACTTAAGCCGATAAATTGTGAGATTTTCGTCCTGTTTTTACTTTCCGAAAACGGTATATATTATAAAAAAGCATTCGTTTTAAACACAATAAGGAAGGTTCCTGCCCTCTTACTATGAACACCGGGTGAAACAGGTCCCTTTTTCATTATTAAAATGGCATATTGGCTAATGTTTTACGGTTATAGAATTATCTTGCCATCGTTCGAGGGCATACAAGCGCACTGCCAGATTTCTGTTAATCAGTCAGCTAAACAAATTATTCGCAATGTGCCTTTTGTGTTTGAAGTTACTGGAGTTCGATCATAAACAAGTATATTAACTTTGCTGGCGGGTTAACCCAGTAGGGTATGGGACACACTAATACCGTAGTGTCTTAGGGTTCAATCTTGAGTTCTTGCAGGTAAACGCACAGCCACAAATGATATAAGAAAACATCGAGTTTCTCACGAAGGGAAGATCATTTCTGGTTAACTAGCCATCATTAGCCCCCCATACCTTACCGCTGTCTTTGCAGGACCTGAGGTTCTCTCCTGAGTTATTTGGCTAGTCAGCGCTGAAAGCAACTTAAAGGGCAAAACTTGCGTAACTTACGTCAATTTTAAAGGATATATTTTGAATTTGGTTTATTTATCAAAGCTTACTATTATTTTGGGACTACTTAAATTATCTGCCTATTTATGAACAGCAAGATTCTGTCGTGATCCAATAACCCTTCCAGTAACGGGTTTGGAGTTATGGCTATTGAATTTTTATTTGTCCCTGTATGAAGGTTCCGATTTCTTCTCCGTTTGTAATAATTCCTTCATTTTCCTCGCACAACGTCTTGTGTGGTCTTTGTTCCTGTTTTGTAAATCCTCTAGCGAAGAACAGAGGGAGATCCTGGTTGAGTGCCTGAAGTTTACCAATACGACTAAAGTCCTCAATGAAACAACGCAGATGAAGGCTGCACAACTGAAACAATCATGGTCAGACTTCACATATGTTTTCGGGAAGAGGCAGACGGTGCTGGATCGAATTTGTGTATGTAAAACATTCGAATTATCTTTTATTCAAATTTCAATTTTATCGAACTGAAACAATTATTTTGGTTTTCATTTTCACTCGACCCTCTTGAAGTGTCTTTTTCGTTGCCCAAAGAGTATGTTCGTAGTAATGGGAAGATCAATAGGAAACCCCATGACATCGGTTCTTTTGACGGTAGGGCACGTTTTTAATTAACTCATGTATTACAGGTGGGCTTGTGTTAAATTCCAGAGAAATTTAGGCTTTTCGTTAAGGATTGGATGGTTATAGTTAGGGTCAGGGCCAGTACTAAAGTTAGGACGCAAGAATAAGTACGCCTGGAATTAAACGCAAGCCCATTTCTAGTACATTTGAGGAAACTACACACCCATCCAACCCTCTAAACCTTAATCGAACCATGTCAAACTGGCAACCACCAATTAAAAATTATTGCCTTACTTAGAGGCGTTCTCTCGTGCCTCCGAGTTATGGCATAGATCTCTCGTAAGCTGTCGCCCGGCCAAGAGTAATCAACCACTGAGAATTATTACCAACGTAGCTTAAATTGACTGATTTCCTACTCCACCTTTTTCTGCAGTTGTTTAGATAAACTCTGACTAACGAATAAGTGTGGCTATTTCAATGGTGCTCTTCGGATAAATTTTGTAATGTGAAAATGCAGAAAAGTGTTCGCAGCGAACCAAACATAAGGTATATGTCCCAACCCTGCTTGCCACTTATTGTCTTTTCAGTCAAAGCGAGAGCAAAGCCTGGCGGAAAATATGCAGCTGGCAAATATTTTCACTGATGATGAGGGCCAGCTTTTTGAACAAGTTGAAGGGCTCACTGAGGAGCTCCGTGAACTATCTGACGCCAAGCGCAAACTTTTGCTGCTCAGCGATGTAAGAAAAACTTTTGTTTAATGTCTATTTTCATGCAACAACTACTTGCTTGTAACCAGCAGCAGTATGCTATTATAGCTGACGCGTTTTATTCACTTGAACAAGTGCCAGGCTGATATCTTTTCGACCCAGATCGTGGCCTTGGACCGAACTTAACAGACAGGTGCATAGTTAGCATAAACACCTTTTTAAATTCCAGGTAACCTACTGACTGAATTTTACACAGATCAAGCATTAAATGTATTCATTGTTGAACCGTAAATTAACTCGTTGGATTGCAAACAAATCTAAGAGCCAGTAAACCTTAAATATGATTCTGGTCCTCGACTTTCAACTTTCTTATGTTTTCTTCCGCGGAACTTACTGTCTACTGATTATGGGTTCGCTATAAACCTGACTGCTATTTGGCGGGAAGTGAGGTGTGAGGGCCAATCAAGCCTTTTTAACGTACGAACGCAACTGATTTTCCGCAATTGCACTTTCCGCCTAGGTAATTGATAACTTTTATATTCAAATTTTCCAGCTGCCAAAGATTTTAACCATTGCTTTCTATTGTAGACGTCACTCATGCTTGAGGGTTCGACTTTTCAACGGAAAATGGACATAGGCAGACAAGGGGTTGCAACAAACCAAGAGTTTGCTTGGTACCGAGGCATTCTTGAGTACGTCAGTGATTGGATGCACCGCGTTTATGAGCGCTTCCGTCTCACCCCAACTGCTTGAGGGGTCCAATCTGCTTGTGACCCTGTCCCGACTGCTAACTTGTGCTCCGGTATACTTAACGAGGACAATTAACAATGCCTCCAGAGGCCCTCTTGTTGACAGGCCTGTGAGTTCCAAGATAACTATGCATGCATGGGGAATAAATGATCACAACGAAAATATTATGGACCTTATTGATTATGCATGTTTATAGTATAATCGACGAGAGACCATTGTGGCAAATGCCTTTACTTATGGTGTAGTTCGCGAGGGAAAACAAGAAGACCCATAGACATAAACATGCAACTTGAAGACCCGCAATTATGTCGCTGCCATAAATAGATCAGGGAGACCATCTCTTTGCTCACTTGCTGATTGGTTATGAAGCCTGAATAAAGACTTAACCTTGGTCTTTGTGTTGAGTAAGTTAACAGGAAAAAGGTCGAAAAAGACATGAGCTCCAGACGAAGCCTTCGTTTGAGACTGAATAATGTCTTCTATGTCAGGGTAAGCTCACACCTTCGTCACCTACAACACAAACGGAATATGTCAACGTACTCCAATCTTCCCGAGTAAGAAATGTGTTTTCTGAACTTTTCACTAGATTTGTGACTCGAGGCTCCATTTCTCAAGATTGACTTTGTTCCTTCTGAGTCATGGTCTCTATGCCTGTACAGCATATTCTGCATGAAAGATGAAAGAATGTGCCGTAACTTTATCGAGAAGATCTCCAATAGGATTTTGTTGGATTCCCAGAGGGTTTTCGACATCCCACTTGAATTGAGGCAAGCCTTCAAAATGAGCTGCATTCAGATCCCAAGATCACCTTGTAAAAGCACTATGCGTAAACGAGTGCCTTGCCCGAACTGCGATTTCATGCTCTCGGCTAGATTGTTAGTTGGCTGGACGTAGATGGAAAACGGTGGTACTTCGCTCATCGCCATCGCTCAGAGAACGTCCATAGTAGAAGAGCAATTGAGTCATAAGGGCTTCTTATGATTTATCCGGACTTATCGACGTCAAAAACCCGGATTTTACCTTCATTCATCATTTTCGCCCAATCTAACCCATCCTTTCCGATACTACAGTTCGATACTAACGATGTTGTCCACCGTGTGCGCCACAGCAGGGCAGGTGTAGGGACGGTGACTTACTCGTGAAATTAGTTTATGGTTACATCAGACTTTCGCAGGCATCTGCCGCACTCTTTCCTTCCTTGGGCACCTGAGCTCACTGCTAAGACTGAATGGCGAATTTCGGGGGTAAGCTGCTGAAGCTAAACAATCTATTTAGGAGTGCCACACACGACCTGATGCGTGCAAAATGGACCAGGCCTTCAACGAAAGAAGAATTGGTCAGCTGAAATTCTAACTAAGGATTGCAATGAAGACCACATAAGGAAGGAGCCATTGCAGCCTGACTCTCCGTCTTAAGAAGACTGAGTTATATAGACAGTTGGCAAACTTTAAAGCCACGAAACTTGTGCACCCCGTGATAGGTAAGAAGCTCATCAGATGATTTATAGTAAGCAATGCCCCGAGTGTCGTGAGAATGGGGTGCCAGTTTTTAACCCCGCCCTCGCTTCTGGTTTCTGGTGCTAGCTGATACGAGGATTGCGCACGAGGGGCTGTCGTGGCGTGAGTCTGTGCGTAGGCCTGCCTTTATGGGGTGTCTGATGTGCATTCCAATTAACGCGTGTCATGCCCTAATATGGTCTCTGTGTTGGTGCAATGCATTTCCCATATGCAGACGCTTTGACTATGAATCAACCGATCCAGACCAGAACATTCCTCTGGCGCCAACTACATCCAGTTTATGCAAAAACTTTAGCGTTTATCTGTATTGAAGTCCTTGCGGAAATCGACATCAAATCTGCTCCAAAGCATTCTTCTGCATTTTAGTCCGGGTATCCATTACTCAGCAAAATCGGACAGTCAGGAGTGCTCTCGCTTAAAACCGAGTTAAAAGTCGTGTAAAATTTTATTGGTACAGAATTTAGAAAAGAAGAGACTAGTTCAATACCACTTTTGTGAAAAATAGATAATCATGAGGGACTGATGGAAATGAACAATGTCAGGCAGTCAATGCCAATGAAATGTAAGTGAAGAACTGTGAAATAATTTCGGATGAGAAGTCTTTCTACAGGGACTAAGTGATTTACCCTTACTTGACTATGACAAAATAACCTGTAAAAGGAGAGCTGAATTAATTAGATGTCTGTTGATGAACTTCCAGTGTAACCCTATACTAAGACCATTTGATCGCACTTCATATGGTTATCAGTTGGTTACCTCAATGTGTTCAGGTGGTAACCTTCCGAAAATGAAATTCAAAAAGTGCCAGATTTATGGTTTCATTGCAAAATTATCAAACGCTATTTGTGGAAGTAAAACATATATTTTACCCTTCAATTGGTTCGAATAACCACCGTTATTAACTGATCTGGGCCTTGGTGTTTCCAAAGATAATGCATAGGAGTCAGCATGACAAAAGAACCTTACTTAATAACGGTCAATGTAATCATAGCAATATATGACTTTATATGGCAGGAAACTCCGAAGTTCATTACACAAAATACATAGGATTTGTTAAATAGCCTATTCTTGTAAAAAGGACTTGGGAAGCTCACCAGCATGGCATTAGATCTCGGAAAAGAACTCTCTTGGAACCCAGTCACGACTTCTATGCTTTTTCTCTCTCCACTTGTTCACTTATTTTACAACGCGTTTGAGAGATAAATGGTTTCTCATGATTAATAAGTGTATCCTGGGATAGTTGCATGCTTTCCTTTGTAAATTAACCAATTATATCAAATTGTCTATCATACCGACTCAAGGAAATGCGCCTTAAAGTGCGTCGCGAGTTACCAAGGTACCCATGCAGACCATGGCAATCAATCACAGAATGCGTTTTATGACTGCATCCCTCAAATGTCTATAACAGATCTTCTGATGAATTCCTAAGCAGATTATTACCGAAAATGGCAAGGGAGACTGGGGTGGCTATTTCTGGCCTACTAGCCATCGTTAGCCAAGCATACCTAACTTCATTTTGGGGGGGGGGGACCTGAAGTTCATGTTCGACTATAACCTACAGGAGGGCGAGCCCGTGGCTCCTTGGTTAGAGCACTGAACTTATCAACGCTCACAAACTAAAAGGACCCGTGTTCAAACCTCAGGTTCCTCCAACCTGGGGATGGCTAAGGCTAACTGACAACGATTAGTAGGCCATAAATGACAATTTTTCTCAATCTTCCTTGTTGGTAATTGCCTTCTGCATATACCGCTAGTCGCTATGCGACTGCCTGTGAAGATATTGATCGAGCCCTAGGGCGCAACTGGACAAGCACGTCCCGTAACCGATCGCTGAACGCACTTCCAAAACCGTAAAAGCACAATTCAAGACGCAATTGAGGTGTAGGCTACATTGATGCTTGGCTGTGCTTGTATACTTTACAGTTTCAGCGACGCAGCCTCTTTATTATCCGCCATGACGGAAAAACCAAATGAAACGGGGTGACTCACGAAACGGCTCAGTAATGGACGGGTCAGGTGTTTATGTGGCTAATGCATTTGTCGTAACTTCGAGATTAGAAGTCAACTTCGGGTTCTGTCGAGCTAAATAATAAAAGAGGAAGCGGCGATGTGACCAAATTAGCCTGAGTACCGGTACACAGGAAGATGGGTTCGTTTCTGAATAAAGGTGGTGCGCTTCTAGCAGCCTTCCATCTATCCCTATAATCTGATTACACAGACATGCACAGGCTTTCAAAAACTCAGAATGGACGTGCGCAAAATACTTTCCTTTATGACTGCTCACATTCGAGAGGTGTCACTCGTAGTCAAAGTCTGTAGCCTTTTTTACAAACAACAAGTGACTAAAATCAACAGCAACCGTCTGTTTAGCCATCTGTGCCAATGAAACCGTAGAGGATGCATCCCGTTGCTTATGAAAACGGGCTACCGGTGCCGAAGACGTCTCCATAATAACCTATTGGATGTAACAGGAACATAGCATAATGGTCCAGTGGCAAGGCTCCTAATCTGTTAGACGACGAAAAGGACCCTATTTAATGGTGGGCCACATTCACAATTCCGGCAGGAGACATTTGAGAAGAAACCTGTTAGCGAGACTAATGCCCACTCACAACTAAATGCATTACCGCTACATGGTCTACGACTGCTTATTTGTTAGATCAAAAGTTTGCTTATTTCGCAGAGAGCCTTTACACCATCTAACACTGGTCTTTCCAGTGTTCCTGTTGTCTGTATTGTACCTCTTCAGTAAAGCCATCATATAGAGTTAGTCAGTCACTGCAGTAACCTTCGACTGTAGCTCAACCAGTTATCTATTTATCGAGAATGCAGTCTACGCAAAGGTTGGAATTTCGACACAAGTTATTACACCGTTTAAGTTGGCCACTCAATAAATGTCTACAAGTTAACAACACGATAGCTGGAAGCGATGGCCCTTTGCAACATTACAACTGCAGGTTGGAGTAAAATGTGAAGGGCGGACAGAGAAGACATTAAATTAGGGTTAAATCCAAGTACAGCAGAGCAAAAGTATAAATTGAGTGAAAGGCAGTCCAAGGAAGACGGCCAAACAGCTGACTAAAAGCCTAAATGCACGTGATCACTGGCGAAGGAAAGGATGCCCAACAGCGGGAAGGGAGTGTCACTGCTGTTCTTAGGGCCGAGGTATAAAGGTTTAACGGCGCCCGTGATTGTCAAGAGGTCATACTGACCGCTATACAGAGTTTAGATGATTAGCACGTCCTACGAGCATGCTGTGTTTTCTCCATAGTATGAGCCAATCATTGCATGCTGGTTCTCGTAGCAGTGTGCAACAGGGGGATCAGGCACAGCAAACAGGTATACACCACAGGCGGGATTGAGCGATCCAGTGGGAAAGGAATTAAGAATGGGCAAGCACGAGGTCCCAGTACCGTCATTGAGAGCAGCAGAGTCGGGAATGGAATGATTCTGTATCCAACTATGGGTCGCTTGACTGGTCATTACCGGAAGGGAGGAGTGGCGTCGCTGATCCCTTGTGACAGCCGTGCCAGTGTTGTCTACAAAATAGGAATGGAGGAAGGGTTTGGTAAACTAAAAATCCGAAAACGACATTTTGACTCGTGTCCGTGAGGCGTCTATCTCACTAGTGAAAAAAATAGTAATCCAAGAACATTTCAGGTTCGTTCCTTTCGTTTTCAACTTTTTAGCAGGGATGAGTAGGTGCCTACCGATTAGTTGAAGGGAGCTCTCTGCAGTCCTCGATGCAGAAGGGGGATTCGGAACAATGCAACACTTGCTCCCAGAAGCAACAGCAATTGAGGATATGCGGGAATTCGGGCCATTCTCTGCATGCTGTAGGGTCAAAAGAATACAAAAAGTGACAAATACAGAAACAGCGAAGTAATAAAAGGCTGAAATATGTCCTGTGGCCATTTACGAATTCAGGAGAAGCAGCCAGGGAGAACCACTTTATCAGAATAAGCATTTCTGTATGACTTACTTGGATTAGGCAAATTTTAGCCGTTTTTACGTTCACTTTGCGAACTACTTCTTGGGTGCCCTATGGTTATATTAAAATCTCCAGAAAGGCCCCTTTTGGTTGCTTTTTGATGCGAGACGCATGCTTAGGTAAGATTATTTCTGAGATTTTTACTATTAAAATAAAGGGATTCGTTCAAAATAAAGGGCAGTTCGTGAAAAATAGCTATAGAAGGCAAAATATGCGCGATATCACCTTGCGGCCAAAAACTGGTTATTCAAAGGCAATAACTTACAACATCGGTAGGCTTGTCAGTGATAGACGGAGCCAGGGTCATTAGCCAATGGACTTGTCTCCTGAGCAAAGCACTCAGGAAGGATGCCTGCTTACATTTGAAAAGGAAAATTCCCGCTAAAAAATAGTTAGAGGTTAGAAGTTACTAATAAAAATGAAACAAACGATCGGAAACACTCCAGTAATTATAATGGAAAAGTGGCATTACCACTTATTAGTAAAAAAAACGGTTAAAAATATTTTGGCATCTAAAGCTCATATACAAATGCAGTCCAGAGGGAAACAAAGCCCGGGTACGGATGAGAGGTCTTCTGTATTCGCTGGGTCGAGGAAAAATTACTATAACAGTCCCTTAAAGCTACTATATTCGCATAAGGCTGGCCTCAAATTGCCTGCTGCTAAGAAGACTGGTACGAGCACCGTCAAATTTTTAAAGCCACAGCATTACTAAAGCATCTAATTTGGCCCGTGTACTCTCAAAAACGACCGATGAATGGAAACGAAAGAAAGCAAGCAACAATCTACAAGCACAAGGCGTCAGGCAAAGGACTTAGCGAGGCTATGGACTATACGAAAATTAACCCTGCTTTCAGGAGATCGTAGGAGGCGCTGCTGTGCCGGTGACTGAATCTTATATGGTTAGGTCGAAATTAACTGGACAACTTATGCACTCGTGTGATCAAACGACGTGCACCGAAAGCATGACATTGATGTCTATTAATCAGTTCATAATCGCTCCTGTCTATCATAGTCTTTTCTGTTGACATCAGCATATTTTGCCCATGGTGTGTATCCTGACTTAAGTCGTCATTGCAAAGAGAAATTGCCGGCGACCTATCCCATCCTACTCCCAAAAATGCTAATAATTGTATAATTTTTATGCGGACAATCACTGGCAAGTATCGTCAAGGAAGAATATATTGGTAGGAGGTCTATCCCGGGCAAAGAAGTGGGCAAGACAACTAAGCTGCATGAGTCAAGTCCTTAGCCGTAAGACAAGGAGTAAAGCACTTAGCCTGGAGTTCACAAACAAGCAAGGCAGCAGCATGTCTAAAATAGCATCATTTAACCATACATTTGGCTGAGAAGTCGATATGTCAAATAAAAGGGCAAAATTCGTTAGTTTCATTCGCTATGAATTAGAGATTATTGTGCCAAATAATAAAGGCGCTTGCAAGGAATTAACATTTATAATTATGGAACACAACTGGACACTAGGATCCATGACAAATAAACTGGTCGTAAGATTCTGAGAAAAGCAGAAAGCATAAACATTTGAACCAGATGAAAATATTCGAACAAAAAAAGAAGACGGAAGAAATCCAGAACCAACGCCAAAATAATTAGCGATTGTCCGTCAAAAGCGCTGAGTGCATTGGCTTTAATATGATTCGGATGACTGTGCAACACAGAACCAACTTTAGCACCCAAAATTCACTGGATTCAATTCAAATGGAAATTGGCGTAGGCAGCGTGAATGACGTGCCATAAGGCCCCCGTTTACACGTAATGCGCAGGCCGGAACATCGTTCCACAGGAACCCCACTTCGTTCACCTGCTTCCACATTCAAGAGTCCTGGCAAACTCACTTATTAAGGGATATCGGGTTATCCGGCTAACTGGAAACGTTCATACCCATGACTTTCTGCGCCTCGTCATAGTGAAAACGTACCAGATCTATTACTTCGGGGATAAATCATGACGAAACAGCCCCAGTGGCTCGTCTCTTAACCATCATCTACTAGATGTGGCTTTGGATGACATTTAAATGAGATGAGATGAGACCCAGTAACTGAGCTGGTACAATGTTTACAATTTGACGAGCTAAACGAGAGCCGTTTGCTCAAATGGGGCGGATAAAGTTCCACCTATTCGAAGCTTACATTTCTAAGAACTACCAAGAGGACATGGTAGAACAGACATTGGAGCCTGGTCCTCAGTCTAAAGGACCAATTTATTCCATCGAGTTCACTTTGAGCGCTTCAGGGAAGTTAAAGGGCGTCAGAATTATTACAGCGAGGAAAATTCGGGTAGCAAGACCGGTGTTTATGACTGTTCCCCTAACCTCCATTATGAGTAAGCGTGAAGTCAGACCCAAAACAAAGGAGGATGAGATAAACCATTAATGTACATACACCCAAACCGACGAAGCATGTTTGCCTCTTAACAGTTCCTCGCAAGGTTAATCATACCTGCACGATAAACTATAGAGAACTACTGTTAAGGCTTATCATGTTGAAGGACAGCAGAACGCAGATAGAATCCCCCTATAAGAGATGAACTCAGTGGAAACTCGGTCGTTGTAGACCAACCGTGAAAGCTGTATTTGAGGAAAACCTACACTGTGTATGAGAAGAGGGTGTGATAGATTAACTCAGAGCCATTCTCACGTTTATACCTATTCGATGGACTTTTGAGGTAGTTAAAATGGGCGAGTGATCTTGAAACAGCGCGGGGGATAATGGTGTGATAGAGTACAGTCCTTAGCAGAAAAAGGGTCAGCTCCAAAAAAAAGTCGATTAATCATAAACAGCACACTAACTGCCTCCGATTTAAAGAGTGCTTATATGCAGCGATGGGAGAATCAATTACAACGGAGCTCAGGCGGCAAATTTCGAGTTAGAAGTCGTACACCAGAGCTGTGACGACATGAATTCAATGGAAAAAATTAGTCTTATTAACATTATGACACGCTAGCAAAGTTCTTACTATGTTGGCAGCGGCGACCAGCCTCAAAGGTGAATATATGCCTCTTATATCCGTACCACCGTAGACCATTCAGTTGCCAACGAATCTGTCTAACAGATCCCCGCTGTTTAAAATGGTAAACCAGATCCGAAAAAGCAAGTTCCAGTTTGCCCGAATTAGCTCGATTACCACGCTTGTCAAGAAGACTAGCTTTGCATTGACTGAGACGAGACGGAGTGATTGAATCACTGCGTAAACCTTGTCTTGATTTTGATTCCCCCATAAATATGTTATAACCATTGCACCCATAATCTCTTCCAAGTATTGGGTTTGTGTCCTCTGCAACCAGAGCAGGCATTAGCTGCCGGCTCTTGGCGTTACCCATCGACACGTTTGGATATCCACTAAGTTGAATTCAGCTCCAATTCGCGTAGCTGCTCAAGTCGGGTTTTATTTTCAAAGACGGTAATTGATTCAAGTAAGCCGTGATATAATAACCATATTATCTCCTTTAAAGTGCAAGCCTTTTCCTAAATTCACCAAAAAACAATGTTTTAAGGAAAGTCTGAAAGAAAAAGCGGTGACGTGAAACTCATCTATTTTACCGTCTGACAACAGGATATACTTTATTCACGACTCCGTTTTTGGGTTACTGTTCCTTACAATGACGGCTTTTAATAGTTGATTTGGAGTATTTAGGTTAAGCTAGTAGCTACTTCCGTTTTTTAAATGACTAAGATGATATTAAAAAATAGTAGTCTCGGTAATCGCTTGGTATATATGGTTCTTTTAAAAATTGAGATTAGGTGACTTTACATATAATATTGTGAGGTGGATGACAATTCTGCTTCTTCCTCCTCCTCCTCCTCTTCTTATCCTGGCCTGTGCACGTAGGGGCTTATTTGAAAGCAAATAACCTCTTCATATAATAGGAATTTCTCTTGTCCGGGTGGGCCGTAGTATCCAGTTATATTTGAAGAATTTGTTCACGTGACATAAATTTGTTTGCTCCTCATAAATTAGGGTAGACGGTATAAATACGGTGTGCTCTTCGTCCATCCGCGGCTGAATGGAAAGAGGGGCTTTTTAAGTAGTACACTTTAGTTCAGCTCAATTTAATGAGGGAAAAATTTGCTTGAGACTTTTAGAATTCCTATTTCGACTGTTTTTTGACGAGATGATATAATGCCCCTAAACCTTTCCATTATTTTCGATTCACTGCCTCGGGTTATTTGACATTGCCACTTAGGTGATTTACTATTCATAAATTAACAACTGCACATATTTCCTCATTACTTCTGATATTTTTTTGAGAATTATTTTGAATGAAAGTGCCCTTCCGGGTACCCAAATAACTTATCAATGATCGGGTACCGTTTGTGAACGAAAATAGTTTTCATCCCTTTAGAATTTAACTTACATTTTTCTACTTCTGAGGAATTTAATATCTTTGGGATTTCAGTCTACTCGACGCTTACACAGTCAGAAGCAACCGAGAAACTGATTCAACTTTTAAGTTCTTCATTCGCAACATCTTCCTCTTCAGTAATCGGCGACATTTTACAACGCTGGGCATTTTATTTTACCTCGATCCTGCTTGCAAGCCCGTAAAGACTGCTCATATGGCAAACTATACACCTAGAACTTCTACAAAGGCTGAGTCACTCTTCTGAACTTTGATAGCCACGGCATAATCCTTTCAAGGGCCACCTCTTAAATAATATATTAGAAAGTTTGTGGACAAGAAACTATAGCCAACTTACCCTAATAGCATGCATATATAGCACTGATATACGTAAATCTCGACATTCCGAGATAGGAAATAGCCTCTGCTCATTGGTTAATCTATATTAAGACTCCGTGCTGTGATTGGTTGGCATGATAGTGTGTCTAGAGTAGGCGTGGGAAGCGGCCATCACACTTTTATTTCTCGTGGCTTGCGTACGTACGTGGTTGACCGAAATTCTGCCTGCCCTTCTGTCAAACCCTATTTCTCATTTACATTGCTTAACTGTTTACTATATCAATTTATTTTGTTTATTAACCATCTACAATGTATAGGCAGCCTTGTAAAAGGACCATTAGAAGGCATTTTGCCCGCGATGTCACGGAAATATACCGTGAAGTTAATGATGAACTTAATAGATGTGGGTTAAAGCGAAGACGAGTTATACATGTCGAGGAATGCACGTCAGCATCGCCTAGTGCTCAAACTTTGATCGACATGCCCGTTGATGTAGAGAGTGGTATCCCTTCGCATAAGTCTATTCAGGATAGGGTAAGGGAATGGGCTATTGAATCAAACATTGCCTATAGCCACCTACGTAATGTTCTAGAAATTTTTAAATCGCTTGTCCCAGACGCCCACAGACCCCCGAACACTGCTAAGGGCATCTTACAGCTTTCGTGTTAGTGAAATCAGTTACAGTTAACTGGTATTAGTTTAGATAACTATGATCAGTCAGTTATGGTGCGCATAGCAGCTGTTATATGTGATGCACCGGCTAGATCGCATGGATGCTAAACTTATACATTACCGTGCGGTTGTAGATATTGATCATGAGCTCACAGCGGCATTCAAAGCGACCAAGTCGTTACAGGGAAGAGGACTCCTACTTGTGGGACCAGACACCTACACTTTCACCGGTAGGTAGCATGTTGCGCATATAAGTATGAATAGGAAGAGCAATCAAATGCCATTTCTGACACATCAGTGGAAACTCTGCCTTCCAGAAGATGTCCTCAGCAGGCAGGTAAGAATGTTATCTTATGAGTATTCATTTTTCTAGACGCATCTGCCTCCAAATCCCAAACGGAATTTCAGGCAGACATGTATCGACGTTTCAACATACTTGGGAAACGGCTGCTGCAAGTGCAGGCCACCCAACGTCGTATTCTAGCAAAACTGCGAACGTCGGAGCTTACTCTACCGACAGCCAGTACAGCTCCCATTCAAATGGGTATATCAATCCCCCTATGAACTTATTACGGGTGGGTATTAACATCTATTGTTAATTTCAAACAATTAAGAGCTATACGTAAGGTGGAATGGCGGCGGCCGTCTAAACCTTTATGAGTTGGAGGCCGCATTTGTAAGGCGCCTGAAAAGGTCCCTCGATGCCGCCGGCAAGAGGGTTCAAAGGCACGTGCTTGAATTACCCTTTTATGGTGAGTTGATTTCCTTTCATATTGCTTAACTGTCTATTTTTAGAATGCCACCCAGGACTAGCCACCTCCACTCCAAACCCCCATCTTGACAACCCGGTTAACCCCTGATTGAACGTATTCCACAACCCTATATTGTTTATATTAAGTAGACTAATATCCATTATTGTACATATATTATTATGGACGTTTTATAATACACATTTTTAATATTTCCATCAACTGTGCGTTTACATTTTGTACAACACGTTCGAGAAAATGGGAAAATGTGACTTTAGTGGCGTATACGCGAGCTAAATAGGATGGGACGTAATGCTTACGTTGTTGGCGGTCACGGTAAACGAATAATAGTGGGCGTTCCGTATGTATTAGTTTTAAATGGGGCGTTAAGTAGGAAGTATCCGACCCTTTTTCGTCTATTTCGACAAATATCGACATTTCGATATTGGGCATATGTCGGAAAAGCGGACAAAGTCGACATTCGGTGGACATATGTATCTCGACATGTGGATATCCGGGCGATATACGTCTGATATGAATTGCTATTAGGGTATGAGGTCACTTTTTACATAAAGAACTTCGTTAATGTATTTTTTCACAGTTTCAAGGCAACATTCCTTGCCAGAAAGTTTATTCTTGTGGATATGGAATTCTTTCTTGTGCCGAAATTCGTCATAAAACGGATCAAATTGGAATTTGTTTATCATCTTATTCAAGTTGACTGCGCAGGCTCTGCACCAATAAAAACTGAGAACCACTCAGGGAACCAAACGTGTACAACCTCGTGAAGATCTGACGTTATCCAGGACCTTCGATATCTCCGAACGGCTGAGTCGTTCCTGAATATCCTTCATACCGTTTATAGTATTTTTCAAAAGCGTTTTTGAACAAAAATAAACATTTTTGCTCATATTGCATTAAATACTCGCCATACTCCAAAGCCAGTCGGAAATTTTCGTTATACGCTCAAAGGAGAACATACTTTTACGCAGTGTTTTAACATTTAGTGACTCAAAACAATTGTTTGCTAGCAACAGAACCAGTCACGGAACTTCCTTTAAAGGAAAGCCTGTTGAGCTGGCTTCGACATCCACGACTGGCACTCCATCAGTTTATACTTGTAACCAAAAACCAGCAAAGCGCGCAAAAAGCGTAATGGCAGCCAAATCCGTTGGCTACGAGGACGAATCTTGCGTTGGATGTTCTTATATTTTACTAAGAGTTCAAAAACTGGAAAATGAGCTTGCAGACTTAAGGAAGCTCTTGCAAGATAACATTACTCGACGAAATACGCTTAGCAATATTCCAGTTAAAAAGGCAGTGACTAAAGCACGAAAAGTATCAAAAACTACAACTGGTTACAGCTCACAATGTTCGGACGCGATTACCCATAACGACCAGATAACAGGAGCACAGTCTCTGAATCCTACGGACGACGACCAGAGCAAACCACAAATCTCATCCTGCTATCTTGGGTGTTATAAAGAGCCCGTAGTTGAATCCGAAGAAACAAACGCGTGGCAAGCTGCAATGGGGAAACACCACAACAGGAGGACAAAGTCACAATCAACTCTGATGGATTCATTGAAGCCTTCAGATGAGAGTTTGGTCAGAGGTAGACTTAATCCCAACGAGAGCTCTGTAAACCGTTCTCGTGCCCCTAAGGAGAACTTAGGATGAAGCGAAAATTCCAAGTTCCAGGATCGACAACAGTGTTTAGTTATTCAGGGTTTGCACGAGTCAACTGCAGTCCGACCAGAAGACCGTGTCACCGAAGACCTTGGTTCGTTTAATGGCCTTCTAAACCAGTTGCTCCCACCGGGCGTGGAAGTAAAAGTTATTAAAGCATTCCGGATCGGCAAAAAGTATGAAGACAGCCTAGGAACGCCGCGACCGCGACCTCTGAAAATAATGCTAGAGAGCAAAGACCAAATCAAGGCGATCCTATCCAAAAAACTAACCTACGTCACTCGCATAAAGAGGTTTTTTTCAACCGGACTACTCCCCTGCAGAAAGGCTGAAACGCCGGGAACTTGTCTGGGAACTACAATCAAGACTGAAGGCTGGCGAACACAATCTGGCTATTTTCAAGGGGAAGGTAGTTCAAAAGAATACGAATTTTTCCATTGAAACAACCGATTGTTCTGAGGACAACGGCAGCCACCCTCACTAACGCCAAAACCATCAGGGATCCAATTGCCCCAAAGAGATGTCAGAACTGATTCCGTAACGCCCAGCGTTCTCACTAAAGAAACCAGAGTTACCGAAAATCATCACGAAACGGAAAAGACATACGACCTTGACGTTAGAGGAGACGCAGTTGGGCCCATAAAATTGACAAACGCAACAGGAAATTTGGTTGGCGCAAAAATTTAAGTGCTTGTATACAAATGCGCAAAAGCCTTTTATCAAAACTTGATGAGTTAAAAATTTGCCTTGCCGAAGTATCTCCGGATGTGATAGCAGTAACCGAAACCTGGCTGTCGGGCAGTATTCTAGATAGCGAAATAACGTTGTCTGGGTACCAAATATATCGGAGGGACAGAGAAAACCGACAGGGAGGTGGAATAATTGTGTATGTGAAAGACGTGCTAATAGTGTCTGACAAGACGAGCAAGTTTGCGTGCAGCACTGAAGCCATATGGTTGAACATCAAGGCTCTTGGCTTTCCATGTCTAGATGTCCTCATTGTCTATTGGCCACCTAGGATAGACCGAGTCGCGGACACCCACTTGTTGGAACAATTAGAAAATTTCTCCAGTAGACCTAATGTCATGATTATGGGTGACTTCAACGCACCAGGAATTAACTGGAGCACTGTTCAATCATCATGCCCGAAATCGACTTTTTGATTATGTTTTTTTCTGCAAAAAGACCTTGAATGCACTCCTCACACAGCATGTCCCTTTCCCCACCAGAACACGTGAAGGACAAAGGGCTAACTGTCTTGACCTGGTTTTCACGAAAACATCAGGCAGCATTGACGAGATTATTTCAATGCCTCCGCTCGGTCGTAGTGATCATGTGGTGCTTATGTGGGACTACTCCTTATTCTCCGTTGCGCCTGCTATAGAGGAAAAAAACGGCGTAACGTTTGGGCGAGGAAACTTTCATCAGATGCGAGCAGATTTAACACACATCAACTGGACCTCAATGTTTTCGAGCACCGTGAAAACGAAGATTGGGAGTCCTTCCGAAATGTTCTTCTGCAACTTATTGACAACCACTGCCCGCTAACGAGTGTCCATCACAGCAAGCGTCCTGGGTGGCTAGACAGCAACTTAAAAAGGGAAATAAACAGGAAGCACAAGTTGTGGAGAATATATTGCGAGTCTAATCAAGTCGCCTATTTTTTAATAAGTATAAAGCGCAGAGAAACAAAAATGAGAAGCCTTATTCTTAAAACGCGAAGAGAATTTTGAGAAGACTTTGCCGCAAAAAGGCAACGCAGAATCCAAAGTTAGTCTACAGTTACCTCCGTAGATGTACAAGGAATAAACATCAAATACCGCTGATTAAGACTGCCGTGGGCGTCGAAATTTCTGAAAACAGAAAAAAGCCGAGTACTTTTCACAGTTCTACCGCTCAGTCTTCACAAACGAGGCAAGGTTCCTTCGTCCCTCAGTGGATAACCCGCCGACTGCAAGCATTAGCCACATACTATTCTCAGAATTTCTGATCCGAAAGGAATAAAAGGAGCAAAAAGAGTCAAAATCCCCAGGACCAGACGAGCTTCCATCCAAGCTTCTGAAAGAACTTGCCAATGAACTTTTCGCACCTCTATCAGTGCTCTCTCGAAAGTCATATGACCCCGAGAGACTTTCTGTCGATTGGAAGCTGGCAAAAATAAGTCCATTGTACAATAGCGGTAGCCGGGCGTCAGTGACAAACCATCTGCCCATAAACTTGACTTGCATCCCTGGCAAGATTATGGAAGGGATCATCAAGAGCGAATTGATGAAATTCCTACAGACTCATAATTTGTTATCAAACTGTCAACAAGGGTTGAGAAAATGAGGATCATGCACGACATACATTTGCTGCATTCGCTCCAGAGGTGAAGCCAAGCACTTAAAAATAGACACATGGTTCACATCGCCTTCAATAACTTTCAAAAGGCATCAACACTGTGCCACACCAGAGACTGTTGTACAAGAAAGGACGAATTGAAATTAGAGCTTACCTCCTCAAGTGAATTAAAAACGACCTCGTGGGTCGGCACCAGGTTGTGTGCATCGGCCAAGAGAGGTCAAGTTCAACTGTGGTCAAGAGTAAGGTATATCGGAGTTCAGTACTAGGGCCAATACTGTTTTTAATATACGTGAACGATTGCGTCAGAATCTCGACTGTGAAGCAGCAATGTTTGCCGACGACATTAAAATCTGGAATGTAATCCAGAGCCCTGCTGACGAAGATAAACTGCAGATCAACCTAACTCGGTTGGAGGAGTGTTCGAATCATTGGCTTTTGCGGTTCAACGTCGATAAGTGTACAATACTTCGCTTAGGCAACCCATCTGGATCTGCCGAAAGTAGAAGTTACTTTCTCAACGGTGAAGTTTTAAAAGACGTGGAAACCCAAAAGGACCTTGGTGTGCTGATGACCACCACCTTAAAACCATCGTCTCACTGCTCGAAAGTGGCGAAGATCGCAATTTCGGTGTTGCATGCCATCAGACGAGCCTTTTTGGATTTCGATGAAGATCTTTTCGCTAAGACTTTCGGAAAATTCATTAGGCCACATTTGGAATATACTATGCACGCCTGGAAACCCTGAACAGTTCAAGATCAGAACTGCCTCGAAAGAGTCCAGAGGAAAGCCACCAAAATGGTTAGAAGTCAAAGCTCCTTGCCATATCCAACCCGCCTAAGGAATCTTTATCTGTTCCCTTTGAGTTATAGGCAAATGCGTGGTGATCTCCTGCAGACATTCCGCATTGTGAAGGGATTGGATTGTTGCCTGGAATTCTCGGACTTCTTTGAATTTGCCACCACGACCCATCTCCGAGGTCACCCATTGAAACTGCGTGTCCAGCAGGCGAGACTGGATGTGCGCAAGTTCTCCTTCTCTGTCAGAGTGGTTAAACCATGGAATGCCCTCCCTGAAGACGTTGTGATGTCAACATCGCTGGAAAGCTTTAAAAGGAACCTTGACAGTTTTATGTTCCGCAACGAGCCTGAGCGATGAGGAATTTATCTTAACCCTCGAGAGTCGTGCACCACTTGTCATATTTTATGACCGTTTTTTGTACCTTTGCAACCCGCATGGTTTCTCTGTATACCGCACTTAATTTTACGTTACAAATAGGGTACTCAAAGGCCCATGCCTATTTCCCTCAATAAATTGAATTGAATTGAACTACGAAATCCTATGGCCTCTAATTTAGCTAGAATTCTTCTATGAGGCTCTTTATTGAATGCCTTACTAAGATCAAATAGCTTCCTACTACAGATAGATGATCATAACGAAGAGAAGTTAGGAGATTTAGAAAAGACATGTGACAGGTTGTACAAGAGCGGTCCTGTAAAAAGCCATGTTCAGACGAGTTGAGAATTTGATTACTTATGCGAAAATCCGTAATTTTTTGCAATTAGTTTTTCTAAGAGGGTGTTTTATGAACACCGCGATAGTTATGCATGTCAGAACGGGAACCAGATTTAAAAACTGGAATTGATATAGAAGTTTTCCAATAACCAGGGAAGAAACCGAGTTTGAAAAATATTGAGAATAATTTGCTCAGTAAAGGTGGAAAATCTCTTTACTGTTTAATAAGTGAGTTTGGAATGTTATCAGTTCCAACCGAATGAAAATTGTTTAGGCGAGCTACTTTTTTTGAAAACTCGAAGGCGAGAAATTAATGGTTGTCAATGTGAATTTAAATTTTAAAGCATAGGAATTGAGGGAGTGTGGCTAGTTTCAATGGTAAATTGGTTCGCAAAAAAATAATTTAATAATTCTGCTTTGCCCAAATCCTCTGTACGGAAATTTTTGTTACTGGTAAGTCACTTTAGTCACTTTAAGTCACTTTATTGAGGGGAGTAGGCTTTCGCCCTTGAGCTCCCTATTCACATGCAAAAATGTCAATAGTTCAAACGTTTACAGTGATATATCTGACAAATGAAAATGTAGGGTCATCGATATATGTGGGCCAGGCGCAACCTGCCACTGTTTACACAATCTTCATTATATTGAGAATAATTTCTCAGAAAATGAGTATCTAGTTTGAATTTAAATGTGTCAACAGTTTCTGAAAGGACCACCTCGTCAGGGAGTCCGTTCCATGCTCCAACGACCCTCTGCGAAAAGGCGTTCCGACGGACTTCCGTGTGGACAAACTTCCTCTGCAGTTTAAATGGATGACCCCGCAGATGTTCCGTCCCAGCCAATTCGAAGAAGTCAGCAAATTCTAGGGCACAATCGCGGCCTCTGACAATCCGGTAGGTTTGGATGAGGTCACCGCGTAGTTGCCTGTAATTTAGAGGAAACAAATCAAGTTCAACCAGTCTGGCTTCGTAAGGCAGATGACTTAGATTCTTGACCATCTTCGTAGCCCTCGCCTGCACTCGTTCCAGCTGTAGATAATCCTTCTTAAACCACGGACGCCAGGCCTGGATGGCATATTCCAAGTGAGATCGAACAAATACCCCGTAGGTTTTTTCGGAAGAGTTCCTTATCAATCTGCACAAATCCACGTCTGAGCGCAAATAAGACCTGTGTAGCGCGTTTAGCTGCCTTTAAACACTGTGAAGATGGTTTAAGTGAGGAGTTTATTAGAACACCGAGGTCCTTCTGTTCCTCAACAATTGAAAGGGGCTGCCCATTGAGAATGTATTGGTAGGAATCATCCTCCTCACTGGTCCTTCTTGTACGCAGTCTTAGGACCACACACTTCCCAACGTTAAAATTTAAGAGCCAACGAGCAGACCAGCTGCTAAGACGGTTGAGATCCTCTTGAAGTGCGTGCCTATCGAAATCAGATCTGATGACCCTCCACAATTTGACATCATCTGCAAACATGATGGCGCTGCAATCCAGGTCGTCGACACAGTCGTTTATGTACACTAAGAAGAGTAACGGCCCTAATACCGAGCCTTAAGGGTCACCACTTAGAACCGGAGTAGGTGTTGACTTCGAGGTATCGACGCACACAGTTTGCAATCTATCTGTAAGAAAGTCTGCGATCTATGTCAGCAGCATTCCTCTTATGCCGATTTTAGATAATTTGTAGATGAGACGTTTGTGTGGGACACTGTCAAACGCCTTCTTGAAATCAGTGTATATGACGTCAACCCTACCATTGTCGTCCAGTGCACGAGTCCACTGCTCTGTGGAGAGTAATAAACTAGAAAGACAGGAGCGATTCTGTCTGAAGCCATGCTGGAGATCTGAGAGTAATTGGTTTTCCTCAAGGAACTTCATGGTTGCCTTCTTGATAATTGATTCCATTATTTTACAGCAAATGGAGGTTAGGCTGACAGATCGATAATTGTTAACATTAGATCGAGCACCACTCTTGTGTATGGGGTATATATTTGCTGCCTTCCATTTGGATGGCAGTTTCCTGATTCAAATGACGAATTAAATATATGCGCTAGTGGTTTGGACAGTTCGCTGGCCAGTTCTTTAAAGAACTTGGCCGGTATATCGTCCGGACCAGATGACTTCGCTTCTTTCAGATTTCACAGTTCTAGTTCCACAAGAGGTTCCTGGAAGATTATATATTCAAGCACTGGACTGGCGTCTATAACAGTTCCGGTTCTCTAGTGAAAACCGAGGCGAAAAACCGACCTAAGTACTCGGCTTTGTCGCAATTTTCAACGACTTCAACACCATTCCCATCCATGAGTACTGCTACTGGGTCCTTGTTTTTTTAGTCAGCTATTGATATAATGGAATAAACGTTTTGGTTTATATTCAGCCTGTTGAATAATTCTTGATTCATAGTTCTTCCTTGCCTGACGGATCATTCTTTTTACTGCGTTTATTTGATGACGAAATTCTTTGAGATGCTCTGCTGACCCTGTTTGCCTGAATACCTTCCATTTTTTATTATTCTTCTTTAGCTGCCTGTTAAGTTCTCTTGTTAACCAGGCGGGGCGACTATTCTTTTTTTGCACCTTCACTGGACAAAAGCGTTCAATCAGATCGAGGAGACTGTCTTAAATGATCGCCAGTCATCCTCTGGATTCCCTTTAAGCAAACAATCCCATCTCATAGACATCAGTTCTTTCCTCATCGCGTTAAAATCAGCCTTCCAAGTAAAGGTGGAGTGACATTCAAACGCTTAACTGACGACCGAACATGGAAGACTTGAGCATGTTCACTTAGTGAGCATGGCTGTTCACATAGTGCAGCAATTATCCACTTTGTATTTATTTATACCGCGATATTAAGTTTTTAATGATGGACCTTAAATATGTAATTCATTTATTATAGATTCCATATGCTACAAACTCATTTCTATTTCGTTTTATACATGTCAGCTTGACGAGGTTTTAAATGATTCTCCCCTGCGTTACGTATCGAAAATTTATTCCCGGTGATATATTCAACCGTGTGACGACCCTCGACGTCCTCGGCCATTACACCCTGCTCAGACCTGCATAAATAACCCATTTAGCTCATTTCACGCCTATCTCGCTTGTTATTATATAAAGTCGGCGCGCACACAACACTTACTAAGAGACTTAAAAGCAACCACTTAAAAATATCATAACAAGTGCGATAGGCGTTCAATGATCTAAATGGGTTGATGACGCAGGGTGGAGCAAGATAAAGTTGCACCACTACCAGAAATTGACGAAAGTGCAACGTTTTGCCAGTTGTAGCGTGGGGTTAAAAGCTGAACGGCCGAATTTTCCCAAGCAGATTACATGTCGGTCGAATTAAAGATAACATTAAAGAGAAAAGCAGGATGACGGACGACAAAGAATGAGCCGAGTTGTCTAAACATGGTTCTATAGACCTACAAGACCTGTTTCAAATACCCGGTTCAGTTTCAGTCGGATCGTTTAGGGCGTTTATCTACGGCTTCCCTTAAAGAGCGGAAGTAATATATGCAAAGTAGCCGAAAGCGTTCTGACATACTTTACCCATTAACTTTTCCAGTTAAAGTTTCATTTGACTCTTTTTCACGTTGATTTCCTTTTTGCTTGCGCCTCAGCTTGCCTACTTGAGCACTCGTGCACATTAATTGATCTCAGTTTTGTCGAAACAACTGACAGGCATTGACTAGACACCTTAAAAATCCCTATCGCGTCAATGTGTAACTGAAGGTGCATTTCCAGGATTTCCCTTGTCGAGCGATGTCAAAGTTTGTAAAGCAGACCTTTTGTCAGGCTAAGATGTACATAGCATCCATTATTTAGAAGCCTCCTAATGCACGCTTGAGGCGTTCGCAATAGGTTTATTGGATCCGTAGGCAGTTCAAGATGGAAGGGACACGATTTATCAAATAATTTCTTCCTTGTTGTAAGTGGCCTTTTCGTTTCCAAGCAGAATTATTTCAAAGCCCCAAAGGCTTGAAATCTCCTTGTCCGTTCCACCTCTTTGGCAGACTCTAGCTCTATTATTCGTTTACGCATGATAAAAACATGCAGGTAGGCATTTCGCGTTCAGGCGATTCATGGGAGACCATGCATAGATGAAGCTGATGGTTTAGCAGGCTCTGATTCTTCACTAGTCAAGAATTATGCCCTTATGTGTCGCTGAATGCGTTTGTAAATGGTGCTCCGATGGTACCAGCGTATTTATGCTTCATATTTACAGCCCACATATGGTACAAACATTTCATACAACAGTTATAACTACAACACTGAAACACTAGTAGCAAGTTTATATCGAGGCGATATCACGAATAGCGATTTTTTTCGTTACTTTCCCTCGCTGTTTCCCTCATTGTTTCCCTCACTGACGTAATCTGGCTGCTGATTGTTTGGCAATCTTTAATTGATTTGACACAGTCGCGCTGACGTGTATTCATATTTGTGGCATGGGCGCATGACGTATGAGGAAGTGAAGCTCTCTGTTTACTTTACGGATTTTTATCTTGTTGCTTTTGTTACTGTTTTATTAATTATGTTTAGATATGAATCCCGGAGAATACGAAGACGACGAATTAAGCGATATGGGGTCTAAGAATGCTTAGGTGGGGAGCTCAGGGGTGGTGAAATGATCATAGGAGGATTATGACTGGCATAAGGTTGATCTACCGGAGTGAAAGTGTCAATTCGTGGAAGATTTGGACTAGAGTTAACGCAAAACAGGAAGCAGAGACCGGTTTCGAGTCTTCTAACCCACAGAAATGTAATGTTTGCTAACTGGCATCTATCCGCATAAGAGATACTGGATCCAGGAAGAGAAAATAGTCTTCGAGTAAAAACTCTCTGATTTTTTTCAATCTTACTGCGGTCAGAGGCGTTCATCAGCCCAAAGAGGGGACAGCAGTATTCTAGGATGGGAAGAACAAACATGCGGTACAGTCTCAACTTTATTTCCGGAAGGAAGAAATTATGTGATATATAACCACATATCTGTGCAGCCGTGGCAGAAATTCGATCTGCATGAGGCGATCATGCTAGCTTATTAGGGAACCTTAGACCTAAGTTTCTTATGGTTGCTCGTTCTAAAGTGTACTATTTTGAAAACCTAGGGGTCCAGGAAGTTTGGCGGGGCCAAAACACAGGAAACTACTTTTAGATGGATAAAATTCCATCTGCCAACTAGAACTCCAACGTGAGAGCATAAGTAGATCAGTGTTGATTTTATCAGCGCAACTATTTGCGGTCTCTTTAGAAAATGCCTCTTGCAAAGGCAATTCTGACTTCAGACTCAACTTTTGTCAGCTATCCCAGAAGTTTAAAGAGCCCTTAGTTGAGAGCGAAAAAACCAACCCGTGGCAAGTTAGAATTTGGAAACACCATAAAAAAATTATAAAGTTAAAAACACCTCGCATTAATCCCTTGGGTCAATCAGAGGAAAATATGGTCGGCAGTGTATCGAAGAACGCAGTAGACCGAGAGAAATGCGTAGTTATCCTAGCTTCACCTGAATAAAATGCTCCTACCTCGAAGGAATGTATCTCCGCTGACCTTCATGAGCCGGCATATCTGTATGAGATCACCTTGAAACTGCGTGTTCTCAAGAGGTAAAAGGTTAAGCGCGTCAAGTCTGGATTTGTATGATAAAGATGTTCGACCCTTCATGACATTTTTGCCCTACTTCGAACCATTTCCAACAGCTCGTAATCTTTTTTCAGCCATGGTCACCATGCCTGAACTCTTCATTCCAGGTGTGAACGAATAAACACCCCAGTTACTTCTCAAAATATTTAGAATTTAGAATTTATATTTGGTTAGCACCGGGAAGGTACTGTCTAAGCTTTTTTCTTTATCGATATCTACGAAAATTCTTTTGATGGCAAAAAAGGCACTCCATGCCCTTTGGGCCGCCTTGACAAATAGAGTGGAGGGCTTCAGGGAAGAAAAATGGTATATCCTAGGTCCTTTGTTCGGATATATTTCACAGACACCTTCCGTCGAGGAAGCGTCAATGGGAGTTGCCCATCGCGCTAGTCGTCTTCGTTTTGAGCCACAATGCGACACATTTCTCAAAATTGAACATAATCGGCCATTTATCGGATATCTCAGCTAGGTGGTTGAGTCCTTCTTGTAAAATCTATTCATCATTACTGCATTTGATTGGTTGTCATATCTTGATGTCGTCTGCAAACATGACTCCCTTGCAGTCCAGTTCAGTTCAGTGTATTTGAGGAAAATCGGCGTATGCCTTTGAACTTCCTATTTGTTACATAAAAATCTTTAGAATTAGAAGCAATGAAAAGAAGTAACAGTCAAGTGCATGCAGGCAGATTTACGAAGTACACTGGCATTGTTAATGTTTTGTACTTACATAGTTTTCGTGGTGCTGCAAGACATGTATGTCAAACCGATGTTTGAATGCCCCCACAGACTGGGACCTTACAACCAGCTCAGCTAGCTTATTCCACGGTTCCATGACACGGTTGATGAAAAAATACTTCCTCACATCCAATCTTCCTTGGAGTACATGTGGTTTGAGTGGATGACCCCGGAGATTAGTCGTAGTGGCAATTTGCAAAAGATCATCACAGGAAGGCGCAATCCATGCCACGCACGATACGGAAGGTTTGTATCAATTCTCCGCGCAACTGCCTATAACGCAGATGAAAGGGCTTAAGGTTATTTAGGCGGATCGCAAATAGCAGTTGACCTTGATCTCTTACTTATTTTGTGGCTCGTATGTGCACCCTTTCGAACAGGTAGTAGTCCTGCTGGGTCCACGGTCGCCAGGCTTGGGTCGCGTATTCAAGATGTGACTTTACAAACGTACAACAAACTTTAGATAAGCATTCTCTATCGAAAACGTTAAATGCCCGCTTGATAGCGTACAGCATTGAATTGGCGCATATAGCGGCCTTGCAACATTGCGTAGAAGGCTTCAGGTTGTTTGTCATCCAAACGCCGAGATCGTTCTGTGTTTCTGATTCTTGGGGTGGCATACTGTTATAATAGTAGGGTCTCATATCAGTGACCTGATTTAGATTTCCCAGACGTAGCATGGCGTATTTGTTTGAGTTGAAGGACAAGAGCCATCTGTGGGACCACTCGTCCAATCGACGAAGATTGTGTTGGAAATCGTCTCAATCGTCAGCACTGTGGATGACTTTCCCGATTTTATATCGTCCGCAAACATAACAAGGTCGCAGTCTAATTACTGTACACACTTATTAAGGAACAAGCGAAATAGGATCAGTCGGAGCACGGAACCTTGCAGGATTCCACTGTTCATGACCGTGTGCGTTGATCGTTCTCCGCCTACACAGAGCACTTTTGAAATGACCAACGAGAAAATGCTCGATCCACGTATGAAGTTTTGCCTCTACTACCGAGCATTCTCAACTTGTAAATGAGACGCTGGTGTGGAACACTATCGAAGACCTTCTGAAATCAATGTAAGCCACATACACAGTGTCTTTTTGCATCGAGTGCTTTTTTGTCCAGCTTTGCATTGTATAAAAAGTAAGCTCGTAACACACGATCTTCCCCTACGAAAGCCTATTGTGCATTTGATAAGATGTTATGGGTTTATAACTAAATCATTTATTTCTTCTTTAAAACCTTCCCCATAACCTTGCAAGAGATTGAGGTCAGGCTGACAGGCCTGTAGTTTGTAGCAAGTGTACGACTACTACTTTTGTGAAGAGGTGTAATGTAGGCTGTTTTTCTAGTCGGTAGGAAGAATTCCCGAATAGAACGATTTCTGGCACGGAAAGGATAGTGGTTCGGCCAGCTCCCGAGCAAATTCGAGGAGCAGCTTTGCTGGAATCTCGTCAGAGCCGGGGATTTGCCTGCCTTCATACTATTTAGTTCTTCGAAGATCACCTATTCTCAAAAGAGCATATCCTGAATAATTGGCGCTCCAATAGTCTCGTTACTAGATGGAATAATAACAGCTTATCTGATGTAAACAGAGTAAAAGAACTGCGAAAAGTGTTCAATTTTGTTTTTAATTTCTTATATCTCAAAACCGTTATCGTTTCTCATGACAGGAATCGGGTTCCTATTACGTGTGCTTTTTCGTAAATAGCTGTAGAGCAATTTGGGATTGTGAACTGCTCGCTAGAGAAAATCCCTCTCGTAATCCCGTCGTTTTTATGAAGATCAAGCTTTTAACCTTGTTCCTTTGAATTGTGAATGCTTGCAAGGCTAAATTTTCATTGGATCGGCAAAATTTCTTCCAAAGCCTTCCTTTCCTGTTAATCTCTCTTTTTAGATCTCTTGTTAGCCACTGGGGTCGGTTGGATATCCTAAGTTGTGATGACGGACAGTGGAAATTTTATTAGATTCAACAACCACTCCTTAAATAAATTCCAGTCCTCAGTGACGTTCCCGAAGAAGATCCCAGTCTATTTGTGATGCCTCAGCTCTCATTTCGCACAAGCCTCCTTGCCATAGATTGGGCCTGGTTTCATTTATTGAAGATGGCACAGAATATAAACTATACTCCCATGAAAGTACTGCATGATCACTTCGACCAAGTGGAGGTAGGCAGTGTACCTCGTCTAAACTGTCAAGATTTTAAGTGAAGACGAGATCTAAACAACTAGCCTGTTGTCCTCCACGCGCTCTCGTTGGAACAAAAACATGTTGTGAGAGAATATCTTCAAGTGTTATCTTTAGCAGATGGTGATCAAAGGCGTACTTTGAGCAATGCGCCTGCAGATCGTTCCATCTAATGCTGGGTGCATTTAAGTCCCCCATTAGAGAAACGTCAGATCGACTACCAGTCTCCTTTATGTTCTCCAACAAACAAGTATCAGCTTCGGTGTCTGTCCCTGGTGGTCGGTAGAGCATCATGGCTTCAACGGACTGCAATCCCCGTGTCTTTTTAGTCAGCCAAATAGCCTCGATACCATTGGTGATATTCTCTGTCTTTTCACACATTGTAAAATCGCTCTTAACCTACATCGCAACTCCTCCACCCTGGTGGTGTGGTCTCTCTTGAACAACTGGTACCCGGATAATGCTACTTCGCTATCACTTATGTTCTGTGACAATCACGTTTCTGTGATTGCTTAAATATCAGGAGACAGAACGGCTACCTGTATTTTCAGTTCGTCGAGCTTCGAAAACAGACTTTAGGCATTCGTTTACACAAATATAAGTTGGTAACAGTCGATAGAGCCAAATTTCGTTTGTCTCGAGTTTGCCAATACTACTTTTCCGCTGCCATCATGAGCAATGGCTGGTTCCAGAGCAATGCCGCGTTTCTCTTTATCACACGTCACCTGAATATAACAAGCTGTTCTCTTTAGATGCAAGTCTCCTTTGCGGCATTTCAGACTTTCTGCTGGAGAGTAGTCCGGCTGAAAAAACCTTATGATAGATTCGAAGGTTGGTCTTTCTAGAGAGATGTAGCTTAGCCTCTTCCTTGCTGTCCAAGGCAATTTTATTAGGCCATGGTCTCAGAGTTTCTTACTGTTCAATATCCTTTTTTCCTATCAGTAAGGTTGTGTGAACGGTTACCTCCTCTCCCAAATGAAGTAATTCGTTCACCAGGGGCTGAACCATAGCAAGGTCAGCAAAGATACATCCCTTCGAGGTAGGAGCGTTTGATTCAGGTGAACCTAGGATAACTACGCATTTCTCTCGGTCTACTGCGTTCTTCGATACACTGCCGACCATATTTCCTCTGATTGACCCAAGGGATTAATGCGAGGTGTTTTTAACTTTATAATTTTTTTATGGTGTTTCCAAATTCTAACTTGCCACGGGTTGGTTTTTTCGCTCTCAACTAAGGGCTCTTTAAACTTCTGGGATAGCTGACAAAAGTTGAGTCTGAAGTCAGAATTGCCTTTGCAAGAGGCATTTTCTAAAGAGACCGCAAATAGTTGCGCTGATAAAATCAACACTGATCTACTTATGCTCTCACGTTGGAGTTCTAGTTGGCAGATGGAATTTTATCCATCTAAAAGTAGTTTCCTGTGTTTTGGCCCCGCCAAACTTCCTGGACCCCTAGGTTTTCAAAAAAGTACACTTAAGAACGAGCAACCATAAGAGACTTAGGTCTAAGGTTCCCTAATAAGCTAGCATGATCGCCTCATGCAGATCGAATTTCTGCCACGGCTGCACAGATATGTGGTTATATATCGCATAATTTCTTCCTTCCGGAAATAAAGTTGAGACTGTACCGCATGTTTGTTCTTCCCATCCTAGAATACTGCTGTCCCCTCTTTGGGCTGATGAACGCCTCTGACCGCAGTAAGATTGAAAAAAATCAGAGAGTTTTTACTCGAAGACTATTTTCTCTTCCTGGATCCAGTATCTCTTATGCGGATAGATGCCAGTTAGCAAACATTACATTTCTGTGGGTTAGAAGACTCGAAACCGGTCTCTGCTTCCGGTTTTGCGTTAACTCTAGTCCAAATCTTCCACGAATTGACACTTTCACTCCGGTAGATCAACCTTATGCCACTCATAATTCTCCCATGATCATTTCACCACTCCTTAGCTCCACACCTAAGCATTCTTAGTTTTTAGCCTCCAAATAGGCTTTCATTTGGAATAATCATCCACTCGAAATTAGGTTGTCGTCTACATTATGCTAGTTAAGAAGGAGGGGACGAAAAGTGACTGCGAAGATTGACTCTGCAGAAGATACTATAAACATATTTAAAAACCAATTTAATATCAGGGTAACTGCCTCAAATACCAGGAGGACCCTTTTCTAAATACAAAATATGCAAGTTTGGGAAGGAAACAGACAAAAAGGAATTTATATTTTCCGAAGTTAAATGTTTGCGTAATTTTGTTTTGAAAATCGCTAATGTAGACGACAACCTAATTTCGAGTGGATGATTATTCCAGATGAAAGCCTATTTGGAGGCTAAAAACTAAGAATGCTTAGGTGTGGAGCTAAGGAGTGGTGAAATGATCATGGGAGAATTATGAGTGGCATAAGGTTGATCTACCGGAGTGAAAGTGTCAATTCGTGGAAGATTTGGACTAGAGTTAACGCAAAACCGGAAGCAGAGACCGGTTTCGAGTCTTCTAACCCACAGAAATGTAATGTTTGCTAACTGGCATCTATCCGCATAAGAGATACTGGATCCAGGAAGAGAAAATAGTCTTCGAGTAAAAACTCTCTGATTTTTTTCAATCTTACTGCGGTCAGAGGCGTTCATCAGCCCAAAGAGGGACAGCAGTATTCTAGGATGGGAAGAACAAACATGCGGTACAGTCTCAACTTTATTTCCGGAAGGAAGAAATTATGCGATATATAACCACATATCTGTGCAGCCGTGGCAGAAATTCGATCTGCATGAGGCGATCATGCTAGCTTATTAGGGAACCTTAGACCTAAGTCTCTTATGGTTGCTCGTTCTTAAGTGTACTTTTTTGAAAACCTAGGGGTCCAGGAAGTTTGGCGGGGCCAAAACACAGGAAACTACTTTTAGATGGATAAAATTCCATCTGCCAACTAGAACTCCAACGTGAGAGCATAAGTAGATCAGTGTTGATTTTATCAGCGCAACTATTTGCGGTCTCTTTAGAAAATGCCTCTTGCAAAGGCAATTCTGACTTCAGACTCAACTTTTGTCAGCTATCCCAGAAGTTTAAAGAGCCCTTAGTTGAGAGCGAAAAACCAACCCGTGGCAAGTTAGAATTTGGAAACACCATAAAAATTATAAAGTTAAAAAAACACCTCGCATTAATCCCTTGGGTCAATCAGAGGAAAATATGGTCGGCAGTGTATCGAAGAACGCAGTAGACCGAGAGAAATGCGTAGTTATCCTAGGTTCACCTGAATCAAACGCTCCTACCTCGAAGGGATGTATCTTTGCTGACCTTGCTATGGTTCAGCCCCTGGTGAACGAATTACTTCATTTGGGAGAGGAGGTAACCGTTCACACAACCTTACTGATAGGAAAAAAGGATATTGAACAGTAAGAAACTCTGAGACCATGGCCTAATAAAAATTGCCTTGGACAGCAAGGAAGAGGCTAAGCTACATCTCTAGAAAGACCAACCTTCGAATCTATCATAAGGTTTTTTCAGCCGGACTACTCTCCAGCAGAAAGTCTGAAATGCCGCAAAGGAGACTTGCATCTAAAGAGAACAGCTTGTTATATTCAGGTGACGTGTGATAAAGAGAAACGCGGCATTGCTCTGGAACCAGCCATTGCTCATGATGGCAGCGGAAAAGTAGTATTGGCAAACTCGAGACAAACGAAATTTGGCTCTATCGACTGTTACCAACTTATATTTGTGTAAACGAATGCCTAAAGTCTGTTTTTCGAAGCTCGACGAACTGAAAAATACAGGTAGCCGTTCTGTCTCCTGATATTTAAGCAATCACAGAAACGTGATTGTCACAGAACATAAGTGATAGCGAAGTAGCATTATCCGGGTACCAGTTGTTCAAGAGAGACCACACCACCAGGGTGGAGGAGTTGCGATGTAGGTTAAGAGCGATTTTACAATGTGTGAAAAGACAGAGAATATCACCAATGGTATCGAGGCTATTTGGCTGACTAAAAAGACACGGGGATTGCAGTCCGTTGAAGCCATGATGCTCTACCGACCACCAGGGACAGACACCGAAGCTGATACTTGTTTGTTGGAGAACATAAAGGAGACTGGTAGTCGATCTGACGTTTCTCTAATGGGGGACTTAAATGCACCCAGCATTAGATGGAACGATCTGCAGGCGCATTGCTCAAAGTACGCCTTTGATCACCATCTGCTAAAGATAACACTTGAAGATATTCTCTCACAACATGTTTTTTTGTTCCAACGAGAGCGCGTGGAGGACAACAGGCTAGTTGTTTAGATCTCGTCTTCACTTAAAATCTTGACAGTTTAGACGAGGTACACTGCCTACCTCCACTTGGTCGAAGTGATCATGCAGTACTTTCATGGGAGTATAGTTTATATTCTGTGCCATCTTCAATAAATGAAACCAGGCCCAATCTATGGCAAGGAGGCTTGTGCGAAATGAGAGCTGAGGCATCACAAATAGACTGGGATCTTCTTCGGGAACGTCACTGAGGACTGGAATTTATTTAAGGAGTGGTTGTTGAATCTAATAAAATTCCACTGTCCGTCATCACAACTTAGGATATCCAACCGACCCCAGTGGCTAACAAGAGATCTAAAAAGAGAGATTAACAGGAAAGGAAGGCTTTGGAAGAAATTTTGCCGATCCAATGAAAATTTAGCCTTGCAAGCATTCACAATTCAAAGGAACAAGGTTAAAAGCTTGATCTTCATAAAACGACGGGATTACGAGAGGGATTTTCTCTAGCGAGCAGTTCACAATCCCAAATTGCTCTACAGCTATTTACGAAAAAGCACACGTAATAGGAACCCGATTCCTGTCATGAGAAACGATAACGGTTTTGAGATATAAGAAATTAAAAACAAAATTGAACACTTTTCGCAGTTCTTTTACTCTGTTTACATCAGATAAGCTGTTATTATTCCATCTAGTAACGAGACTATTGGAGCGCCAATTATTCAGGATATGCTCTTTTGAGAATAGGTGATCTTCGAAGAACTAAATAGTATGAAGGCAGGCAAATCCCCCGGCTCTGACGAGATTCCAGCAAAGCTGCTCCTCGAATTTGCTCGGGAGCTGGCCGAACCACTATCCTTTCCGTGCCAGAAATCGTTCTATTC
Organism: Schistocephalus solidus; assembly: GCA_017591395.1. Classification (NCBI taxonomy): domain Eukaryota; kingdom Metazoa; phylum Platyhelminthes; class Cestoda; order Diphyllobothriidea; family Diphyllobothriidae; genus Schistocephalus; species Schistocephalus solidus. The sequence continues at coordinate 85,584 of WEDG01001043.1, forward strand.
GGGAATTCTTCCTACCGACTAGAAAACAGCCTACATTACACCTCTTCACAAAAGTAGTAGTCGTACACTTGCTACAAACTACAGGCCTGTCAGCCTGACCTCAATCTCTTGCAAGGTTATGGGGAAGGTTTTAAAGAAGAAATAAATGATTTAGTTATAAACCCATAACATCTTATCAAATGCACAATAGGCTTTCGTAGGGGAAGATCGTGTGTTACGAGCTTACTTTATACAATGCAAAGCTGGACAAAAGCACTCGATGCAAAAGACACTGTGTATGTGGCTTACATTGATTTCCAGAAGGTCTTCGATAGTGTTCCACACCAGCGTCTCATTTACAAGTTGAGAATGCTCGGTAGTAGAGGCAAACTTCATACGTGGATCGAGCATTTTCTCGTTGGTCATTTCAAAGTGCTCTGTGTAGGCGGAGAACGATCAACGCACACGGTCATGAACAGTGGAATCCTGCAAGGTTCCGTGCTCCGACTGATCCTATTTCGCTTGTTCCTTAATAAGTGTGTACAGTAATTAGACTGCGACCTTGTTATGTTTGCGGACGATATAAAATCGGGAAAGTCATCCACAGTGCTGACGATTGAGACGATTTCCAACACAATCTTCGTCGATTGGACGAGTGGTCCCACAGATGGCTCTTGTCCTTCAACTCAAACAAATACGCCATGCTACGTCTGGGAAATCTAAATCAGGTCACTGATATGAGACCCTACTATTATAACAGTATGCCACCCCAAGAATCAGAAACACAGAACGATCTCGGCGTTTGGATGACAAACAACCTGAAGCCTTCTACGCAATGTTGCAAGGCCGCTATATGCGCCAATTCAATGCTGTACGCTATCAAGCGGGCATTTAACGTTTTCGATAGAGAATGCTTATCTAAAGTTTGTTGTACGTTTGTAAAGTCACATCTTGAATACGCGACCCAAGCCTGGCGACCGTGGACCCAGCAGGACTACTACCTGTTCGAAAGGGTGCACATACGAGCCACAAAATAAGTAAGAGATCAAGGTCAACTGCCATTTGCGATCCGCCTAAATAACCTTAAGCCCTTTCATTTGCGTTATGGGCAGTTTCGCGGAGAATTGATACAAACCTTCCGTATCGTGCGTGGCATGGATTGCGCCTTCCTGCAATGATCTTTTGCAAATTGCCACTACGACTAATCTCCGAGGTCATCCACTCAAACCACATGTACTCCAAGGAAGATTGGATGTGAGGAAGTATTTTTTCATCAACCGTGTCATGGAACCGTGGAATAAGCTAGCTGAGCTGGTTGTAAGGTCCCAGTCTGTGGGGGCATTCAAACATCGGTTTGACATACATGTCTTGCAGCACCACGAAAACTATGTAAGTACAAAACATTTACAATGCCAGTGTACTTCGTAAATCTGCCTGCATGCACTTGACTGTTACTTCTTTTCATTGCTTCTAATTCTAAAGATTTGTATGTAAGAAACATTTGGAAGGGGGACTTCTCACTTATGAGAAGACAACTGTCAGAGATATCCTGGGAAACAGAACTACATGGTGAAACCAATAAAGATTGGACGACATTGAGTTCGTTATTGAAAAGGATTGTTTACCTCAACAGTCCTCTCAGAAAAAAGACAACCACAAACCGCCCAAAGTGGATAAACTCAACTTTGCAGGCCTCTTTCAAAAAAGAAATCGCTTCTGGAGGCGTTACAGACAAACCGGCTCCGATGCTCACTTACGGGAATATAAGCAACAACGCAACTTTTGTAAATGTGAGGCTACTAAGCTGCGGAGGAAGTTTGAGCTAAACATACTGCAAAAATCGTTGGAACACCCCAAAATGCTATATGGCTACATACGTAGTACAAAGAGAATTCAGGAGATGATACCTGCCCTTAGGTCTGCAGACGGAAAACTGGAGACCGATGACCAGGTTAAAGCATCCCTTCTTTCCAAATTCTTCCAGACCGTCATCCACAACGGAGGACCTAGACCTAGACTTTTCACCGACCGTAGTTAAAACCGAATTACTCCGTATAAAACCAGCCAAGTCGCCTGGGCCGGATAGAATTCCTGCATTAGCCCTAAGAGAACTTGCTAACGAACTGTGTATACCACTGTCCATCATATTCCAAAAGTCTTTTGAAGAAAGCAAACTCCCGGAAGAATGGAAATGCGCATTCATCGCCCCGATCTATAAAGGAGGTTCACGACTCGACTGTGAAAATTACCGCCCTGTCAGTTTAACTTGCATAGCATGCAAAATAATGGAGCGTATTATCAAGAGGCATTTAATGCGCTATCTGGAAAACAACCAAATCCTATGCGATGCCCAACACGGCTTCCGTCCAGGACGTTCCTGTCTCACGAGTGCCCTTCAGTCGCACGAGAAATGGACAAAGGCCACAGATAAGGGTCATGCAGTAGATGTTGTATTTTTGACTTCAAAAAGCCTTTGATAGTGTACCACACGGGCTTCTTTTTGCAGAAGATTTGGAACGTAGGAATTCAAGGAAAACTTTTCAATTGGATCAAGAGTTTCTTGTCTTTCAGAGTACAGAGTGTTGTTGTTGGAAACTCTAGCTCAGAATGGGTAAAAGTAGAAAGTGGTGTTCCACAGGGTTCTGTTTTGGGCCCCCTACTCTTCCTAATCTACGTGAACGACTGTCTCAACGACCTAGATTGTGAAGCTGTCATGTTTGCAGATGACATTAAAATATGGACTGAAGTCAGCTGCGCTGATGACGCAAAAGGGTTACAATCGAATATTGACCAACTAAGTGCCTGGTCGGCTAAGTGGCTTCTTAAGTTTAATGTATCCAAGTGCGTGATCCTACATCTAAGCGCCGGTCGAAAAGTATCTCTGAGACACCAGTACTTTATTAATGGCACTGCATTAAAAGAGGTCGAAACATACAAAGATCTGGGCATGTGGACAACTGTGAATTTGATGCCCTCAGAACACTGTAAGAAAGCAGTCCAGAAGGCAACATGTACACTACATTGGATCAGACGTGCGTTTAAAATATTCCCACTTGATCTATTCGGAAAAGTCTATGGCGCCTTTGTGAGACCACATTTATATTACGGAGTACCAGCTTGGATACCGTGGATGAAGATAGATGTTGACCTCCTCGAACAGGTGCAACGGAGAGCAACGAAGATGGTTGACGGTCTTAAGACTTTACCGTACCAAGACAGATTGAAAAAGTTTGACTTATTTCCTCTTTCCTACAGGCACTTACGGTGTAGCCTGCTCTGGACATTCCGGATTATCCGGGGCCATGATTCCACCCTGAGATCGGAGGATTTCTTCGACTTTGCCTGCACAACTCATTTGCGTGGTCATCCTTACAAGGTTAATAGCGAACGCACGCAATTGAACCTCAGAAAGTTTTGTTTCAGCCAACGAGTGGTTCGACCTTGGAACTCGTTACCAAGCGAGATGGTTACCTCTGAAAGCATTATTGATTTTAAAAGAAGGCTTGATTGCATTGTATTTGACAAAAGATGACTGTCACAGCATGATTTCTTAAAACGAGCCTTTTAAAATCTTTCGGGCTCTACTTTTCTTCCACAATGTTTCGCCTATGGCTGTGAAAACGCATTTGAAGTTATCTTATGCTTTGACTCAAACATTTTAAAATGTACAACATTTTATATTGACTGTACACATGCAATGATAACTTAACATTAATAGGGTCATTAAGGGCAATGCCTGTAACCCTTCAAAATATACAATATACAAATAGGAAGTTCAAAGGCATACGCCTATTTTCCTCAAATACACTGAACTGAACTGGACGGCAAGGGAGTCATGTTTGCAGACGACATCAAGATATGACAACCAATCAAATGCAGTAATGATGAATAGATTTTACAAGAAGGACTCAACCACCTAGCTGAGATATCCGATAAATGGTTGATTATGTTCAATTTTGAGAAATGTGTCGCATTGTGGCTCAAAACGAAGACGACTAGCGCGATGGGCAACTCCCATTGACGCTTCCTCGACGGAAGGTGTCTGTGAACTATATCCGAACAAAAGGACCTAGGATATACCATTTTTCTTCCCTGAAGCCCTTCACTCTGTGTCAAGGCGGCCCAAAGGGCATGGAGTGCCTTTTTTGCCATCAAAAGAAATTTCGTAGATATCGATGAGGAAATATTGTGAAAAGTACCTGGGGTGTTTATTCGTTCACACCTGGAATGAAGAGTTCAGGCATGGCGACCATGGCTAAAAAAAGATTACGAGCTGTTGGAAATGGTTCGAAGTAGGGCAAAAATGTCATGAAGGGTCGAACATCTTTATCATACAAATCCAGACTTGACGCGCTTAACCTTTTCCCTCTTGAGAACACGCAGTTTCAAGGTGATCTCATACAGATATGCCGGCTCGTGAAGGTCAGCGGAGATACATTCCTTCGAGGTAGGAGCGTTTGATTCAGGTGAACCTAGGATAACTACGCATTTCTCTCGGTCTACTGCGTTCTTCGATACACTGCCGACCATATTTTCCTCTGATTGACCCAAGGGATTAATGCGAGGTGTTTTTAACTTTATAATTTTTTATGGTGTTTCTAAATTCTAACTTGCCACGGGTTGGTTTTTTCGCTCTCAACTAAGGGCTCTTTAAACTTCTGGGATAGCTGACAAAAGTTGAGTCTGAAGTCAGAATTGCCTTTGCAAGAGGCATTTTCTAAAGAGACCGCAAATAATTGCGCTGATAAAAGTAACACTGATCTACTTATGCTCTCACGTTGGAGTTCTAGTTGGCAGATGGAATTTTATCCATCTAAAAGTAGTTTCCTGTGTTTTGGCCCCGCCAAACTTCCTGGACCCCTAGATTTTCAAAATAGTACACTTAAGAACGAGCAACCATAAGAGACTTAGGTCTAAGGTTCCTTAATAAGCTAGCATGATCGCCTCATGCAGATCGAATTTCTGCCACGGCTGCACAGATATGTGGTTATATATCGCATAATTTCTTCCTTCCGGAAATAAAGTTGAGACTGTACCGCATGTTTGTTCTTCCCATCCTAGAATACTGCTGTCCCCTCTTTGGGCTGATGAACGCCTCTGACCGCAGTAAGATTGAAAAAAATCAGAGAGTTTTTACTCGAAGACTATTTACTCTTCCTGGATCCAGTATCTCTTATGCGGATAGATGCCAGTTAGCAAACATTAAATTTCTGTGGGTTAGAAGACTTGAAACCGGTCTCTGCTTCCTGTTTTGCGTTAACTTTAGTCCAAATCTTCCACGAATTGACACTTTTACTCCGGTAGATCAACCTTATGCCACTCATAATTCTCCCATGATCATTTCACCACTCCTTAGCTCCACACCTAAGCATTCTTAGTTATTAGCCTCCAAATAGGCTTTCATCTGGAATAATCATCCACTCGAAATTAGGTTGTCGTCTACATTAGCGATTTTCAAAACAAAAATTACGCAAACATTTAACTTCGGAAAATATAAATTCTTTTTTGTCTGTTTCCTTCCCAAACTTGCATATTTTGGATTTCGAAAAGGGTCCTCCTGGTATTTGAGGCAGTGACCCTGATATTAAATTGGTTTTTAAATATGTTTATAGTATCCTCTGCAGAGTCAATCTTCGCAGTCACTTTTCGTCCCCTCCTTCTTAACTAGCATCGCCAACCCTTTACAACCTTGATACTTTCCTTGAATTTTGCAACCCTGACGATGGTCTCCGGGATCTGCTGATGATCGTGGTGGGTTCTGATGTTTTCGCGAAATTGTTGGTGGACTATGCAGTCAGCCAGGTTGCATCTCGGTGATGATCACGTGACCTCTACTTTCCCCTCTTCGTTTCGACCCTGTTGTCCACAATGAGTTCCTCCTCTCTCACCTCCACTGGTGGTAATGAACAGTAGCTCTGACTGGTATATTATCTCTCACCCGACAAGGAGTCTTCCGAACCCTCATACGTTGTCAGAAACATCACAATACTATCCCATTGCATCGTACCAATCCTAGCAACTCTAGCTATTACTGTTTTAGAAAAGCAGTTTATTCTCCTGGTTTTTCTTTTTTAAATTGGTGGCTCGCTGAACTCTGCCCCCAATTTAACCGTAGGAGTTTTTCACTGCTTTTTTTCTAGTTCACCGTATATGCCAAAGATTGTTGACTATTTTTTTAAAATGACAAATCGTTCTAAATCGGATATGCTTACCATACTACTCATTTCTGATGTTCATATGGCTGCTCTCCTAATGCAGCAATTATCCACTTTGTATTTATTTATACTGCGATACTAAGTTTGTAATGATATGCCCTCTGGGCCTTAAATGTGCAATTTATTTTTTATTAAACCATGAGATTGACGAAAACGGCGAATGTCTACGGTTACGTCACAGAGGTTAGATCTCATAGTTATGGACCAGATGACGTCTCGATCATTATTATAAAGGCGCAAACTAATGATTTTTTCCTGTTCTTTCTGTGTAAAATATTTAATCTAGGTCTGGAAAGTGAAACCTTTCCCAGTGTGTGGAATAAATCACCCATTCTACCTATCCCCAAACACGGCCAGTCTACTTCATTTGATGACTTTTGGCCAATCAATACCTTGTCCGCAGCTTTGGAAATCTAGGAGACCTTGACCAAGAATAAGATGATGTAGCATTAAACCGATAATAACTTTTGAGTTTGGCCCAGCATGGGTTCCTCAATACAAGTTATTGTGATACCTGTCAGCTCTCTTTCGTTGATCATGTTCTACAATCTAGGGACAAGGGTTGTGCACTTTACATAGTCCATTTCGATTTCACTAAAGCTGTTGATCGTGCTGTCCATGCCCTTCTTCTCTGAAACTCCCCTCTTTTGGTATGTGTTGTAAACTTCTGAACTTTATATCTTCTTACCTTAGCTCTCGCACACAACATATTAAGATCTTCAATGTAATATTCAACCTCGCACGCGTGCGGAGTGGAGTTATTCAGGGTAGTGTGCTTAGCCCGTTCTTGTTTCGTCTTTTTGTCAACTATGTACCAGGTTTATTTCAGAACGGTAGGCCCTTTATGTGAAATGTCTTTATTTATTTTTATTTATTTATTGCCAGTTTACAGGCAAGGTCAAAAGGGATATATACAGTAGGGGGGCCAGCTGACAGTGAAAAAAACTCCTGCTCGTTCTTTAAGGTATTTTCAGGAGAAAAAACTGCAGCTTGTTGAACAGATTAAAGTTTAGGACAGGGAAGTGTTGACACAGGTGCACGGTGTAGTATTTCTCCTTTCGGTGTTGTGGATCTGGTCTTCTGTACTAGCAGCAAGTATGCCGGCGAGCGGCTGCTAGCTGTAGACTGAGGAATAACCCGATTACGGACTGCAGAGCCAGCAATATTGCCTTCAGCATAAAGTCCGGCATAGGATTCAGAGTCCTTGGACGCCATCAGAACGGAAAAGAGCTTCCAGAGAATCAGCACCCAAAATTCGCGGAAGGTGTCCTGAATGTAGAAAACTAGTGACAGCTCTCGTAAACAAAGGATAGTTTTGCTGAATTTTAATACTTCTGGGTAGTTTATTCCAGATTGCTATAGCGTTTACCGAAAAAAACTGACGGTATATAACGGAAGTAGGCTTTCGCCCTTGAGCTCCCTATTCATATGCAAAAATGTCAATAGTATAAATGTTTACAGTGATATATCTGACAAATTAAAATGTAGGGTCATCGATATGTGTGGGCCAGGCGCAACTTGCCACTGTTTACACAATCTTCATTATATTGACAATAGTTTCTCAGAAAATGAGTATCTAGTTTGAATTTAAATGCATCAACAGTTTCTGAAAGGACAACATCCTCAGGGAGTCCGTTCCATGCTCCAACGACCCTCTGCGAAAAGGCGTTCCGACGGACTTCCGTGTGGACAAACTTCCTCTGCAGTTTAAAGGGATGACCCCGCAGATGTTCCGTCCCAGCCAATTCGAAGAATTCAGCAAATTCTAGGGCACAATTGCGGCCTCTGACAATCCGGTAGGTTTGGATGAGGTCACCGCGTAGTTGCCTGTAATTTAGAGGAAACAAATCAAGTTCAACCAGTCTGGCTTCGTAAGGCAGATTACTAAGATTCTTGACCATCTTCGTAGCCCTCGCCTGCACTCGTTCCAGCCGTAGATAATCCTTCTTAAACCACGGACGCCAGGCCTGGATGGCATATTCCAAGTGAGATCGAACAAATACCCCATAGGTTTTTCGGAAGAGTTCCTTATCAATCTGCACAAACCCGCGTCTGAGCGCAAATAAGACCTGTGTAGCGCGTTTTGCTGCCTTTAAACACTGTGAAGATGGTTTAAGTGAGGAGTGTATTAGAACACCGAGGTCCTTCTGTTCCTCAACAAGTGAAAGGGGCTGCCCATTGAGAATGTATTGAAAGGAATCATCCTCCTCACTGGTCCTTCTGGTACGCAGTCTTAGGACCACACACTTCCCAACGTTAAAATTTAAGAGCCAACGAGCAGACCAGCTGCTAAGACGGTTAAGATCTTCTTGAAGTGTGTGCCTATCGAAATCAGATCTGATGACCCTCCACAATTTAACATCATCAGAGCACCGTAATCTGACGTATCGGGAACGTTGTGGCCTTATAAACATTGATCCGTTATGGTTTTTCCAGTCACAGAAGGGACTCTTTTTACTGTTTAAGCTTTTGAATAGTCGTACCTTTAATCCCCTTACCACTGTCAGGCAGCTTGACCATCCTCGGTGCAGCAGTCATCGCAATGTCTTGTTATTTCTTTCATTAGCTTGCACAGCGACGTATCTTCAGTTCTTTTCGGTAAACGCCATTGTCATATGGAATAAACTTTTCCAGAATATACAAATCCTGCAAAGTTATTCTTTTTTAAGAGAACTATATCTAGTTTTTTGCATTCAGAAAAGCTTCCAAGAAGTCTGGGTGCCGACATGGTAGAATCTGTTTTCCGGTTCGATGGAGCGTGCGGCATCTGAGCTCGCTCCTATGTCTTACCATGAGGGCTATGGTGCCATATCTGCAGCCCGCACCCGGTGACTTCTTCGGCAGACTGCGAGCAACCGTTCATGGATGCACTCTTGCCTGGAGCAGAATCCCGGTTCCACAAAAGACAGAGAGACTGCAAACTAAGTGCACTTGTGTTAGCCCTTCCCGAGCTGAACCGCTAGCATCTCACAAACAGCAGTTTTTGCTCCGGAATAACAAAGTTACGAAAAAAACTAATAATTATATGTATTCAGGAGTTTTTTCACTGCCAGCCTGATTCTCACTGCATATTTCGTCTAATACTGCCTGAAAACTGGCATTAAATAAAGTATTATTATTATTATTATTAAACTCTCCGTATCGTGCATGGCTTGGATTTCACCCTCCTGTGTGATGACTTTTCCAACTTGCCACTACGACTTTTCTCCGAAGGCATCCATTCAAATTAAGTGTGCCCCAAGGAAAATTGGATGCGGGAAAGGATTATTTATCCAACCATGTCATGGAACCGTGGAATAAGCTACCTGAGCTGGTTGTAATGTCCCAGTCTGTGGGGGCATTCAAACATCGACTTTACATGCATATGTTGCAGCACCACGAGGACTATGTGACTAATTAACCTTAAATACCAGTGTACTACGGAATTATACCTATATTCAATTGATTGTCACTTCTTTACATTGCTTCTAATTCTTGTGATTGGTGTGTGACAAATAAGGAGTTCAATGTCGTAAGCTTAACTAAACTGAAAAAAAAACAGTTTCGCTGCATAACGAAGCAATCAACGCTAGTGAAACAACAATGAGTGAAACTTTATTATCTGATACGGTAACTAAATCTACCAAATCACCGTACAATGACGAAGGAAAAACCAAGGTGAACCTCAAAATCGTGTTGGAATCTACAAGAAGGGTTAGCCGTTAATTCTGAAAGGGAATGCCGCTACTTTATTGCAGTATAACGCCAACTCAGTTAGGGAGGGCATTCAACAGCCAGTTTATGGAAGCGAATGTGCCATCTTTGTGTACAGCACATTGCAGCAGGGCAAAGACTGTGAAAGTTCCCCTTTTGACGCTAGTATGACAGGCAAAATCTTAATACTGACGCAGCTAGTGTAGTCTACCAGAATATAATTCTTCCCGATCTCGAAGCTCCATCAACAAATCAGAGCCCTAAGGTACCAAACAGGCATCTTGACCACAAATGAAATATCTTCAAAAAAACGGATCTCTTAGTCAAATTATCAGCTTGCAAAGGATGATACTTCGACCATCGTTGTCCGAAGCTGTCCACCGTAAGCTCCACAGAAAGGTGTTACAGGGACGGTGACTTGAGCGGAGATTAGATTAGTAGTGAAAAAAGACTTGCGCTGCAGCTACCGCACTCTCTCCTCCTCCCCACCTCAGCACGGTGTCAGGACAGAGTCCAGAAGACCAGAGATGGGAGAGGGCTTAGGTGGCTGGCGCGGCCAAAGTCGCCCCTGAGCGTGCCGTTGCATCTAGCTTGCATCCCATGGATTGGGATTGCCATAAAGACCACATTAAGAAGGCGCCATTGCAGTCTGACTCTCAGTCCTCCAGTTAGCCACACTGTACAAAGCACACACTGGGCTGACCCCGTGATCCAAGTTATCTCATCAGTTGAAAACCTTCCAAGCAACGGTTTTAAGCGCACCGTGGTAGTTTCAAGTGCGTCAGGTTGTTTATGGTGAGGAAAGTGCACTGAGCCGTCAACTTCACTCTATCCCTTATTCCCACAATCAGAATACCATCCGAGCCGGTCAGTTGTCTGATGCGGGAGTGGGCACAGCTGCTGATGACCTCGTCTACGCGTACTGTGTACATGAGCTGGCCCCCCAAACACAAATACAATGAATTCATACAACAGGTGGTTGAACGGCTCATATCTCACGTGTTTGAGAGTGCCATAGATCACGTAAAGAAGGAGCCATCGCAGTCTGATTCTCAGACCACCAGTCAGCCACTTCGCACAAAACACATTGGACTAACTGCGAGGTCTGAGTTTCATTGTCAGTTGGCAGCTTTCCAAACCACGGTACATATCGCACCGTGGTTTTCTCAAGCTCGGATCACACATGTAGCAGAAGATCCGCATAGAGAAGGAGCCGAGGATCATACTTTCCTCTCAGTCAGCTTCGCATGGTGAAAGCATATTTTGTGTTGTATTGCGTGTGATCATGTGAGATACAGAGTCTGATGAGGAGAGAGTTAGTGTTGTGGTATGGCCGGCTTTTTTCAACCGCAGGTTTTCATGGAGATGCATTTGGCCTAATAGACCCTTGCTTTGCGGATAGTGGAGTCAGGTGCAGTAGTTATATACTGGTGCTCCTAGCACTGATTCACTGGTCTCGGTGCGATGGATTCGCAAGTGACCGAGCAGACCGATGCATGATGTGCACGTACGGTGATAAGGAAGACAAGATAGGTCGGGAGCTGCTGAGTCTGTGGGCGTTTTGCTGCTGGTACTGGTAGTCGCACTTATGGGAGGACTATGGGAAATTTTGATGGGTGCGAAATCTGTGTTAGATATGTTGGCATAACAGTGGATTCCGCTTATACGGATGCGTATTTGACCGAGCAGGCCAATGCGGAGCGTGGATATGTGGGAGGAGCGAGGACGTTGAAGGCGGAGGCCTCTCCTGTGTGTTCGTGCTTCAGGCACTGGTTCACCCGTATCTGTGCGCTGGATTCATAAGTTACCGTCTAAACCAATGTGTGATCAAATTGAGGACAGGTTAGTACCGAGTCCCCATCGCTGATACTGGGGGTGGTAGTGGAATTAACAGATGTCCACTGATATGGCGGGAATGGGGCAAGTGGGGTTCGTCACCGTAATTTGCGCAAGGTTTTGGAGAGGGATGAAGGTGTCGGTGATCGCGGGTGGCATGAAATCGATGAAATAGTTATCAGTCGTTGGAGTTGTCGTCGTCTTGGGGTCTGAGGTAGGTGTGGTAGAACTGTATTTGAAAGGATTATTGTTGCATTGAGCTCGAAGTTGTTCAAACAAGCCAATTCGCGTGCGGAATGTGCGTTGGCAGCGTGGGCACGTTGGCAGAGCTTGGGCACTGGATGTGTTGATCCGCGGTGCTTCTGACTTGTGTCGTCGTCATTGAATGTTACTAAGGGGCGCTCAAGTGAGCAAACAGATATTTTCTGGGCAATCCCTAGAGTAAAAGAAAACGGACGTGAAGTATAGTCAAAAGAATCATTAAGAAGGAAAGGAAATGAGTAACACGTGTTAGAAAATCTGACCCGATTTGACTGGGCTTAAAATTGAGCGGAAAAGTCAAAATACAACTTGAATTCATTGCGTTTCCGCCCCATTCCAGCCATACAACCGGGAGTAAGCTCTGTTTAAACCACGTGATGCAACTACAGCTTATTTTATGGAAATAACATAGAACAACGGAGAAATATTCTTAAAATTTTATCTTCAGCAATTTCCGCATCCTCCACAACAAGCTGGGAGGTTGGGTTTTTCTCCACGGTCTGCGTTATGATTCATGCATGCTCTCTCTCCCTCCCTCCGAATTTGGGATGAATCGGCCTTCTTCTCTATATCATCCAATTTTTGAACAGTTCGGATTTTTTGGGAAAACTATGCGCATCCACATCAATAAGTTAGTTACCCAACGCGTCCGTTGAGGTGGGCTACTTAAACGACCTTCAATAAAGACTTATCTAAAGAATAAGTAAAATTTTCCATTTGGGGAACAAGCATTTGTGTACCATTTTTGACTGGGCTATCAGAGTGCGAAGGACTGGCACACCGATTATCTTGATGGCGGCTGTGACACGGCGACTGCAGACGCCATTTTTTTGAGTTATTTACAATCACAGCCTTCCATTTAAGCTCCTCTGAGCTCAAGCCTCTGAGAAGGCAACCTGTAATAAAGGATCTCGGCTGTTGTTGTGGGAACCATCTTGCCTTATATCCCGCAGTAATCTCAGCATCAAACATGCGACCTAAGACATTGTCCTTAACACCCCCGCAGATTTCGGTAGGTATATCATAATATTACGATATCTTCTTGTCTTAGGACATATTCGTTGAGAACTGAACATTAACTTTGCAATTTTCTGAATGGTTTACCCCCGGTGGGATATGATAACACCTTTGATGAAGATTTGCTGTTCAGGTTGTACTAATGGTTGGACTTTTTATGTCGTTTGGATGAAATTGATCATCTGAACTGGTTTTTATAATATGCTTAATCAATTTTCCCATTTCAACAGGAATCTAAAATAATCTCCGCATTGGGTTCTCGAAATCAGCGTCTTTATACTGTTTGCCTTCTATGGGAACTTGCATTTCGTTATGGTTACTCTAATGGATATTTCATTAGTTAGATCTCCCGACATTAAGAGGTTTACAGCACTGCAAGACCGAGGTTCTGTCAGTGCTTTTCCAACTTATGGCTGCCGTTGGTTGCTTAAGTGTTCTAGAACAAACAAGAACCTTTATCTGACAGTATGGGTCGCGAGCAGACAACCACCTACCTCAGACCCTTAGGTCAAGAATATAGATAGACCGGTTTATATAGAAAAGTGAAGACTACAGCCGTTTCAGGCTTATTGCTGCCTACCGTTTCAAGCATTTTTAACTGTCAACACATTAAAGTCCGAGCTGCTTTGCACAATGGAGGGTAACATTTACCACTTCGATTAACTCTTATTAACTTATCTGCATCGTGACTGCGCACTCACTATTTAAACGGACCTGATAAAGTAGTTTCTTGCCCATCGCAATTTACCCAAAACTTCCTCCGGTACAATTCCTGCAACCACTATAGAATACGCCTATTTACCCCGTACTGCTAAATGATATTAAGGCATAGATGGGCTTCGTGGGCCACTTCCGCATATGATGTAACGTCGATTATCAGAGCACCCATCCCCTACGCGTTAGTGGTCACCCGGGTGCAGTTTCTGTTCTCGGTCTGAGGGTGCATATCATGGATCATTAACCTCTTGGAAAATTTATCTTGTCAGCATTTTTCACTTGTTGTGCTTCACTACAAAGGGAATACCACTGAGTTATTTTTCTGCACTTGAATATAGACGGATAATTCTGACGTCGAGGCAAGAACATGGTCAAAAATGCTTCGTTCACCCACCACAGCTTTGCCCAATTCGTCGAGATTCGTAACCGTAGGAAGCTATGTGATTTCGTCTTCGAGGTAATCTCGCAACTACGTTGGTGATTGTAGGTCCTACTCTAGATAGATGGAAAATCACACTTTGCGCACAAAGTTGTTCTGGCGGCAGCAATTCCTTACTTTGAGGATCTGTTGATTGGCAGCGGTGCCGACGACGATGGAAATGCCGCCGTACCCATTCCGTCTTCTATGTAAAGGCTGGTCTTCAAATGACACGTTTACCCAAATTTGGTTTAGTGAGACAATTGAGGCCCTACTTACCTTTGCCTACTCCGGCCTCAAGCTGAAAGCAAATGTTGTGGCAATCGAAGACTTCATTCCATCCACGTTTGATGATGTGGACCTGGATGCCTTGCTTCAGCAACGGTAAGTATTTGCACACCCACGTTCTTTTGCTCATCTTTTTTGTCTCTGACAACTCTCTCCTCCCCTTATTAGAGGACTTTAGCAATCTCGTCTATGATCCTGGGCTTAACCCGTTTTTGACGCTTCGGAGCCCGTCACTAAGTTGCGAAGAACAGTTTGGACTACAGTCACCCACTGTCGCTAATATGCTGAGCGGAGTCAGGCAGCGAGTAGAGTTTAACGTCCGATAGGTTTGAGAGCACACCTGTGCTATATCTCGAGGCATTCCCGAACGCCACTCTTTAGCAAAACCGCAATGTTTTCAGCCTATTATTAAACAGAAGTGCCAGCCACCATCATCAAGCTAACAAGCTAACTTGCTTTACCGAACGGTGATAACGCTCACTCATCCTGTGTGTCCGTATTCGGAATAATAACTACTGAGGTTTTGTGCGCACGCATCCAGGCCGCAGCAAGCGCGAAGCTAAAACCATCCAAGTTGTAGACTATTTACGGTACGCCAGATTAACGAGAAACTCAATCTTTGAAACCGACATGATCGATGGAAAGTGACTATTGACGAAGACTATTAAGGCTTATAGCATGCTATTGCAACACACGAACTAACTCAGGGTCTATTGTCAGTTCGCAAGATCACGATTTGGAACTTAAATGAGAGTGGACACTTCGCTAGCTACGCGGATATCGGAATAGATGGTGTCCTGTTTAAATATGCGGTTTGCTTTGTTCTCTCCACCCCATTTCACGACTAAAAGGATGTCCAAGTAAGATAGAGACTCTAGTGAGGACATCACTTTGCTTGGCAGCGCACTCGAAGATATGCAATCTATCCATTGTCGAATAGTCGTCGCTTCTGGTACAGTTACCCCAAAACTGAATACTGACTAAACGGGAGTATTTTTCGGCACTTTCTCACCACGTGACACCCCACTTCTCTTCTGGAACGACCGAAGGCGATAGATAGTTTTGTCTATCTCTGTTCCCCTGTGCTATCAAGAGGCTGCCTATCGCATGCAACTCTAGTATTGCCCGTGGTCTCTTCGCGAGCGTTTTGCAATTGGTGTCTCCCGAACATACTGCTTTTTTTGATTCACTGAATACATCTCGAAAATGCACTTCCATCGCCGGTGGGTAATGCCTCCGGCTGGTATTGCATTTAAAAGCCGTCACCTCACATGGTTTTTTCACGCATTCTATTGGCTCTACAACGACGTCCCCTCTGTTAGTCCTTGTCTGAATTGGCGCCGCTGCTGTCACGGTGGTGTTTGCGACCGCTGTCGACTTTTACAAATACCAGAAAATAATCGTGTTAATCGTTTGGACACTGTTTTTTTCATTTTTTTACCTATGTTGTGCCCCCAGAAGTTGAAAAGTCCGAATTTTTTACCATTATTTCCTAGGTTTACTAAATTCGATGAATTTCGTCGTTCGGAGAAGCTATGTGATTTCACTTTCATGGTAAGCTATGCTCACTTTATGTCGATTCACTTCTTTCCTCCCCTTGCAGATCAGGGATACTGTATTTTCAGCACACAAAATCGTTCTGGCGGCCTCTATCCCCCCTTTTTGCGGATATTTTCTTAAATCCTAACCGATCAAATGTTCTGGACTATACTGTCTTCAACCGTATCTCAACGGGGTATTTATCGTTTCCACCAGACTAAACACCCCCTCTTCTAGGGCCGTACAGACACTTTTACAGTTTGCTTACTCGGGTGAGTTCAACCCCACGTCGGCGTCGAAGGACAAGGGATACGACCTGCAAGAGGTTATTTTAGCGGCGAAACTGTTTCAAGTGCAGAAGCTGGAAGAAGTGTGCTTGAACTTTCTGCGCCAACGGTAAGTTTGCACCTAGTCAACTGTTTGGTCTCCGAAAGTGTCGGCGAAGAAGTGCGCATACTTTGTAAGACTTTCACTGTAATTCACTGAAAACTGCTCGGTGGCGTAGGCTTGAGTTACAGTGGGATTTATTCACTGCCATACAGTACACGAAATAAAAATCAATGGTCCCAGCAGGGTACCTAAGGTAGATAATTTTCTGTACTATTTCGTCGGAGAGATGGACTCATCAAGATATTAAGCTACGTAGTTCAGACTTTTTTGCACATAAATCAACCAGCAGCGGAAGATGGGCCCCGTGCACCCTTCTAGATGTATAAAAAATGACTACCTTTGCCTATTCAGCACAAACTTCATTCACAATTTTGACTTTTTTAGATTGGACTTTGGCGTCGTGCAACAGCACTGGTCTTTTGCACATGCAAATGATCTCTACGATTTACAGGAAATGTTGCAGTCGTATGTGTGCGCTAATTTTCAGGAGTTTATCGGTACTCCAACCTTTCTGGCTCTTAAAGCAGCCGAGTTGGAGGAGTTCCTAGTCCGGGATGACCTATCTGTCACCAGCGAATATGATATCTTCCGGGCTATCGTCAGCTGGGTGGACAATGAAAGGGCTCATCGGCCTTCATCGGTGCAGAGCCTCGCCAACAGTGAGCGTGCAAAGGCTTTTCCAAGATTACTTTCTCGACTTCGTCTCTGTAAACTTAAGGAGGACTCCAGGGAACAAATACTATCTCATCCCCTCTGCAGATCCCAATTTGATGGCGCGTAGGTTTTTTTTATTTTGACTTGTATTTGTATTTTTCCTACTCTTAAATCAGATTACGAGTCTTGCCCGTCGCTTGTCTCGCTCCCGCCTGCAAAACAATTGTTAGTGAAATAAGATTTATTTTCTTCTCCATGGACTTTTGGTGCTGGTATTTTTTTCAGGAAAAGTAAACGAATGTTTATTTTTTAACAGATCTTTTGTAGGAAACGCCGTCTTGTTTTGATTTACACCTGGAATATTTGGAATAGGCCGATTTTTTTTAAAAACTCAACCATTTGTATATTTTGTTGAGCCAGAAGTGCGTTTGCACATCCAGTAGGAGCGCTTGAGTGAATGTCCAGAAAGTAGTAGCGTGCAAGTCAAGAGGCACAATCCCACCGGAAGAATCGTGCCGGAGCATTTGCTTTAGGAGCATCTCGATTAAAGGAAACGAAGCGAAGGATGGTGGTCTGAGAAGAAAGAAGGCACCACGGGTGGAAAGTTTCGCTACTTCTTAAGGGCGAATAGAAACCCAGTTCATTTGTAGAACGAAACAGGCAACTGTCGAAATAACAGTAGTTAGAACTATCCGTCGGCCTGCCGATAGAAGCGAACAGTTAAGTTCCAGGAGGCATTTCAGGAGAGGATGCGATTGCTGAAACACAAAGTTTCTTGGCCAGAAGTCTTAGATTATCACTCACTCCCCCCTTTCTATGAATTTCATTGAGTGAGAATCTGAAGGGTCAGGCCATTAGCCTTCTTGGTCCAATTATCAAACCTTCCAATCAGACGGTCTCTTGGATGCTGAGACTCCTTGGGGTAAGCATGGCCGACAGATCCCAGGCTACGACTTATCGCCGTGAGATGCAACCAAGAGACCCAATATCTGAGTGGCATTTTGCTAGTTGGCTGCAAAGTCCGCTGCAATGAAAATGGCTGCAACTACTTGAGGGAGCGCGGATGCAAACAGCCGACTGAAGCGAGGTTCCGTTCGGCTTTTACTAAGTTCAGACATTGGTAGTGAACACCAGGTCCACCTACTTGAAACATCAGCCGGCTAATAAAGTTATAGCCTCTGAGGTCCATAATCGTACGTAATTACGCACTTCATCTTTTGTCGGTCACAGGGCCAGTAAAAGCAATAGGTTGGCTCAGAATGTATAGGGAAATGTGTCGAGCCAATCATCTAGGTCATTAGTTGTTGCACTACTCATTGATTAGATCGTGTATCCCTGATACATGGAAACCGTTTACTCCGTCAGATGCTATTTGCTGGAGGTGACACACTAGCCGGCTTGCTGTTAGTGAAGACGGGCGTCGAATGGGTGTAACTTTCACCAGAGGAATCGCGCCTGTGAATCGTCAGCTGAAATCTTTATCAATTTCAATGTTTATTCAAAGTCTGTTGTAACTCAGCTACTTCTTCGGCCCGGTATAGCAGGTATGTACATGGAAATGTTAATGTTATTAATTTTAGGTTTTTTTGTTATTGCCTATTATCTAGTCTAGCTGAATTTGGTATATGACCAAATAAAGCTCATACCCAACCTAATCACATTTGCACAGGGATCTCGAACTGCAGACCAAACTCCTGCGTATGACGTTGATGTTGAAAGAACAACAGATCATCTCACGTGGGGCCCAGTTTGACCGTGCTTATCGCGAACTCCCCACAGATGTTCTCTTTATAATGAAGTACGATAGGCAAGTATGTGCAGAAGGTGCGTTGATGGAAATCTTCAATCCCATCGAGAACATTTGGCAGGAATTCTGCAACGTGCATCTCCAGGACGACCCAAAATATGTTTTGTTGAACAGTAAGCACCCATCTCGCCCGCATTCTTCCCCCTTCTCCTTTGCACAGGCACACCAGCTGCTTGTGGTGCTCATTCCGCGCTGTTCACACATGACACCTACCTATTGTCTATGCCTCCATGAAGCTGTGACCAGCTTAGCTGCAATGTTCCAGAAGAAGATACAATCGCTGGAGCGATAAGTTAATTTGCCTAACCTTTGGGAGTCTAGCTCGAAAGTACCATGAAAGACAACTGTAAATAAGGGTACTGGAGGCGCAAAGAGCGCCGTATTTATAGGACACGGTTTTCATGTCACCACCTGCCGAAATAATTAGCAGGACCCACATTCATCGCTGGGGGTGGCGTATTCGATGCGATGAATGCTTGTTAGTCCGCTCCAGAGTCGTTAAGTGTCGTGATTATCTCATCGTTGTTAATTGCTGGCTAGTAATTTTGCAGAGGCAAATTCGCAACGCGGAATAGAATGGTTGGAAGTTATTGTGCTTGCTGATTGACTTCGGGCCGGAGAACCCTAAATCAAGTGGCTAACTCGGCTGGCACCTCTTGTGAGAATTGGTGGATTCCATCTGTTGCAGTAGGCTGGGCGAGTAACTTGACCCAAGTGTGATTAAACTCATGGCTCTCGGTGGGGCCTCGTAGCTCAGTTGGATAGAGCGTTTGCTGTACTAAAGCCTTCCCCTTGCTGGCGTGGGTTCGAATCCCACCGAGGCCGCCGAGTTTTTCACAAGTGGGCCTCGTCAAACTTGAAGGTGTGGTGAGATCCTGTCAAATGACCTGCGATCTGGGAGCTAGCGTCATTGCTCCTCACCACTGCTGTATGTTCGGCTTTTCGCGTCCGCAGTAATCTAATAGTTTCTCCGAGGTGGTTGCTTTGTCCACAACCAAACTAGATTCGGTAAACAGCTCCAAGCCCTTTCCTGCCATGGCAATAGGTCCTTCGATCTCATGACCTGGCGCCTGATAGTTGTCTGTCGTCTGTGTACAACTCCAACTTCGAGTGGTGTGAGGAGGCGTCAGCTGGCCTCCGAGCGTTCTGCACGTACGGCAGTGTTCGCCATACGCTGGGCCGGTTACATTTTATCGGTCGCCCCGTTTGCGCATTAACCGACTGACGGCGTTGCGTGGGTAACCGTTCGCTCTAAGCACCCGTCGAAAATACTTTAATTCAGCCACATTGTCTTCCGGTTCACTGCAGTGCGTCTCAACGCGCCGTTATAGCGTCTTTACGTGACTGCCTTTGTGGCTGATTGGTGGTCGTTGAAGCTCAGCGCATTCATCGTATTACTCACTTACGTGCACACTTCTATTTTAGGTCACTACAACCTTTGCGGCAGATAAGGAATTCAAAGGAAGTTAGCTTGTTGTTTTCGTCGTCCTCCTTCGTTAATTTCGTGTTCCAGAAAATGGCGTTGACATGTTTTTTGAATGTAAACGCTTGATCCCGTTCGATGGCAACGTAGGTATCGTCCACATTCCTCGTTCAGAATTGCAGTCTGTGGTGTCGGGAGTCCAGCGACTCTAACTCTTCTAGAACCGCCTCAACTGAGGCGACTGTGCCGGATGATGGGTTCGAATGAGGTTCCGAAACTTCAGGACAGTAAACTTCATCCAGCGATTGCACCTTTTTCTTTTGAACTGCATGCTGGCATTGGCCTATTCCCCAGTGATTTTGGACAACTGACAAGTCTTTCCCAAAAAAAAAAACATGCGCAGTTGTTATTTTTCGGTCTAACTGCTGTTTTTCCTTTATTTTATGCCCTTGTCAAGTCGAATACTTTTTATTTCCTTTTGACAAGACATGAGTCATAGAAACACCATAAAGTAACGCAAAGAGGATCTGCTTTCACAGTGACGGTCTATTTTTCTGCATATACGTTAAGTGACTTAACTCATGTAGCATTAATTGAAATGTGATTTTGATTAGAGGGGATTACTTTGGTGAGTTTGTAGTATTGAGTATCATGCAGCATCATCTCAGGCAGCTGATCCTTTAATGCGCATCTTCGCAGCCGCCTACAAAATCTCAGTTGCCAAAAATAACTGCTTAAATGTGGCAGGATTCTTCTCCGTCGATTTTCGATGCCCTTTTAAGTCCAAGCACCTTTTACCTAATATTGCTTATAAGGTAACACATTCTGAACCTATTTCAGTTATGACGGGTTGAAGCACATTCCTGGGCTTCTTTCCAGCTGTATTCAAATATTAAAGTCTTTAAAAAAAGGTTATTTGTTTAGTATGTATTTATCGCATTTATTCTCAATAGGCACATGAACTTTTATTTCTGTGCGTATTTTCAATAAAATATATTTGAATTTATAAGGTCTTCGAAAATTAATATGTAACATGCATTCTACTTAAGTAATCAATTTTACCTACTGCAGTTTTTGTAAACAGTCCATTCAAAAGTCAGGGTATTGGTTCGACCGAAATATCCTCAGATTATGCTGTACTATAATCAAGCTTAGAACTCTACCTTTTTGATCGAAAAGCCATTTCAAAATTGTCTTTAACCCTTCATATGATAGGCCAGCTACTGGTCATATAAGTACACCCATGCAAAATCGCCTTTGGCAATTCATGTCTTTTACTTCTCATCCACCCTCCGTAGATCGGATATACATCCTGAATGGTGGATCAGCAGGAATCTCTGTGGACGTATTTGATGTCACAACAAAGCAGAGTAAACGGGGTGCCACAGGGTATTTTGGGTGCCAGACCTTTTCGGCTATCGCAATCCATGACCACATTCTTTTCTTGGTCGAAAATGATAGAACGTCAGTCTGGTGGGCCTACGACACTCTTTCTAATAAGTAAGTGCTACTCGCTATCGACAGATTTCGCTTTCAACGTTCAGTCCCTCCGAAAAATTTTATCGATGATAATGACGACATGTCATGACATTGTGTTGATAGGCTTCCGCAAAGTCTAAGTATCTTTATTGACTAGCACTAGGTTGTTTAATTTGAAATGACCTTTTAGTTCCGGTGTTGCTATATATATATATATATATCGGGGAAATAATTTCTGAAATTAGGTACTAGCTAAAAGCCCAGACACGTGTTTCGCCGATGTTTCTGCTGCTGCGTGACACAGCAACGAGGGGTTCGGCTCCTCAGTGGGTCCCCCAACGTTCTCTATGCGGTTTCTGGTATATGGACTCCAGAGAATAATCGGGGAAATAATTTCTGAAATTATTAAGTGCAGGACATGGAGTCAGGTGATTCGGAAATGACTTTTTAGGTTCAGACCCGAAATTTAAATGAACATTTGGGTCGAAGACAATCAACCACTGTGGAATAACCACGTGTCTGGGCTTTTAGCTAGTACCTATGTCGGAAGTACGGTATAATGTCTTTGCCATATAAGATTCATACTAATTGTAGTACTACTTGTTTGTAGAATGGGCATTACGTGGTTATTCCACAGTGGTTGATTGTCTTCGACCCAAATGTTCATTTAAATTTCGGGTCTGACCCTAAAAAGTCATTTCCGAATCACCTGACTCCATGTCCTGCACTTAATAATTTCAGAAATTATTTCCCCGATTATTCTCTGGAGTCCATATACCAGAAACCGCATAGAGAACGTTGGGGGACCCACTGAGGAGCCGAACCCCTCGTTGCTGTGTCACGCAGCAGCAGAAACATCGGCGAAACACGTGTCTGGGCTTTTAGCTAGTACCTATGTCGGAAGTACGGTATAATGTCTTTGCCATATATATATATATATATATATATATACTAATGATTAGTCAGGAGTAATTCGGCTCTGTCCGATATGGCAACCGATTTAATGCATCACAAAGAATCAGTCCATCCAGGTGACTTGTATGGCCGCCTAAACAGGACACCGGAAAAGGAACCGTCCCCAATATATGTGGTTTTTGCCCTAACTTCCAAGAAAATTTGGTTTAGGGTCAGAATTGGGGTTAGGGCCTTGATTAGGCTGAGGGTTACGGTTATTATCGTTTTAAATGTAGGCTTTAGGTTTAGAGCAGGACTAGGATTACGATTAAGGTGACAGTTTCGTTTTATGTTAGGGTTAGTGTTAACGAGTATATTTAACGAGTATATTTACGAGTATATTTACACTTCCCGAAATTTACCGTTGAGGTGGCCATAAAAGGCATCCCTCCCCTTACGAGTTTGAATAGTCCCCGTATCTAGCACGCTACCTGAAACCAAGACAACCAAATACAGTCAAAAAAGTTGCCTGTCGAAAATATTACCTCTAAAAGGTGCATTCTCTTCATCGATTTAATCGAATGCGTCGTCTTCTCACTCGGTTGAATGTGTATTTGTTTGAAACGACACCGTTTCCGAGGTTCGTTTGACCAATTTAGTTAATAACCGGCAGGAATTTGTCGGACTCGCATCGAGTTCTATCTATTTTTCGCAATGTTTAGCTAATTATGCTATCTTACTATGGTCAACAACTGCCTTAGATTTTAAGGACTTATTTGATTTCGTGATGTGGATTGGTGATGTCAGTTAATGAGGTTGGACGATAGGTGTAACGCAGATCGACAATTCAGCCTTCGGCCGACCACAAGCCAACAGAACTCAGTAGTCCCCTTCCATTTGCCACAAGACAAGAGTGTTCCTGTGACCTAATTTACCGCCCTAAAGACGACACTCAGCAAGATGAATACGGATCCTGTTCTTCTACAGTACAGCTGAAGCCTAACGAGGCAGCACTGTGGAATTCGTGGGAGGTCCAACAACTGAGGGCGCAATGGCTCCATGAGCACAGTCCTTAATGCCTCACCAATCCTACAGCAATTATGCGATGAACTCTGCCAACATCTGTACCAGTAACTTATGTTGGTGTTTTGGTGTGGTAGTCTTAATGCATCGGTTTTCTGATACGTAAGCCGTTGCGCCCAATCACCACTGGCTCACTATAAACGACTAACTGCGCTGTCAAACTATCACGACACGGTTCTACTCAGAATGGGGTCAGACTGCAATGGTGACCTTTGTGGTACTTTCATTTAGGCGAGGTCTGAGAATTTTTCACTGGCCATGTATTGTGTGTGGAACGCGTAGACGGGATGTGTGGGTTTCTCGGCCACCGCACTTACTCTCGTGCGTGGTCGCCTTGCCCCATCGGAGCACGACATGGAAGAAGAGGAAGAGTGAAGCGGAAACGACAAAATTCTGATCCATCCTGAAAGTTCAGCGCTCAAGTCACCCGTGTGCCTGTATCTTGGAGTCACTGGTGGTCCAGACCGCTCGTAGCAGATGAAATTGGCACTACAGAACGGAAAGCTCTTCATCAGTTAGTATGATCTATCTGCTACCTATTTGCATACTTTAGTTCGAAATACTGAAGTTATGGTAATATTTCCGTCTAACCGGTGGAGCTCTATTAGACGCCATCTGTCTTGTATATAGCGATAGCACAAGCAGCGCCTTATTATCTCTTCCCACGACTCTGTCCTGTAACACGTTTTTATCCTAAGGATCATTGGATTCATTTCTTTCAGTATATACTCATCGCGCCATATGCCTGGTTGGTAGTTGTTGAATCCTGTCTCTATCCCCAGATGGAAGAAAGGTCCGAACCTGGAAACATTCCGCACGGAGCCTTGCCTGGTGACATTGCAGAACCGGTATGTCTTGGTGATCGGTGGCACTTCTCGCTCGTACGTTTTTGTGAAGTCTGTGGAGTACTGCGAGCCAGGACATGCTGTCGTCAATGACGACAACGCCTTCTTTCGCGTCCCGCCCACTGCGGGCTCAACTTGGACCCATCCAGCTCCGCCCTTGCCGGAGGAGCGAATGGATGCCACGGCAGCCGAGTTGGACGGTCGCATCTTCGTGGTGGGATGCTCGGTAGAAAACTGGCGTACTCCTGCCAGGACTATCGTCTTCTGTCCCCAGATTGGTAGCAACGACGGGAACGAGCACACAGCACGCCTTGGAGGACAGTGGTTTCTCATGTCACCAGAGTCCCCACCGCCATCGATTTCTTCGATCCTGGTGAGCCACGCTGGTCGCCTCTATCTCTTCGGTACGTGCCTCCTGTACCTTCGCTAGCCCCTTATGGTCTTTACCTCATTTCACCTCTCGCTCTTACGTGTCTCTTACGTTTTTGCCAGCCGTTTTTAGCTGATGCATGGGAGAGGAGGGAAATCATTGCCGGAGAATTCATCCTCACGCACCCCGCACTCCTCTGCATCATAAATCTGACACGCTTTGCTCACGACGCGCTAGCAGCCGTGACTGCTAAGTGGTGGCATAGTTCGGTTGCTAGTAGAACTGAGATGCAGGCTGCAATGACTCATTTTTATGTGGCCTTCATGGCACTATCACGCATGTGAACGCCGGGTCTTCCATATAGACGTCTGTTGCATGTAGCGGGTACGAGATCATGCATTAAATATGCAGACTAGCTGTTTTGTCAGACCCGGTCCCACCTTCGGTCGTCCCGACATTATGTTGCCGTCGTAACAAGGCAGGTGAGGGAGGAGGACAGAGTGTAGTAGATGCAGCACAAGTCTTCCTCACTATTAACCAACCAATTCACTCGTGGGGCACGCATTGGACGCCATCAATTGATGCCGCTGCCTCGGACAACAAAAGTGCTCTTCCGAAAGGCTGCAGAGGCTGATGACATGTCCCTGAGACGATTACTCGTGTTTATAGTATATTATAAAGTTGCGCTACAAGCAGCTGCAGCGTACGCTGAATGGAGTGATTACTTCGTCGGTGCTTTTGTCCGATGAGGTTATGTTCACTCACTACTCCTCGATGTGGTGGTGGTGGTGGTGGTGGTGGTGGTGGTGGTGGTGGTGGTGGTGGGACAGAAAACGCTCTCCACCCACAAATTTCAGTGACCCGTCTGCCGACAAACGTTTTTTCACATTGTCCATTTTCTCGTTTTCACCCTTAGGCCCAAAAATATCCGAATGCGAGGTTGGTATTTCCCTATGCTTCCGACCCTGCAGTGAACAAGAACTTGAAAACATGAGGCAAGGAGCCGTGGACAGCAGTACCGCAGGGGAAGGAGCTGCATCTGAAGTAGCGAAAAACGAGAATGAGGAACTTCCGGTTGCAGAGCAGACAGCGGCTTCAGACAACCTCGAGTCTGAGAACGTGGAGGAGGACAAGGTCAATATACTCCTTG
This sequence comes from Schistocephalus solidus, assembly GCA_017591395.1. NCBI lineage: Eukaryota > Metazoa > Platyhelminthes > Cestoda > Diphyllobothriidea > Diphyllobothriidae > Schistocephalus > Schistocephalus solidus. The sequence goes on from WEDG01001043.1 coordinate 111,642, forward strand.
ATTCGGTAAGTGGTTTGAAACTAGCACACAGACACATTCTCTTTTAAGCTGATCCACTTCATGATGGAGTAAAGCGTTGGCAGTCGAGGTGCTGGCCGATCCGGTATTGAAGCCTCCAGGACCCCTATTTTGCCAGAATCTGATTCAAATAAACTCGCTTCTCATGAAGTGCGATGCGACGTCACTTTATCCCGGTAATTGAGATCCCAGGCACCAATCCCTCTATTGGCTAAGCCAATGAGATTTAGCGAACAAATGTGGGTGAACCTGTTTAGGTCAGACAGACTTCAACAGGCTAGTACCCACAGAAGCCTCTTCTCCGCTGGGTCTCTCTTTTGTCTGACGGTAACGGTACTTATAGCTGTTACCCGATTCAATCCCTCTCCCTCGACTTGCCGTCCCATCCATTAGGGTGGGTGATGGTGAGGGGATGTTTCCGTAACATCCTAATTTGCCTCCGGCACCGCCAGTAACACCTCCGACAGCATATTTGCAGAATCCAGTTCTGCACATAAAATGCTCTTTTCTTATTTTTTATCCTTTTCCTCTTCTCCTTCTTTTCTCCTTCTTGTTATTTATATTTATTTTCTTTGTTGTTTGTTTCTGCTTCTGTTTCATTCTTCTTCTCATCCACTTAGTCAGTCCCTATGTCTGTTCCAACACGATCTTGGAAGTTTGGCATACCCTCGGATCCTACGTAAGCGTTTCTGTCACCAGATTATGGGACCTTTGCTTCGTAGCTGTGAAACTGAATCGGCGAGGTGATATAGGGCCCTAGAATGTCCTGCTTTATGTACGAAGGAGTGCAGTGGTGCACGAGGAAAGGAGCTTGTCATTTTGTATTTTATGACAAACGATCTACAGCGCCGCCACTAAATATCGTCGGACCGGTGTCCTTGAACCCGCCAGTGGCCTGCGCTGCGGCGGCGCTCCGAATGGCTCACGGTAGGCGTTAATGGAACTGTGCAGAGTCCACACGAACGCAGCATGATTCTATCACCGTACATGTGTGTGTGTCTGATGCACTTGAAACTACCATGGTGAGCTAAAGCCGTGGCTTGGAAGGTTGCCAACTGATAGGATAACTCGGATCGCGTGATCAGTTCAGTGCGCGCGTTTGTGCGTAATGGACGACTGCTGGACTGAGAGTCAGGCTGCAATGGCTCCTTCTTAAGGTGACCTTTATGGCACTCCTACTCAGTTGGGATCCGAGCCGTCCCGCCCTGTGTTGTTGTGTTCTTGTTTTTGTTGGACCACAGTGCGTGGGTCGGTGCCCTCTCCGGTCTTCTTGACACCGGGCCCAGATGAGGGAGTGAAACAGAGAGTGAAGTTGATGCAACGCAAGTCTTCTCTCACTATAATCCAGCGCGAGTCCTCGTCTCTGCACAGCATCGTCGAACACGACGGTGGAATTAATGTGTGTGCGTGGGTAGGTGCCTTCACCTAGTCCGCGTCGGCAATTAGACACCATCTCATCACTAGCCGGTTGACAGGCTTGGACAGTCGACGGGTGCGTGAGTGATGCCGACACCGGGAGGAATCCGCTCCCCTCCCCCCCAACGAAGAATCATCGCATTCTTATGTGTATAATAAATCTGGTGCGCTGAAATCTATCACGACGCACCAAGAGTCGTAGCTTGGAAGGCTACCAACTGACCCTCTCAAGCCTGACATTTATACGCCAACGGCTCTTTCTTACGCGTCTCTAACGTTTTTGCCAGCCATTTTTAGCTGAAGAAAAAGGCCACAGTGCGTGGGTCTGCGCCCTCTCCCGTCTCTGGTCCTCTTGACAGCGGGCCCAGATGGGGGAGTGGAACAGAGAGTGAGGTTAATACAGCCTGACATTTATACGCCAACGGCTCTTTCTTAATGCGGCCCTTTACTGTAGCTTGTTGCTTGTAGTGAATATCGATTATGAGTGGAGCTCCCGTTAAGGGGCCCTTTTGACTTTGTCACCCGCGCCCACCTCCAGCCGCCGTCCTGAAATTGTCTTGCCGCCCGGCCAGGTTGGGTAGTGGAGATGTAGAGTCTGGTGGGTGAGGCCGCTGGTGCTGTGCCACCTTTGTGGGACACGTCGTCACTTGCGGTGGTCAAATCAATCACTTGTGTGCGTGGCCGAACTGGCAACTCTCGATTATGCCTGGCCCAATTTCCACACGCCTGTTGCCTCTCACGTACTATCGCACGTGAATCTTGCAGTTTAGGCCATTGTTCCTCTGTTTTTTCCCCCCTGCTCTGTGATATGCCGGTCTTTTTTCACTGCTATAATTCCATTAACGGGCACTCTTGCCTTCGTCGCTTGTTTTAGGACCCCTTCAGTGCCTGGCGTTGGCGTCCATTCTGTGCGCCTAACCTGTCTCAACATGTCCGCTACGCCGGTGTGGTGAGTGTCGCTATGCCGAGTGGCCGACAATGAACAGCGGGATTTCGTTGCGCTCCTTTATTGCTTTCCTCTTATTTTAACTTTTTTTACAGGCCCTGCGTAATGACTTACTTTTTATCTTTATTCTATAAATGGAAAACCTTTTTGCCACTTTTTAAAAAGACCCCTGCATATTGCCGTTTGTGTTCCTCGCTTCTTGTCGATAGAAGCAAAGAAGCGAGTTCCAGGAAGTAGACCAGAAGAAGATCGCTCCGAGACAGTTGCAGATAAGGGTGGTGAGGTCGATAGGGATGCTGTATTCGTAGGACGCAGTTTTCATGTCGTCACGTGCCCAATGCAATTAGCAGGTTGCTAATGGCCGTAAACAATACAATTATTGCACGGTAGTCCGCGTCGTTAGTTTTCGATTGTTAATCATCGTTCTCCGTTCTTGGCCTGATGATTACTCGACACTTTGGTTCACTGGAACCTTTGGCCGCCCGCATCCTCCTTTTGTAGCTAGTAACTCTGCCTAGGCAGGCAGCACAGATTATGGCGCCGCGAGTTCATTGCGCTTATTAATCGACTGTGGACCGGAGAACAAAGAGTCAAGCCCTTCAAAACTCACGCGGTTGTCAGCCCTTGCGAGAATTCCGGCCTTGTTAAACTTAAAGTTATGTCCGAGTCCCGTCACATGAGTCGCGACCTGGGGGTTAGCGTCCTTACTGCTACCGCGTGCGGAGTACACTCCCAGTTTGTCCGGCGTAGTTGCTTTATCCGCAATTGCAGCATATTAGATCAACAGCTCCAGATCCCTACACTGCATTCCAGGTCTGGGTCACCGAGTGCTACTCGCGAACATTCGGCGCGGGGCTCCTACGGGGATGGACGTCTGTCCAAAACGCCCTCTGTTAGCCCCATGCAGACCACTACTATGCGTGAAATAGTTCCCGCCTCAGCCTACATGATGTGAACCCGTTAGAGTGCGGTGTCGAGGCCGTTGATCGACGAACGGAGTTCGATTCCCTGAGGGAAGGCGGGTTGGGGTATCACTTCCTAAGACGACGAAGAAGTTGCTAATCGCCGTTCCAGTCTCGTCTCCGTGTTTTTTAGGACAACGTTTACATGTTACGTTCGGTCCACCCAACCCGCGAGAAGCAAAAGCACTGATGGAGGTGCTGTCTTACACGCGGAGCAGAACCCGTCAATATTTGTGAAGAACTTTCGGAATTCAAATAACCACCGGGCTACCGTTTAACAGCTTGGCATTGGAGGTTTGCTCTTCTTAAGCGCGCCAACGTGATGGCTCTTTTGCCCTTTCCTCGGAGTCAGAACAGACCTCAACTGGGATGTGATTCAAGGAAGGCAGCGTTTTCCTTGAAATAGCTATCTATTTCCCTTTAGATCGAAAACCAGGTTCTTTTTTCGTAAACTATGGTACTAGGTAGGCTGTTTAACAAGAAGCCGGAAACTGTGTGGATTATTAACACGGGAAATCCCTAACGGTTTCCCTACTAATCCGGGGAGGGGTCTGTTCGTTCCAGAATAATGATTTGTCATCGTGGTTGACTCCACACAGTGCATGCTTTTGCCTGCAGTCAGGTCCCTTTAATGGACGCACGGCCAGTACTCTTACGAGAACAGCTTCTCTTCACACAGTTTTCTATCTCACTTCACCTCTCACGTGCTAAATGCTTGTAATTGAGTTTATTTATTCAGAAAGGCTCGAACGATAATATCCCTATTTTTTTACCCCTCATACGTTCAAGATACAATAAGACTACTCCTAGACATTCTTAGTCTCATTCGTATGACTAACAGCGAATGAATGGTTTATATTACTCCTACTATACATACAGGCACTTACAACTTGTCTGCGGTCACATGTCACGAGTAATCGCTTAGCCTTATGGCCACGTTTCACACCGTATCTTAAATGGATACCCGCCTCCCCATTGTCTTGCACGCCAGGATGAATTCAGCATTACTTATGCTCGCCTGTAAATTTGTTCTTCTGTCAGATCGTTACTTAAACCTAAGAAAGTAGTCATTTTTGACAGTTAGCAAAGGTCTGTGCGCGCCTCACCTCTGGATCAAACTGCCGAATCAGCTGTCGTGTACTTCTCCTGCCGGAAACACCAGATGAAGGGAAGTAACTCAGGTGTGCAATCCGCGATGCAGTCAACCACAAATCTCAATTTAACATAATTCTCAGTGAGCTAAACTCCAAAATCCACTGGATTAAGAATGCGCATTGCGTGAGTCAGGAAGTTTTAAAGTAATGGATGACTTTACGGAAGCATACCTATTTGTAGAACTCAACATCTAGTAGACGGAAGCTCACCGGTCACGCTACGGGACGTATTCGCCCAGCCGTGTTTTGGGATTCATTATTGAGCTCCAGCAACAGCCGCACAACGTGTAGTATTATAGATAGTATACCATTACCGACAAGGAAGACTGGAGTGGCCATTTCTGGCTTACAAGACGTCATCAACCAGCTATGCCGGACTCCAGGTCATGCAGTTCTTTAGGCTGGAAGTCGCCTCAATCATGGAGCCCTGCGCTCGATGAAATTATGCGATGCAATTGAGGGTAAACACAACGGTGTTCAGTTTCCTCAAACTTCTGTAGGGCGAGGTGACTGAAGCGCGATAAAGAGCTCTTTCCTCATTTTGATGGAGAATTCGTTGACTGTGCATTTGAAACATTTTTCACCCCTGAATTAGACGAGAGTTCACTGGTTTGAGAGAGCATAAAACGGAAAGTAATTAAACAATTCGGATGAAAAAAATACATACACCAACTGTTGTGACCCCTGAAGCTCAAAAATGTTACCTGTAGATCGGTTAATCTGCCTAATACTGTGCGGCTACTGACGGGACGAAAAAGTTCCGTACCGCGATAGGTGACGGTCCCTTTGTCATCAACAGACGGGAGAAAAAGCCCGGGACCCAATGCTTGGTGCGCTGGACTTCTACCCAACAGGTCAGGGGTTCGAACATCCAGGGTTATTGCAAAATCTGAGGTTGAGTATGACTGGCTGGCCGATGATGACTAATAGGCCAGAAATTGTCATTGCAATCTCCCATGCCTTCGTCGATAATGCTATTCGAACTCCTAAATTCACAATTGTCCTTTCCAAACCCATGATGACAGCTGTTCGCGAAGGACGAGAAAAAGCAAATGTTCAATTCAGTTCACTGTGCATATAAAGGCGTAGTCTGGGCTTTAAAAATTAGCTAGACTATTTGGCGATCTTATAGGCGCTGGCAGGTTATGTCAATGAACGTGTACGTATAAACCAGTAGGACGGAGCCTTTAGAGTTGGAAGAAACGAGGGGATGAAAAACCCTGGAAGATTTTCAGATGATATATGAAAGGCTAAAAGGGATCAGGGCTGAAATTTAGAGCGTACTTAAATTATTATTAAGGCGGAAAAGGAGTCAGAAGTCAGTCTAGGAGCCCATATACATTATAGGTTATTTAGCTGGCATCTATTTGAGCAGGAATTATGCAGCTGTGCTCGTTAAAGGGTTTCCTAATAATAACATGTCTTTTATCATTTTCAAATTCAGAACGGTTAGACTCGTTCATTAAACCAAAGAATGGCCAGTAATAGGACTATCTGGGAAGGACCAAAATTCAACAAATGCTTAATTTTATTTCAGGAGGGTCAAAATTATAGGAAATAAAGCTGCGAGAGATCCGATTGATTGGTGTGGCTTAAACCGAAGTAGGAAAATTCGGTCATAGGAGTACTTCCACAAATTCCTGTTTGGGGTAGCCTTTCAGGTCCATTCTTGAGCGCCAATCACAACGCGATGGGTGAGCACTCCACTACCATTGTTAATATAACTGATAGCAGCTGACAGGTCAACGAGCCGTGGCTCAGTTTTTAGGGCGGTTGGTGTACCAGCCGGTTTTAGGTATGGCTGGCATATGACTGCTGATGCGCCAACAATGTTTAATGCAGTCTCCATTGTTTTGTCGGTAATGCATTTCTGTTCAGCTAATACACCGAGCAAAAGGAAACCATTGTGAAACATGTTAGAATTCATGGACAGATTTGACTAGGCTAAATTAGAGCGTAAAACTCGACATATTGCAATATGGCTTTCGATAAAACCACTTATATTTTACCAATATGCTCTATTTAATGGTGCTGATCGTTAGATTATGGTCAAGGATCGATGTCGTTTACGTTGAATTCAAAAAAGCCCTTGATAGTGTTCCACACGGCCGAATGCTGCAGAAGGTTCGAGAAGCTGGGTTAAGGGGGAACTTAGTAAATTGGATAGGGGACTTCTTAATCGGTTAGTTGCAGTCTGTGTGCATTGGCAACGCAAAACCAATGCCATGCCCGTTTTGAGTGGTATACGCTAGGGCTCCGTGCTCAGGCCATTTTTGATTTAATTTTCATCAATGATTGCATGAATGAACTGGACACCAATGGAATGATGTTTGCAGATGACATCAATGTATGGCGAGCAATCAGATGCAAGAACGATGATCAGACCCTGTAAGAAGAACTTAACAGCTTAAATCAATGATCCGATGAATGGCTGCTGGGGTTTAACCTTGATAAGTGTGTCGATCAATGATCTGATGAATGGCTGCTGGGGTTTAACCTTGATAAGTGTGTCGATCAATGATCCGATGAATGGCTGCTGGGGTTTAACCTTGATAAGTGTGAGGGCCAAAGAAGATGCTCCTCAATACTTCCTTCGCGAAAGGTCCTTGTCGATGTTAACTAAACAAGAAGACCTCGGACTTAACATTTCGTCACCCCTTTCATTGCCTAAGGATGGCCAAAAAGGCAACCATAGTTCTGTTCGCCAATAAAAGAGTTTTCATAAGAAGCTATTTGGAAAAGTATATGGAGCCATTTTCGTTCGAAATCGGAATATGCTATCTGGACTTGTCGGCCCTGGCTGAAAGAAGGAATGTTCAAAGGAAGGCGAGGAAAATATTGGAAGACCTTAGTACTTTGTCATGCAAATTTAGACTTCATGCACTAAATCTGTTTCCCCTTGAGTACCGGCGGATCCTAGGAGATCTCATACAGATCTGCCGGATCGTGAGGAACCGGCCTTGATGATTTGTTTGAATTGTCCAGAACAACAAAGTTGCGTGGGATCTCCCTCAAACTTCGAGGAGCCTTATCTCAGCTGGATGTTCGGTGATGCTCGTTTTCGCAGCGCCTTGTCGGTGTCTGGAATGGCCTTACTGAGGAAGTTATAATGGCGGACACGACAGAAGCATTAAAACATAAACTGGACGTTTATTTACCTGAAAGATAGTATTCAATTGGTCAGGAAAGCGCTGTTATACCAAACCAACGCTTTGCCAATACCTACAGATAACAATGATATCTATTATTTCCTGTTATACTTTATCCTCAGGAGGCCTGTGCTCTAATCCCCTTTGCTGCAAACATATGTTCAAAGTAACCATGTTACTGCCTACTTTATAGTAACATACTTATGTTAAGTTAAATATTGTACCGTTGTATAATAGGGTCTTCAAAGACGAAGCCTATTACACTAATTATACTGAAGTAATACTGAACCTCTGACTACTTTGTCACTCTGTCTACAAACTCTTTCGATTAAATTGCAAACGTTCTGTATCATGGCTTCACAGGCCTGGAACGTATACCAGTATGTACCATTCAAAAACATCGATAATCTGTCTTCGCCAAAACCCGCAGGGGTTAGCTCACCTGCACGCACCATTAAAGTATGGGATTTAGCTGCCTTAAAACAGTTACTTAAAGGAATAGGCTTGTTCGCAATCCGCAATACGTCGATTCTTCTGTCATTAAGTCAGTTGGGATGACATTTCAGTTAGATACTACAGGTGCCTACAAGAGACATGTTATCGATTTCCCAGATGCGAAGCGGTATACTTAATTCAGCATAGCTCAGTATATGTGGGGGTGGGCAGAACTTACGAAGCTTATTTAGAAATATGCGGGTAACAAATGGACACATACTTTCGTAACAATCGGGACAAATTACGTCATTCTTGGATGCCAAGTAATTATATGCTCATCAAGTATAAATTTATCAAGTCTTCCTTTGAACACGTCGCCGGTTTCCGCTAAGAGAGACTAATTCGACAATTTTTTCCATTTTTAGCCCTCCGGTAGAATATTAAAAGTAGTCTGCACTTCAATTTTGGCATAGTCTGTAAAATTAATGACCACAACGCTGCATTTTTCTGCCTGTAACTTCTCCATTGTTCAATTTGATGCTATCAACTCTTTCCATTTAATAGATAATAATGAGCGTAGTCTGCATTTCAGTGATAAGCTCAGTATATTTTACCTCAACGCGAGATCATTCATGCATAAGATAACACAGTTAAGAACTGCGATTTTTAATTTTGACCCGGATATTTCAGACATTGCAGAATCTTAGACTCACTGCTTAATTTCTGACTTAACAGTCGCTTTAGATAATACCCGTTTTTACCGACAAGACCGTGTTAAAAAACGGGGCAGTGGGTATCTTCTGCGTAGTAGAGCCTCGCTTGCTTATTCGGCCTCTCATTTTAGCATTCCTTCCTTTTTCGGAAACCTCTGCTTCCGTTCAGTCATCTTCAGCGAAATCGGAAAACGTTATTCGACTGTATGTATTATACTCCTTGTTACTCTGACAGTGCCGCCTAAACATGCCGCGTGGTAGCTGCACTGGACCAACACGGGGGCCAAATAAGGGCATGGCAGGCGTTATTATTATTATTTGGGATCTGGTCTCATAACAAATGCCGAACATGTGGACGATGTGCGTGTCCAACATGAGCACGCGTAGGTGCAGGCTCATGCCGCACCCCGCTCTCCCACTCCGTGTGAGATTATTCATCTGCGCCAACCCCGCCTCCGGTCTTCTTGACTATGTCTTGACACCGAGCAAAGGTGGGTAAGGGAAGAGAGTGAGGTAGATGCATTGCAAGTCTACTATCACTTAAAACTAATTCACGCGCAAGTCACCGTCCCTGTACCACCCTTCTGTGGAGCATACGGTGGACATCGTCTGACCATGACGGTCGGACTGACGTTACTCTGACAACGAAATTCGGTTGCGTATACTCTTTGAAGAGGTCACACTGACTCCCGTTGGTATCAAAGCAATCGTAAAATATTTTGATTTTTTCAAAAATTGACTAGCGTACAATTACTTATCTGCCCATTTCTCAGAAATTTGTAGATATTATTCACTTTTTAAACGTGTCTCGATTGGACAACTGGGCGATCGGGAAGGACGGTATATGAAATTTAATTTGTATCAATGGTATCTGCCCCTCTCTCCTATTTATACATCGCCATCTTGCCCTTTTGATCACGTATTACTTCGTTATTTTCGTTAACTTTCCCCTCTGAAAATCAAGCAGTCAAACTTAACTACTTTGAATTTGCCCATATCAACAAGGAATTAGTAAATAACTCCACAAGCAGCACAACCTTTTTTTCAATAATTATCCAACTGTTTCCGTGATTTATTGCAGTGCACAGTAGGGGGCTTTTCGATTTTATTCCATAAAATATTTTGCAATACAATACTGATTCTGTCACTGTCCCACACGTTGTTAAAAACCGACTTAGTTACGAAAGCAACTAAAGGATCCTTCCAAAGGCTTATTATCGGTTAAGTTAATAATCGTGAAAATATTTCCATTAACTTCAAACTGAGGCTGACACGATATAGGCGTAAAGGGTCTTTAGCCAGATCTGTCGCTCAGGTTTGCTGTCTCAAATCTTTCTCCAGGTCCCACCAAACTCTTCTGCTTTTGATTACTATCAGTAAACATTTCACTACAGAGGATTCGAGCAAGACTTCCTTATTAGATTCATTCTTTTTCAACGATGTCACCTTCGAAACTGACCCCTATTTACTCAATTCCTTCGCCGCCTGAAGTTTCTCTTAACTTTGCCCAATGCAGGCATTCAGAAACAGATAAAACTAACTTATTACTTCGCACTCAGTCGCACTGACAACAAACCGAGCTCTTTTATTAAAAAGAGTATGTTTTCATTCTCTGTTCTTCTCATTTTCACCCTAATTTGTTTCTTTTCTGCTTGGTAAAAGTCCTTTATTATTATCATTCCATGTTCAAATCTGGCTGGCGTTCTAAAGTTTAAAATTATCGGGATGCTCTTAAACCGCCAAGCAAGTTCTCAACTCCTCCAAACATGGCCTTTTGACTGATTTTTTGCTTCGTGATGATCATTTGTCTGTAGTTATGGTCTATTTCTATCGTATGAAAGCCTTCGATAAAGTGCTACGTATATTACTCTTAGCTAAACTAAAGGATCACGGCTTTTTCAGTTCCCTTATTTACTGTAGTAGGTGGTTTTCCTTTTCAAATGAGTTCTTCTGTGAATGATACATTCAAAGATACCGTAATAGGTCCTCTTTTGTTCTCGTCTTACGTTAATAATATTTCCTTAGCAGTAAAACGCTCTTAATCTTTTACATATGCGGATCATATCAACTGTGCATATTCTTTCTCGAAATCTACGACCTACATGCTTGCAAGAACTCCATGCTGACTCGTTTGCTCTTTCCGTGAGGAGCTTAACATGGCCAATGGCACTACACCTTCGACACGTCGTTCCCTGTCTCCCGAATCTATGCAAACTAGTGATTTTTCCAAGCAAACCCTATAACTGAACGTTCAACCATCAAAGATCTTGATTGCAGCTGCAACACTACTTTTGATTCCTCGCCGGACACTGATAGAATTACGGCGATAGCTGTCCAGAATTTTACCTCCGTTGCCTATAATGTGCACCTCCCTGAAATTAAATTAAGAATTGATTGAAAAGTGAAGTCGCCAAACTTTTTTTCGGTAATTCATCATCGGGCCGGTAAAATTACAAGGGAAATTAAACTTCGAGGTGTTAATAGGGTTTAAAAATGTATAATCGGTAATTTTGATGGTTTGCACGCCGCCGACATGGCGAGGTCAACGTGTAGAAGTCATTGGGACTGTGTGAAAGGCGGGAGGTAGAGTCGAGTATGGGGATTGAGCATCATTGTCAAGTACGCGGGGACGTCGTGTGAACATCACCTGAAGTGGTTGTCGGCCACGGAAGAGAGAGCGCCTGTAAGAGCGTCTTCGGACTGCACAGCCGTATGGCCACTGCCTCGGCTGTCGCGAGCACTCGTTGTCGTAGGCCTTTAGCGAAGTTGACTGGTGTCTGGTAGACAATTTGAAAGGCTTCTTTGGGGTCAACACGACGATTAGTATCAACTAGATGCGCAAGCATAGAACTCGAGATTCATTTTTGGTCCTCCCCATACTTGCATAGGACTACCCATTCTTTGGTCTACTGAACGGGTCTAGTCATTCTGAAATTTTAAATGTCAAAATACATTTTATTCGGAAACTCCTATATCTGCACATCCAAATCCATCCTGCGCGAATAGATACCAGATAACGAACCTACAATTTATATGGCTTGGTTACTAAAAGCCGCCTTCGGAGCCGTTTTCCGCCTTAAAAGTAGTTCAAACTTTCCCTGGATTTCAGTATGCACTCCTGTTGGTCGTCCATACAACATCCAAAATTCATCCTTGATTATACCTCTATCGGCCTCCTCCGATTATGGAGGCCCTCTCTTATTGGTTTCTAGGTACACCTTTCTTAGGCATAAATCGCTGATGCATATTAGATAGTCATACAGTCGATCTTATTTAAGCGAAGACTGTGCCTTTATCCTAGCACTGAGTCGATTAACCTTTTATTTTCCTCGTCCTCCACTAGCAGCCTCTCAATGAATTCGAATAAAAACTATTGTCAATTTAGCAGATCATCTCTAATCCGCTCACTTTTATCTTTTCACATGTGGATTCTCTTGCCACGAGCTCTTATCCATCCATCGTGCCCTCCACTAATTTACCTCTCGGATAAATTTGCGTGTTCCTATTGACGCGTATGCTGTAAGCCTTCCCCGTTTCGCTCGGCGTTAAGCCCCATCAGACAACTGACCGGCTCGGACAGTGGTCTGATTGTGGGGGTGGGGGAGAGAGTGAGGTCGAGAGCTCAGCGCATGTTCCTCACTATAAACAATCTGACGCGCTTGAAACTATCACGGTGCGCTAAAAGCCGTGGCTTGGAATGTTGCCAAATGACGGGATAACTCGGACCGCGTGGTCAGCCCAATGTGTGTTTTGTGTGGAGTGGCTGACTGGCGGACTGAGAGTCAGGTTGCAATGGCTCCTTCTTAATGTAGCCTTTATGGCACTCCCACTCCGTGGGATCCGAGCCAGGTGTGGTGGCACGCCCAGGGGTGGTCCGGCCGCGCCAGCCACCTGCGGCCCTCTCCCATCTCCGGTCTTCTTGACTCTGTCTTGACACCGGGCCCAGGTGGGGAGGAGGAAAGAGTGCGGTAGCTGCAGTGCAAGGCTACTATCACTTAAAACTAATTCACGCGCAAGTCACCGTCCCTGCACCACCTGGTGTGGAGCATACGGTGGACCTCGTCGAAATCGACGGTCGAACTGCCGTGTAGATTTTTTGCGCTGATGTGGCTTAGCCTCCGGTGGTCTACCGCAGGTTGTCGTCGAGGCGCATGTGTCCTCATAGGCCCATGCGGTGTGTAATTTTGCGGGAGGAGTGAGGGCAGTGGAGGTGGGCGCGGCGACTATATGTCGGAGTCCCAGGCACTTAATGACCAGCGATGGATTCGCAGGTGACCGACCAGGCCGATGCGTGAGTTGAAGTTGCGGGCGCAGTGTGGGCAGGAGATATCGGGAGAGGCTGGGGGGATGTCATTCATGGTAGTAGCGGGGTGTCAGGGGCGCTAAGAATAGCAGGAGTGGAGGGTTTGCATGGGGTATCGGTGTTGTCGGCATTGCGGTGAATTCCGCTGTCCTGGATGCGCATGTGACCGAATAAGCCCATGCGATGAGTGAATGCGCGAGGACAGTGAGAGCAGTGGAGGTGGTGATCTCTGCGGTGTGTTGATGTTCCAGGCACTGGTTCACCAGTCTCTGTACGATGGATTTGCAAGTGACCGACCAGGCCGATGCGTGAGGTGAGTGTACAGTCGCATTGAGGACAGTTTAGGAGAGAGTCCACATCGCTGGTTGTGGGGGTAACAGGCGATGAGTATTGGAATGTGGTCTCTATGACGGTGGGAGTAACGGAATTGATGCCAGGAGTGAGGGTGGGGGAGTCAGAAGGAGGGTTGGCAGAATTTGACGTAGAAGTTGGAATTGTCGGATTGTTGGTGCATTGCGTCCGAAGATGTCCAACCAGGCCGATTCGCGCGCGGAAGATGCATTGACAGCGCGGGCATGTTGGAAGAGCCTGGGCATTGACTGTGTCGGTCCGGGGCGCTGGTGACTTTCGTGCCGCTCTTTTGGCCTTGGTGGCGGCGATCCAGATGGCCTCATAGATTGCTAAACCAGTCTTCACGGATCTTCTCCATGCCGGTCTATCCTGGGCGAGGTCAACCCAGGTCGCCGGGTTGATTTGCAGCTGCTTCAGATATTTCTTCGATGTGTCCTTGTAGCGTCGTTTTTGAACTCCGTATCGGCGAGAACCCGTAGCAACATCTCCGTATAAAAGCCGTTTGAGTAGTCGCTCGTTGTCCATTCTTACCAGGTGGCCGCTCCATCGCAGTTGCACTTGCCTCAGCACTGCGGGGGTGCTGAGGATTCCGGTCCGCTCCAGGACTTCCGTATCCGGCATCCTATCTTGCCATCTCAGCTTCAGTATTCTGCGGAGGCAGCTAAGATGGAAGTGATTCAGCTTCCTGGCTTGGTTCGAGTAGACGGGCCAGGTCTCCGCTCCATAAAGGAGTATCGTCAAGATGACGGCCTTGTTCATCTTCAGTTTGGTGTTCAGGTGAATACCGTGGCGATTCCACACGGAAGCCTGCATCCGGCCAAAGGCTTACTGGCTTTGGTGATCCATTGGGCAACCTCGTCATCGATTATCGTGTTGCGTGACAGCGTGCTTCCTACATAAGCGAAGGTTTCCACGTTTTTGATTTGAGCACCGTTGAAATTGATTTGGGGAGCATTGTATTCCGCGCTGGGTGGCGGCTGGTGTATGACAACCGTTTTGGCTGTACTGATTGTTAATCCAAAATCGGTTCAGCCTTCGGCGAAGAGGTCCCTGCTCCTTTGCATGTCCTTCTCCGTCACGGTGTTAAGGGCGCAGTCGTCCCCGAAGAGCAAGTCATGGACTGTAGCCGTAGACACACGCGTTTTTGCCTGCATATGCCGACTGTTGAGAAGGTGCCCGTCAGTTCTGTAGGCGATGTTGATCCCAGGCTGCTCATCACGGTAGGCGTCCATCAGCATAGCCGAGAACATGAGACCTAACAGGGTGGGAGCCAATACGCAGCCCTGCTTCACTCCGTTGGTCACTGCGAATGCTTCAGATACCGTCCCATTGTCAGTGACGCGCGCCTTCATCCCGTCCTGAAGCTGACGCACCATGTGCGTGAACCACTCAGGACAGCCGAATTTCTGCATGACTTTCCACAGTCCGTCACGGTTCACCATGTCAAAAGCTTTCTTTAGATCCACAAAGATAGTGTATATGTGAGTTCGCATCTCCTCGCACTTCTCTTGTAGCTGGTGGGTGGCAAAGATAATGTCGGTTGTACCGCGGTGTCGGCGGAAGCCACATTGGCTTTCCCGGAGCAGGCCCTGCTCTAGGTGACCTGTAAGACGATTGAGAAGGATACGGGCGAAGATCTTCCCGGCGATGTTGAGCAACGAGATGCCTCTGTGATTATCACAGAGTTGCTGGTTCCCCTTCTGTTTGTAGAGATGGACGATGGTCGCGTCTTTGAAATCCTGAGGAACTTGTCCTTGGCACCACATCTCCGGGAAATGTTGTGAGTGCTGCCATCAGCCGGGGCCCACCATGCTTGTAGACTTCCGGTGGGATTGCGTCGGATCCCGGTTATTTACCGCTGGAAATCTGCTGCACGGCCCGGATGGTTTCTGTTAGGGAAGGCGGCAGATCCAGGTCATTGTTCGTGTCCAATTGGGTGAGCCAGTCAATGGCAGCATCGGAGATGGCTGATGAGCAATTAAGGACACTTCTGAAGTGCTCGGCTCAGCGCTTCAGAATTTTCGATTTCTCTGTCTGTAGTGTTGTGCCGTCAGAGCTGATCAGCGGTGCGGTCCCCTTGATACAGGGGCCGTAGATGGTTCTGATGGCCTTGAAAAAGTTTTGCATTTCATTGCGGTTCACTACCCCTGGATTTTCTCAGCCTTTCGGATCATCCAGGCGTCCTGCATCTCCAGCAGCCGTTGCTGTACAAGGCCGCGGAATCTGAAGAAGGCTGCTTTGGTGGCGTCAGTCCGAAGGTTCATGTAGGCTTTGTGTAGACCATTCTTCTCCGTGAGTAAGTTGCTGATGTCGGCGTCATTGTCATCAAACCAGTCCTGGTGTTGACGGCGTGCGTGTCCGAGGGCTTCGAGGGCGTTGGACTGGATGACGTTTCGCAGTTGGCACCATCGTGTTTATCTAGAGCATGTAGGTTATCCAGTTTCTGAATTATTTGGTTGCTGAAATTAAAATAGTGAGCAGGTAAATTTAACAAAAGAGTATTTAACTTACCTGGTCGTCGCTTACGTTGGGGCCTTCGTCGGGGTTGAAGTCGGAGCCTCATCTAAGAGATGACGAGGTGGTGATTCGTCCAACCATCGGCATCGCGGATCGTCCTGTCGATCTCGCCTCCGGACGAGAACATAGTCCAGCAGATGCCAGCGCCGCGACCGAGGGTGCATCCACGTGACCTTCTCCCGCGTCGGAAGGTGGAAATAGGTGTTGGTCAGCAGTAGACGGTGTTTCGCACACGTTTGCAGAAGAAGGAGGCCATCCTCGTTACAGCTACCGAGACCGTGGGGACCCGGCACTCCCTACCAGGCATCGTGGTCCATCCCCACACGGGCGTTGAAGTCACCAAGGACAATTAACTTGTCCACCTTCGGCACATTCGCCAGCAGGGCGTGCAGGTCCTCGTAGAATTTGTCCTTCGCCGCATCAGAGTTCATCATTGGGGAAGCGTAGGCGCTGATGATGGTGGCGAACTTGTCTCCCCGAAGCGGTAGGCGAAGGCTCATCAGGCGATCAATGATACCCTGCGGCAGAAAGGGCAGACGTCCCACGATGTCATTCCGGATGGCAAAGGCAACATCAGCGTCGCGTCGCTCTGCCTTTGGCCGGCCGCTCCAGAAGAAGGTGTAGCCGGCACCCACCTCCTCCAGCTGACCCTGCTCAGAGAATCGGGTCTCACTGAGAGCAGCAATGTCCACCTTGTAGCGCGCCAGTCAGGCTAATAAACAGCATGTTCCAGTGATCGCCTCTTCTTCTTCTTCTTCTTCTTCTTCTTCTGAACTGCTTTCTGCAACTCGCCTGTTCGCTGTATGGACCGATACAGGTTGAGTGAAAGAGACTAAAGAGAAGGAGCTTTCAGAGATAACAGTAAACGGGCAGCTTACCTGTCGTTGGCGACCACTTTGGCACGCTGCATGGCCAGAACTCGTAGCCTTTTCGTCTCAATTATGGCTCGTTGGGCTTCGGTGAGGCCTCCACTGTTGTTGGCTTTTTGTTCATCCATCAGCCTAAGCTGAAAGAGATAACGAAAAATGCACTCAGCTAGGGCATCATCACAGAAAATTCAATCTGGACGAGGATGCAGCCTCCAGGTTTGACATCGAGCTCAGGTGGATCATGGGAGAGAGTGTGACATTCAACGCAATTGCACCATCACTAAAACTAATTAAAGCGCAAGTCATCGTCCTTGCGGCTACAGTGCTGTGGCACACACGCTGTGGACATCGTCGACAAAGACGGTCAAAATGATTTGTCAATTGTTTGTGTGTCTCGAAGTTAATCTGTGCATTCATCACTAAAATAACTCCGACGTACTAGCACTTGCGGCTTGGAGGGTCACCAATCGATAGGGTAACCCGGTTCTACTCAGGTGATAGAACCAGACCCCACTGTATCCTTCTTGGTGGCTTTCAAGGTACTCTAATTGTCGTGAGATCTGAGACCCCTGAGTAAGGCCCGACGCATGCAGAGTTCAGGACAGCTCACGTGTGGCACGAGTAGACGGTATATTAAGGTTTGACAGCCACTGAATCCACGTGCAACTCCGGTCACCTTGACGTGGTCTACTACTGCAGGTTCTAAAAGATAGTAATAGGCGCAGAGCTGCGTGACACGGATTCTGAGGGAAGTTCGTCAAGAACAGAAGTTTCAAGATGCCTAACATTCTTACTCTTAGCTTATGCATTCAGCTTTTGAGAATGCCAGACAAGGAGTCTTCTCACAGTGGTGGATAGACAGGAAGGGCAAAAAAGTTCTGAGGATATGCTAAAAATTCGGGTCCTGAGAAAACTCTCATGGAAGCGGCGAGCATGACTATCGGTTGTTAAAGCAAAACCCGACAAATTTGAAATTGGTGGAATATAGGATGAGGCAGACGGTGTGAAGAGAAGACTAGATGCAAGGGGTTAATTTCACTTACAACCAACCGCTTTACATAAGACTAAACTATCAAGGTCAGGCTTTCACATCCAATAAATAAATGACGCACCACAGTGTACAGGCCCCCAATGAGGAGATATGGACGTTCCTAGTAGAAGGCGAGAACCAAACTGCCACAACCGTTACAAGCCTCAAAGCTGAACTCCGGTCGGTGAAGAGGGTAATATAGCACGTCAAATGAACCGAAGAACGAATATCGCGATTCAAATTACGCAACAATAACTTCATAGTAAGGAAATTTACCTACACCCGGGAGTCAGGCATACCGGGTGTGGAGGCACACACAACACCGGAGACTCTCCTGGTTTAGCCCACCGGTCATGACGGTTGCCCGGGGTGTGGCCGCTGGGAAGAACCCAACTTCGAGGAGCCACAGGTAAGAGTTGGGTACCAGTTAGATGTGGACACAGGAGCATTCACCACCAGTACGAGACAAATGGAGCTACCAAATGCTATCTGTGTGGTGCTGCCCCTAACTAGTACCCCTTCACCCCGTGAGTCTACAAATATGACCCAGACGGCCGTCTGTATTAGAAAGAATGCCCAAAAAGTCACTGCTTCGGTAAATGTTTTTAAGAAATATGTTATTTTGAGGGTTTTACCAAACACATCGAACGGAATGTACATTTATGGGCAGTCGACTGAAGACACTGAAAATCGTAAAGAATTCACCTCAGTTTCAAAGACTATCTGCAATTCATCGTAATAGAAAACCCGAAATATTTATAGAGAAATTTAACAATAGAATAGTCATGTTTATATACACCAAATGGTACGTTTACGATTGCACCTGACGATTCTATTTAAATTTATTAGTCATTGACCGACCTGTGAACATGTAAGCTTATGAAATATTATATTCATATGACACCCCTATCGGCACAATCAAGCGAAAATCTGTTTGCCTCGGCCAAAGGCATCTAAGACAATGTAAAAACGGAAGAAAAACTACCAATTCTTGTGAAACGGTGTTGGAATATACACTTCCATGTTAGGCTGCTTGATGATGGCCATACTTTACGTTGCGTTTAATCTAGAGGAATATGTATGTACAAAACTCTGAAAAAGACTATTTTCAAAAGTAATTTGGTTTTTTCTGCTTTATTCACTCGTTTAATTGCATGGACAAGCTTCCTATACATTTACAACTTCAGTTTACTCAACTAGGTCAATTTTTCACATTTTCGTAATCCGTACCTATTCTAAAAAATTAGCATTTCTAGACAATGAAATCTTAATTTGTAAACCACAAAAAGCCATATATTTCCTAACGATCGGTTCTTTATTGATATAAAATTTTTGTGGACGCAGTGTGCGCTGATTTCGCGAAACCGGCCGTAACTCATGAAATCCATCAGATTTCATGAGTTAGGACACCTACTGTACTTAGGTCAGAAGTGCGTTCCCAAATCGAGTCCTGTTGTGTGCAGAATGCGATCGGAGACTGGGGTGTCGAATTCCGGCCTATTAGCCATCGTCAGTCAGTTTCACGAATCTTAATGTGTAGAATTATTAACCGGTTTGTTGCTAGGCTCTCAGTCATCAGCAAGCTAAACCACTCAAGAGGAATGACAGACGTCTTTCGGATAAATGTCAGTGATTTTATACGAAAAGGGAGTAGGAAAAAAGCTGGATAATCGAAGGTAAGTTTAAAAGTACATTGTGGAGCACCTGAAAACGAATAATCTGAGACTACAGTTGGGTGAGCGGCATGACTACAAAAAGGGAAGTTATCGTGCAAAAATCCGACTGCGGTTAACTTGTTCATCGGAAGAACTTTGTAGAGCGGTCAACAGCACGCTTCTCTGTGAGAGAGAGAGAGAGAGAGAGAGAGAGAGAGAGAGAGAGAGAGAGCAGAGAGAGAGAGAGAGAGAGAGAGAGAGAGAGAGAGAGAGAGAGAGAGAGAGAGAGAGAGAGAGATGTATGAGAGAGAGAGAGAGAGAGAGAGAGAGAGAGAGAGAGAGGAGAGAGAGAGAGAGAGAAGAGAGAGAGAGAGAAAGAGAGAGAGAGAGAGAGAGAGAGAGAGAGAGAGAGAGAGAGAGAGAGGAGAGAGAGAGAGAGAGAGAGAGAGAGAGAGAGAGAGAATCCATAGGCGGCGCGTGTGAGTTGGGACGGACTGGCGTGATGGAGTTGGGGTCTGCACTGCGAGGAGGGATGTGACCGGTGAGTATGATTCCAAACCGGTGCAATCGATTACTTTCCCGGGATTTTTAATATTTCACCCGGACCGGTGGGCATTTTAATGATCTGAAAACACGTTAGTTGACAAATCAGCCTCAGTCTGTCATTGTAGTGGGATAAGATGTTTAATAAGGATAATTTTGCCTATTTCAAATAATCAAAATTACGGTGACGATGAGCGAAAACGGAATCAATCTTAAAAGCCTTTTGCCGTGCGCAGAAATTATTTCTTCCGTGGTTCTGTGGATGAAGCCTTATGAGATAAACAATTCAAAGTTACCTCAATGGGTTTAGCTGGCCAGTAACATTTTAAAAATAAATTCGGGTGAAAGCACTGAGAACATTAACTCCAGATTACCTGTTCATGATTTCGTCCGTCAGTCCCCGGAGTTCCCATTTTGCTCTGTTTGACGCCGATCCGGTTCCCCGATCCGGGAGGCCAATTTCTTTGCCCTTCGCCCTGAAGGTGCCACTTAGCCCATCTACAGTTGGTATATATATACATATACATATTTCCAACTTAAATCTGTGGATACCTTCACGTACCTAGGCAGCAATCTCTCACGCAGCACCAAAGTTGACGATGAGATCGCCCATCGGATCGCTAAAGCCAGTCAAGCCTTTGGACGCATGCAAAATGTGGTCTGGAATTGACATGGTCTCCACCTCAGCACCAAACTCAAGATCTACAAAGCTGTCATATTGCCGACGCTGCTGTATGGAGCGGACACGTGGACGATCTGCCAAAAAGCAGGCGCGGAAGCTCAACCACTTCCACCTCATCTGTCTCCGCAGAATACTAAAGCTGAGTTGGCAAGACAGGATACCGGACACGGAAGTGCTAGAACGAACAGGCATTCTCAGCATTTACGCTCAGTTGAAACAACTGCAACTGCGCTGGAGCGGTCACCTTGTGCGGATGGACGACGAAAGGCTACCCAAACGACTCTGCTACGGAGATGTCACCATGGGTTCTCGTCGACAAGGGGTTGAGTACGACGCTACAAAGACACTCTGAAGACCTCCCTGAAGCAATTGCAGGTCAACCCGGAGTCCCGGGAGGACCTTGCCCGGAATCGATCGGCTGGAGGAGAACAATGAAGACAGGGCAGCAATCTACGAAGCCAACAGGATCGCCGCTGCCAAGACCAAAAGAGCGGCACGAAAGTCACCAGCGCCCCGGACCAACATCGCCAATGCCTAGGCCCTCCAACATGCCCGCGCTGTCACCGCACCTTCCGCGCGCTGAATCGGCCTGAGTCGGACATCTTCGGACGCAATGCATCAACAATCCGACAATTCAAAATTCTACGTCAACTTCTGCCAACCCTCCTTCGGATTCCCCCACCCTCACCCCTGCCATCAATTCCATTAGTCCCACCATCATCGAGACAACATCACAACGCTCAGTACGTGTTACCCCCACCATCACCACCGCCACCACCACTACTACCATCAACGATGGGGACTATCTCCTACACTGTCCTCCTTGCGACCGCACACTCACCTCACGCATCGGCCTGGTCGGTCACTTGCGAATCCATCGTACAAAGACTGGTGAACCAGTGCCTGGAGCTACAACACACAACAGAGACCGCCGCCTCCACTGCCCTCGTGCATTCACTCATCGCATGGGCCTATTCGGACACATGCGCATTCACAAATACCTGCGGTAAACCACCGGAGGCTAAGCTATGACCGTACACTACCTACACTAATACATCGACAACACCCTCACCATTACCATGTAATTGAGTCATCACGGTTTCCCAGAAACCGTGGCTGGGAAGGCTGCCAATCTGACGCTTACACCAGGCCACGCCGTCGGCTCAGTGTATGTGTTGTGTGTCGTGTGACTGACCAGTGGACTGGGAGTCAGACGGCGATGGCTCCTCATATCCCCTGATTTAGTGAATCCTGGTGTGTGCGCTATGCGGGGTCAGTCTGTGCGCGCGCGAAGAAGGGTACGCCGACCCGTCAGCTAATGCCTACTCCCACATCAGGCAACTGACCGGATCGGACAGTAGTCTGACTGTGGGGTGGGGGAGTGAGTGAGGTCGAGAGCTCAGCGCATTTTCCTCACTATAAACAATCTGACGCGCTTGAAACTATCACGGTGCGATAAAAGCCGTGGCTTGGAAGGTTGCCAACTGACGGGATAACTCGGACTGCATGGCCAGCACAATGTGTGTTTTGTGTGAAGTGGCTGACTGGCGGACTGAGAGTCAGGCTGCAATGGCTCCTTCTTAATGCGGCCTTTATGGCACTCTCCACCCGTGGGATCCGAGCTAGGTATGGTGGTACGCCGAGGGCGACTCGGCCGCGCCAGCCACCTGCGCCCTCTCCCATCTCCGGTCTCTTGACTCTGTCTCTGACACCGGGCTCGGGTGGAGGAGGAGAGAGTGCGGTAGCTGCAGCGCAAGGCTACTATCACTTAAAAACTAATTCACGCGCAAGTCACTCGTCCCTGCACCACCTGGTGTGGAGCATACGGTGGACCTCGTCGAAATCGACGGTCGAACTGCCCGAGTGTATGTGTGCCCCCTAAACGGGCCACGTGGTAGATGCGTTGGACCAACACGGGGCCACATAAGGGCACGGCAGGCGTTATTCCGGGTTGCGCTCCCATAACAAATGCCGAACATGGAGTGTGGGGTACACCTAGGGGCGGCTAGGACTTAGTGCCCAGCCGCGCCAGCCACTGCGTCCTCTCCCGCCTCCCGGTCTTCTTGACTCTGTCTTGACACCGGGCTCAGGTGGGAGAGAGAGTGGTAGATGCAGCGCAAGTCTACTATCACTTTAAACTAAATCACGCGAAAGTCACCGTCCCTGCTCCACTTTCCCATGGAGCATACGGTGGACATCGTCGGACTACGACGGTCGAACTGTCGTGTGCCCCCTAAACTGGCCACGTGGTAGATGCGTTGGACCAACACGGGGCCACATAAGGGCACGGCAGGCATTATTCGGGTTGCGCTCCCATAAAAAATTCCGAACATGGAGGTGTACAGTACAGTACAGTAATATAACTGAGGGTAGCGTAGGAACAGTTTGAACACCCTCATCTCTCTCATTCATAGTTATTATTTATTGGCTGTTTAAACTGTTGCTACTCACATGCCGAACTTCTTAAAAACTACGAATTTTAAATCAATTACCTTATCTTATGATTTACCCATGCATACAAGGTAAAGCTAATTCCTGAATTTAAACCGGTTGATTATCCGCGAATATTAATCTATGCCATCCGGATTTAAGATAAAATGGCTGTTTTATTCACAATAAAATCATGGGATATGAACACTATCCTCAACCGAATGACCGTAAATAAGCAAAAAATTTGCGTAAAACAACTGTACTTATTCTTCTCTGCACTTTAGATTATAAAAAAATATAAAAGAGTAACTAGCAAGAAAGGACGAGGATAAGAGAAACGCATTTAAACGTAAATCAACTAAAGTTATATAGTGTCGTTTGATCGTACGGGTTAGCTTTAACAACCGTTTGACTATCTACATTTAATATGTTATATTTATTGGAGCGATGTGTAGATACGCAGGTCAGCAACATACAAAGAACAAAAATTATCAGTTGGACAACGATGTTTGTGTTTGTGCTTCAAAAAAATAGGCAACTTTCGTTTACCTTCAAAACTGAAAACCAGTACATTGAATTTGTGCGCAGCTGAGTTTCCATTCATGCTTCAAAATAACTTGGGCTCTGGCAAAACATGTGAATTAATCATCCAACATTAAATGGACGTACGTCCAACGGCTTGGTATCCTAAAGCCTGTCAGTAGACATCCCGAACACTAATTCCTTTCAAAATACTGTCCACTAGATAAGATGCACTAGATGAGATAAAAATGGCTCATCCAGTTTCCCTTGTCTTTGCCGGCATTGGTCATCCGCCTGTGATGCTAGCCACTGTGCACTTGCTGTCGGGGCTCGAGACTGAGCCCCAAAGCAGAAGGGAGGACAGAGGTCTTCCATTGATCGGTGGGCGTTCATCAACAGATGCACTTGTCTCAACAGGTTATCCCCAGTTCGAAACACTGTATATTCTCCGGAAGTAATGCTGTAAAGTGCCTCCTCCGGCGATTTTTTTTTCTTCACCTCCTCTGCGTTCTAAAAAAAAGGCTTTCCAGTTTTTCTTCCTTCTTGGGAGTAAGAAGAAGGCACAGGGGACTAGGTCGAGAGAGTAAGGACGTGAGAAACTGTTGTCGAGATGAAGCAACAAGTCCCCGATCGCCACAACTGTGAACTATTCCTTTGGTATCAAGAAAATGCATAAGCACGGACTTCAGATTTGATTTCTGGACGTTGAGAGGCGAACCGGACGGGGTTCATATTCAAGTTACATTTGGCTGCCTTTAAACCCGACAAACCACTCGTAAATTCTTAGAGCTTTCTTCCCAAGGCATTGTAACGGTTTCGGCCGCAGTGTTCGTTAACCGGAAGGAGCATTTAACGTTGGCGCGTTGTTTCTTAAAGTTTGTCACCTCAAAATTGCCGAAGGCCATGGGAGGGGTCTTAGTTAAACAAGCCTTCTGTTCACTGCGATGTTTTTTTTTCATGAAAGTTACTTGGTCAACTCAACAGGAAGAGCATCTAGTAGATGTGCCTAGCCAGAAGAGCAGCACTGTGGGCTTACTCTAGCTCATCACTCATTGAAGACCCAATCTATTCTTTTCATCACACCCAAATTAACTGTAAAAGCCTAAATTTGACATGAGCTGCACGGAAGGGAACACCTTCATGTTTACCTACTTCTTCACCTTCTTTAGATATGCTCTTTCATGAACTGTAAACCCAAATTCTGAAAGTGTTTTCGTTGTAAAAAGATTACCTGAAAGGGGTTGTAATCTTAGTTTTTTTCTGAACCATGAGCCCCAAGTATTTTAGTCATGTCAGGATACCGGCGTTTGAATGAAATTTTTTCCGACTGTCTGCAAAAAGTAAAATCTTATATTTTATAGAAAACATACACTAAAATCTTTTGTCTAGTACCCATTTCCTAGAAAATGAGAGCTTTTTAATTATTTAGTTGAATAAGTGGTACCTTTCAGTTCAATAAATTTGTGGCTAGAACGTAATATGTGACCCAACTCAGGGAACAAAGGTCAGGTCAGCGAGAAATATGCGTTTATGTGCTACACTACGTAGACAGAAGAGTATACTCTGCACGCAAATTATTCAGTCCCTTACTCCGGAGGCAGAGGCTGCGACAACCAAGAGTGTCCTGTCGTCGTAGTTTGGCACTGTCCATCTGGATGCTTTGCACCAGCAGCGGTAAGCATTTACAGCCTCGCAGCTTCAAGACCGTTGTTGTCTTCGATAGTCTCGCCACCCGGTGCACCAGTGGTTTATGGTTCTAGGTCGCATGCCCTTAAAACGGTTCGGAACCCTTCAATAAGTTGGTGTGGACCAATTCGACAGCAGTTACCCACACGTCGCAGTGCCGAAATGGGTATCGAGTATAGCTATGATCATACAGTTTGGGAGGCGATTGTGCTAGCGTCTCACAGCCTTCTCAAAGGCCACTTCGCCCCAAAAAGTCGATTTCTGCAGGCTTCCATCCTCTGGAAATGCCAACCGCCTTCATCAAGATGTCACAAGTGAAGAGACCCAGCAGGGGGGCACTGGCTTGCTGGTTTTGGCCTCCAGCAATGGGAAGGTTTAAATGCAGTATATTTAAAGAAAATTAACTGTAGTTATACTGTAATTAGTAACGATAAGAGTGGTATTCACATCAGTTATAGCAATTATATTAATAGCGAAAGTATTAGCAGTGGTGGTGGTGATAATGGTGTTGGTAAAAGTAGCAGCCACATTGGTAGTGGAAGTAGCCTAGTAGTCGTGGTATTACCAGTATTATTATAACTATTATTAGTAGTAATAGTAGTAGTAGAAGCGGTATAGTAGTAGTAGTATTAGTAGTAGTAGTAGTAGTAGTAGTAGTAGTTGTATCAGAAGAAGCCACGATACTAGTGTTAGTCATCATATTATTAGTGGTGGCAGTAGTAATCATAGTGACTGTATTAGTAGTAGCAGCAGTAGTAATGGCAGTGACCCTAATATTAGCTGTAGCAGTAGTACTAGTATTAATATAAGTAGTAATAGTAGCAGTAGTAGTAACCAACAGTTGCGGTGCTGGTAGTGGTAAAAATAGAAGGCACGTTATTAGTAGAGGTATGAATATTGGTTTTAGTAGTATTACAAGTAGTAGTAGTAGTAGTAGTAGTAGTAGTAGTAGTAGTAGTAGTAGTAGTAGTAGTAGTAGTAGTAGTAGTAGTAGTAGTAGTAGTAGTAGTAGTAGTAGTAGTAGTAGTAGTAGTAGAAGTAGTAGTAGTTAGAAGTATATGAAGTGAATGGCAAGATAAAGCCAATTATTATGGAAAATGTATTGTTTTACTTTGGCAAAACGCGCAGAAATACAAGAAATGACCCGGTACCCCGGGCACTCGGAACAACGAAGAGATGGAAGAGGTGGAAACGGCTTGAGGGGCCATTTGCTGCCTGCTTCTTTTCACACGAAAATTGATGAATAGATGTGTATATGATTACGTGTAAATGTACGTATATTAGGTATAGTGCTGCGAGCTGCTACGGCTGCTGCTGCCATCATTGAGCCGAAGAAAAACAAGAATAAAAAGAACATATTGAATGCCCCGTCAAAATTCCACTTAAAAGGGAAGCCGATAAACGGTCAGACCGACGTGAGTGCTCAATTGACGGTTGATTTGGTTGACGGATTGCTGCCAAGTTTTTGGACTGACGAAAACTTCCCTGAGATAATTAGCATGCACAAAACTGACTCGGATCACAGAGGAAGGGGAGGGGTAGGTGGGGAAATGGTGATGCTGTTGCCACGGCTACGGTTGTTGAAGATGATTTTGCGTGGGTTCCTGGCCGGCTAGGTCGATGACCAGTGAATTAAAAGAAAGAAAGAATAAAAAACATACGCGAAAAGGGACGGGCGGGTGGGTGGGTAGAACAAGTTTCCTGAGTTTTCGAGTTGCAGGTGGAGGACGTGCGTCAATCAAATGCGTTGTCCAAGCTGAGGATTGTGTGTGCGTGTTGTTTTTGGTGCGAAACGCGCATGTGGGAAAGACTGAATAGTAACGCGTGTAGGTGTTTATCAAGGCAATAGATTAAATGGTGGGGGCGATTAGAGGGGCATTAGGTCTGTAGGTTACTGCTCATTTGCCCGCCAAGCGTCCTCCTCTTGGAGGCCCCAGCCAACTCATCCTCGGCATTGGCTGGCGAGGGGTGATCGCAGCGAGCCTTCTCTCCGGATGATCTTTGGTGAAAGGCACTGGTGACGTTCGTACCGCTCTTACTGGAAATCCCTTCCTCGGTCACGTCGCTGGCCGAAAAGAGTTCATGGAAGTACCAGGGCAAGCTGTCCAGGTCAGAAGTGTAGGCCTGTTGCATGAAGACCTCCTGATTTCTCATCGTTATCGATCGCAGTTCGGTAAGAGCCATAATAATTCGGGGCCATGTTGAACTAGAACTAGCGATCCCGCGCTTGCCTCGGTTTGAGGTCACGTAACGGTTGAAGTTCTCTAACAAAATGTTCTGCACCTCCTCAACCGTGCTAACGTCACCCAGTTCGCTACGATCTGTGACAGAAAGAAGAAGGATGTAGGTTTAGTTAATAATTCCTCTGGCGGTCGCTGGATCTCATCGATACAGGCAAAAACACTGGTATCAATGGGTTAGCCAGGGAATATTATTCCCACCGAAGTAGAATCGTTGTTTTATTTCCTGTAAGTAAAATAAGGAAAGATTTGCTCGCAGAAGGGGGTAAAGATCAAGGAACCTGCCTGGTGACATGAGTAGAATTGCCGCCATTAGGGCAACCTCAGTGCTGTCGATCTCAAGTCGAGCCAACTTGAAGGCGACCGCGCGAATGAGCTGGGCGCATTGCTCTTGTGAGGTTCCCAGTCGCGGATAGGCTGCGTTTTTAATGGTCGGCGTATTCATTTCATCAACCAATGACCGGGTAGCTGCGGTAGGTTGGCCACTCCGGACGGACTGGCTGAGTGAGTAGGCGGCTCGAAGAGAAAGGAGATCAAGACAACAACCGCGCAGCAAGCGAGTTTGGTCGCGAGCTGTCAACTAGAGCAGTGAAAAAAGTGCGATGAAATAACGTTTACTCATAAAAATTAAAGTAACGAAATAGTTTTAGCTGAGAAAAACTCACACTGCTGAAACCGGGTACGCGTTTCGCGAAGAGTATCAATCTATTAATCATGGGTTCAATAACAGCAGCTAGTTCGCTGCAGCTCGTTGGTTCAAAGTTGTATGTGGCCTCCTCGTTAACCGGTTCCTTTGCCTGTTAAACAGTAAAATAAAAAACTGTGTAGAATTTGTGCACTGTGGTGATAATATATGGGTGATTCTGCTCTCACTTGGAGCTCCAGCCTAGAGTCCCCACGCAGACAGTGGCATAGCAACAGACAATCAATAAACGTAGAGTGGCTCTGGTAGAGCTTTTGGCCTAAAAAGAGGTTTTGAACCTCGATAAAACTGCTTTCCTGTTCCCACGCAACTATCCGCGTGGATTGTTGACCGGACCGCAAAGGCGAGATAGGATAATCATTAGGCAATCCTGCAAACACTCCCATATGATATGAGGAGTTGCCAACCACTGGTTCACAAGTTAATTTTCTAGGCGTTTCGAATTCTGGCTGGCGTCCATCACCGAAGTTAATTACCGTCCTACAGCACTCAGTTACAACTCTAACACTTCCGCTGAGCTTTACCTGCAGCCGCGCCCCACAAAGCTTGGCAGCTCGGCAACGGATTGATAGGCCTTCGGATTGTGTCACCGGTCGCATTGAGCGTTTCCTTTCAGGACGGTCCAGGATCGTCCTGTGTGGGGGTAACGCAGAGTTGTGCTCCCAGAGAGTTTGATCGAGCAGTAAACAGAAACTGACTAGTTTTTGCCCGACAGCAGGTCCATGTTCATGTATCCTCAAGTGATCTTGGCTGCGGATTCTAAGCAATTCTTTCCGGCTCGCCAATTAATTACAACTGGTTTTGCCATAATCTTGGTTGGGCTAGTAAATAACGACATGCTTTTGACGGACTAGTAGCAGGTCTCTTGAATGCGTGAGATGTACGTCAATTCTCACTTATGAGCCGCATTCTCTGCCAAACCATAGTTCGCTTATTAGCTTGGCGACATCTTTAAAGACACTACCGGCATACAAATCTAGGTTGAGCCCCGAGACGCAACGGGGAGATTACTTCCCCTAATCTGATCAGTTAACACAGTTGTTACGGTAATTAATATTCCCGATCTCACCGACAACACAATTGGTCCGTGGCTCAATGGTAGAAAACTTGCCTCAAATATCATCCGTGACCAAAGAGTTCGGGTTCGAATCTCAGGTTTCACAAATCTGGAGTTGGGTAATGCTGGCTGATGACGGCTGATGACGGCTAATAAGCCATGAATTATCCTACCAGTATCCCTACGAGGACTCTAGATTGAGCCTCAAGACACGACAGCACGAGCATGTCCCGTAACCTGGCTGTGAACATCCCTTCAACGGTTATATTAAAATGGTAGGGAGACGCTCACTGGTCGCTTCACGGAGCATGCATGTAAGATAGGTGTAATAAAATTACCAACGAAGACAAATGAAATTGGCAAGGTCATTGCTGATCTCCTAGCTGTCATTAGCCATCCATACGCAACCCCAGGTCTTGCAATCCCTGAGTCTCCAATTTGCGGCCCGGTGGTTAGAAGTCCCGCACCCTAACCTCAGGGGTTGAAAAACCTAACGGCTGGCCAATGACGGCTAGCAAGCCAGAAAGGACTATTCCAGTCTCCCTAACCTTTGGTGGTAACTTTATTCTGTATATATATATATATATATATCCTCATTGCGCACAAACCGACATCGTTCTTGCACGCAACACTATCCCGAATTAAAGACCCCATACCCAAAGAGCAGCAAATTAATGCCATCTACCGCATTCCATGTGTTAACTGCTCTTGCGCTTATATTGGTCATATTTTCGCTTTAGTCTCGTCATAAAAACATGGTGGAGAACGAAGATGTCAACATGCGCTTTACCATCGTCCTCACTCCTCACTAGAACAGAAATATGCAACTGGATATCTGAGTAACCACCACCCATTCGTACCTCCAGTAGTCTGGGACCGCAAGTTTGTGCACTTTTCATCTGACCCACATCGTCCAGTAGTACGACCGGGGGTAGGGGGAAGGTTATTGTATTTGCATATGCTTACCTTATCAGGTTTTGCCAATTGGATAGACTGATAGGCAAGGCGGATTGACTCAATCATTGAATCGTCATCAACTTCCAGTTTCAGGGTTGGTGGTGAAACGTCCATTTCGGGAGCGGGGGCGCTCTCCTCTACCTTCCCCTCTGGAGCAGGTGGAGTTCCCTCCTTGGCAACCGTCAGAACTGCTGCACCGCCGGCCGCGTCGATGCTACTACGGCAGACAAGAAAGGAACTCGAAGCCCCCAGTGATTTCTGCTCCAGAAAGGGAAAATTTTGCAGTCCCGAGGCGCTGCCGAGGATAGGCGAGGTGGAAGAGGCGAAAATGAGACCACCACCACCGCTACCGCCGTCGCCACTGCTACCGTCGTCCAGAACAGCCAAGTCTGTACCATAGGCTAGAGGATTTCCCCTGGTCCCTTCCCACCATCAGTAAATCAGGATTAGTTGACGTCTGCTGCGGATGAAAGAGCTGGTGGCGTGGGTCATGCTGATGCGAGTGCATCATGCTGGGATGCACTGTAGCCGTGGACCAATAAGATTGCGGACTCGAGAGTCGTACACTGGCGGCAGTCTCCACCGGCATCCCATTGGCATTGGCAGTGGTCATTGAGTGCTGCAGCGTTCGCATGATGCCTGGGTGGTGCGAATTGGAGGACGCGGGGCCGGTGTAGAGATGCATAAGCTCGGCGTGCGTCTGGGCATGTCGTGGCGGAAGATTGTTCAGAACTGTGACCTGTGTGCCAGCACCGGGATACTGCGGCAAGGGCTTGTTGAGACCACTACCGCCATTGGCTGATCTTAACGCCGCGCTGTTGGCGCTGCCATAGCCGGTCTGCGTAGAGGGGAGCTGTGCGCGACTGACGAGAAGACTGGTCCGATCGGCACCATTGGCTACCGAGCTGCTGGAACTCGATTCCGCTCGTTTGCGGGCGCGGTTCGCTTCAATCAAACGACGTTTTGCCATACGTTTTTCTTCGTCTAAAACCACTAGAAGGGAAATACTTGCGGTCAGAATACAGTGCTTCAGAGTCGATTTTGGGAGCTGAGCATGAGAAAGGGCACCAAAATTTATAAAACGTTCAAAATGTGCTTTAAAGTGGCCGATAATTGTTAAAAAGGCGTTTAGTATAGGTGGGCGCAGGAAATAACCCAAAGTTCATTTTGTGCATGCTGACTTTAGTTTGCGAATATTTTACTGTTCACCACCTCAACCTACTTCACAAAAATGTAGACGAACATTACCGAAAAAGACGAAGGAAACTGCAATGGCGATTTCTGGCTCCTTTTTGATGTGGCCTCTATGGCACTCCAACGCAGTTGGAATACGAGCCGTAGACTTACTGAGGTTTATAAGTTTGATATTCCTTCGTTTTCAAGAAGCATTTCCGACTTGCAGATTCGCGTTTAAGAGTGCGCAGGTAGATTATTTCAATTCCTATGTCTCTTCTGAAGCAATAAAACCAGTTGGTATCAAAGTAGGGCTGCTTCGAAGTACTACCACTCATAGGACATGGCTCAAACAACTGAAATACCTGGGTTGAGGCCCTGCACTTCGAGTGAATTCGATTTCCCACAAACCAAGTAGAAAGAGTGAACTTTTTGTCAGTTCTTTCTGGAAAAAATAAGCTGTTGCGTTAAGTAGTTAGTGGCGTCCTTTCTGGTACCTTTTGTGATAAAGGGGTTTGATGGGGTTAGGCGTTTCTAACACACACTGTCCTCCGCATTTGGTGCGAATTTGTTGGACGGAAGTGGCGTGGAGGGTGGTTGCCACGTCATCACATTACCGAAATGGCCGGGCACGTTGCGCAGGCAATCGCACATGCTTACGAGGCTGTCCTTGCATTCTCACTCACTACAGCCACCAGAGGTTTGGCATGCACACCCATGACGAGGAGAATTTTGAATAATTTTCCGAGGGAGTGGCCATGGTGGTTTAAAGGTACGTACACCCCCTCGGGTGTGGGCTTGCCTTTCTCTCCTCATCTGGCTTAGGAGCTTTCTACACTTTCCACATCCTGGTGGCTGACAATAGACATCACCAATGACGTGTTTGGCTGCAGCCGCATTCCCTGATACCAAATGGACACCATAGTTTTTCATGATAGTGTTCCTGTTGATCACGCTGAAGAGGTATGCCTCTAATATCGGTTACTACCGTAATCCAACTGTTAGACAAGATATTTTTTCAGTCATTCATCGTCCAGCCGCCACAAGGATACGGAGAAGTTATGTTTATTGTACCTAGGTGAGGCGTCCTAACAAGGCGGCCTGTTAATCGCCTAAAGCACTGACACAAATACGCAAATACTCACGGTCTCTGGCCATGCCGCCCTTGATGCACCGGTCGAAACGGCATTTCTGGCAGCTGTTTCGGTTCTGTTTGTCCGCCACCGAACAGCGGCCATTGAACTTGCAAGTGTACTCCAGCTTCTTCTGCACCGACCTTCGAAAGAAGCCCTTACAGCCCTCACAGGTCATTGCACGGTAGTGGAAACCGGTGGCGTTATCACCGCAGACGACGCAGGGCTCCGGTCCATTAGACGGATCCATGTAACTGGGAATGTAGGGATCTTCTGTAGCGAGGGAGGAGAAGGGAATCAATGAAAGGTTGTTCAGAAAAAAAATTACACATTGAAGGAGAGGGATGGAGGTGGGGGGGGGGGTTCGTACCCCCAGACCCACACATAACTCACCTGAAATTCAAACTCTTCTCTATTGAGCATGACTCATAAATCTGGCCGATAAAAGTCTTTCGAATACTGTCGATCGTAATTAAACGAAGAGGATACAGTAGATGAGCCGAAAAACAACACAAAAGTATAGTGTTAAGATTAATTACTGTGCAGCTTTAGTCCAAGATATTTCAGCCGCATCAGGATGCCAGCTTTGAAGGGACTTCTTTCAGGCTCCATACAAAAACTAAACTCTGTAAAACCGGCTACTTAAGTAGTATGTATTTTTATCATTGAGTTACGATGCCCTTATAAAGCCGAATATGTGTTATAGAAAGCCTGCACGAATATATACCGTCTTGTATTTTGTTGATAGAAACTAACTTTATCTTGAATGTTTATGCTGGGAGAATGGAGATCTTTTGGATTTAAACATTTTTTTTAATATCGCCGAAGAATGTTGAACTCAACCTGCCGGTACACTTGTATTTGGGGTTTACAAACTGCATGCTGTATACATTCCGTCAAAGGAAAACCACGAATTTATCTAAGCTCCGAGGAAGACATCACATTTTGCTCATAAAATTTAGCACGAGATTCGAACCAGGGAATATACTTTACAAGCAGCATTAATAAAGGCACAGATACGTTGTTTTATGAATGGACATTACAGAGTCTTAAAAAACCTCATATTTAGAAACTTTTTTTAAAAACCGCGAGGTACCACTTCTTAAAGTATTAAGTTGAAGAAGAAACAGTAAAACTACCAAATGAGTACTAGAAACTATAGTTTTTTCAAATGAATTTCTAAGGCCATTTCGAATCGGCGCGGAAATGCATGCTACTTAAGTAACATCTCTTTCCAGCGTATCGTTTTTGCAGACTGGCGGAAGGAAGCTCGTTCAAAAGACGGAATCCTGATGTTATTTAAATACTTTAGGTTGAGGCTGTACCATAATCAATATTACAACTATATTAAGTGATGTGTCTGAAGCAAAAATAGCGTTTCAGGATTTTTGATTTCCTGAGAGGTTACTTAAGGCTAACCCAATGGGTCTGGATTATTCGAACCGGTATTTTGGTGCTGGCTGCATTCTTACTCGTCTCTATGCGACGGCCTGCGAGGGCCCCAGATGGAAATGTAAGTCTGGTTCTTTATCGTCGTCAACAGGGTCTAACGTAAGAATAAATGAATGATTTATACCTAGGCGAACATGCATTTCCCCAACCACTTGGGTGTACCTTTTTTTAAAGGATGTGGATGCACACGAGGACCCATGGATACCGAGATGGAAATCAATAAATGCACTCACACATTGAAATAATAATTAAATTTGGTTGTAATATTTATGTGAAGAGAAGATAGTCGCCCCCTTAAGCCGCAAGTACTGTTACGCTGGCTTTAAAGTGAATATACTTCAGGTATTTTGCAATAGAGTTACTATATGGTTTTAAGTAACTCCTTTTCTTATCATCCTGCTATGCTTATACATTTGTGGGTAAATCAGGTTAATTAAACCTCATTCCGCCCATTAAACTGACCGAATCGGACGGTGCTTGTGTTAGAGAGGCCAGGTTGTGTTCGTGGCACGCGTACACGAGGTCATTAGACACATCTACACCTACACCCACCCCGGCACCAGGCAAATGACCGGATCGGATAGTGGTTGGGACCTGGAAATAGAAGTAGAGAATGAGGTGGGCGGTTCAGCACATTTTCCTTACTATAAACAAACTGACGCGCGTGAAACTATCACCGTGCACTAAAAACCGTGGCTTGGAAGGTTGCCAACTGACGGGGTAACTCGGACTGCCTGTTCAACCCAATGTGTGTTTTGTGTGAAGTGACTGACTGGTGAACTGAAAGTCAGGCTGCAATGGCTCTTTCTTAATGTGGCCTTTATGGTACTCCCACTCAGTCGAGATCTGAGCCAAGTTTGGTGTCAGGCGCCTGCGCCCGACTCCGCCTCCGGTCTTCTTGAGTCTGTCTAGACACCGGGCATGGGCGGGCTACAGCGCAAGTCTACCATAACTTAGAACTAAACCACTCGGAAGTTATCGTCCCTGCACCATCATGCTCTGTGGAACACACGGTGGACCTCATCGAGATCGACGGTCGAACTGTTGTCTTGTGACTAAGGGGTTCATTTTTTAATGTTCTGATTCAAATATTTTTTCCATGAATACGGGTTTAAAAACAGTCTTTTTCAGCAAGCTGCCTTCAACTTACAACTAGTAAGTCCTGTTGGAGCCCCTGTGCCCCGTCATCTTCCTATAGTTACAGTTTTCCAATCCAATACGCTGGTGGTTCTTTCTGCTCGTCACTGTCCGCACTCCACTTACTAATGATTATGAACGAGCACCATTCGAGACCGTGAATTGGGACGCCTCCATATCTTTGACGATCGCAGAAAGACTGTGCTGCGTCTTCTGCCATGTCACAACGGATCATGGTTCCTTATTAATGGTAGGTGTCTTCTCCCTTCTCATCTGTGCATTAACTAGTTGAATTGATATCAATTCGGTCTGATTTTGATGCCCCTTAGTCAGTTAAATACCGATTTTCTCCCGCCATTAGTTGGTGCTGACGGAGTAGCAGGTTTAAGGCTGGAGGGAAGGAGGAGGAGGAGGAGGAGGAGGAGGATGAGGAGGAGGATGAGGATGAGGGATGAGGGATGAGGGAGGGAGGAGGAGGAGGAGGAGGAAGGAGGAGGAGGAGGAGGGAGGAGGAGGAGGAGGAGGAGGAGGAGGAGGAGGAGGAGGAGGAGGGAGGGAGGAGGAGGAGGAGGAGGAGGGAGGAGGAGGAGGAGGAGGAGGAGGGAGGGAGGAGGTGGAGGGAGGAGGAGGAGGGAGGAGGAGGGAGGAGGAGGAGGAGGAGGGGAGGAGGGGAGGGAGGGAGGAGGGAGGGAGGAGGAGGAGGAGGAGGAGGAGGAGGAGGAGAGGAGGAGGAGGGAGGAGGAGGAGGAGGAGGGAGGAGGAGGGAGGAGGAGGAGGGAGGAGGGAGGAGGAGGAGGGAGGAGGAGGAGGAGGAGGGAGGGAGGAGGAGGAGGAGGAGGAGGATGCCCAAGGAAAAGAGGAGCAGGTGGCATAAGAGGTCTGCTGATAAGAAGGGTTAAGAGAAGCATAGAGAGGTGGAAGGCGAGTGTTCGGAGGCGGTGGCGGCGTCCTCAAAGACGGTTACCAGAGCCTTTCTGGCAGTTCAAACGACAGTCACTGGCATTGCCCGCCCCGCCCCACCACCAGCATTTGTTTACATTCGCATGCGCGCACGACATCGGGCGGTACGGTGCAAGTTTTTACGGCTGCCCCACGCGCGCCGCAAACACCCCACACATCGGGTAGGCGGGCTGGCACGCGTATGTGCGCGCACGCACGCAAGCACGCGCTCTTGAGGTCACGAGGTCATGCGACGTAGGCACAGGGACACACATCCGCTCTCAACAGAGGACAGGCAGGAGCACGTTCGCGCAGCTGTCGCGGTGCCGGATCGCTGACACTGCGCTGCGCTGCGCGCCCGCCCGCCCGCCCTGTTTGCTCGCGCAGCCGGCCTGACTCATCAGTATGCAAACCGCGGCACAGCCGCCAGCACCACCCGCAAGTTGCGATGCGTGTGTGTGTGTGTGTGTGTGTGGCTAGGGCGACGGCCCACGGTCAGGGGTCAAACACGCTCAGCTGGTCAGACCGACACGCCAAACCGGG
Source organism: Schistocephalus solidus (assembly GCA_017591395.1). Taxonomy (NCBI): domain Eukaryota; kingdom Metazoa; phylum Platyhelminthes; class Cestoda; order Diphyllobothriidea; family Diphyllobothriidae; genus Schistocephalus; species Schistocephalus solidus. Next base: position 148,357 of record WEDG01001043.1, read on the forward strand.
CCGGCATCCAGCAGACCAGAACCGCTGATCGCTCGCTCTCCGCTGTATGAACGCACTCAGTCGCCCCCCTCCCCAATGCCGAACTGCCCGTTTTATCCCCCAAACTTCTGGGTGCTTTTCGACAGCCAAGAAGAGGCCTTTGGCCGACAGTTGGAGCTCACTTATATGCTGTTGCAACCGTTACCCTTCGACAGATAATGTTATGGGGCATCAGGAAGGGGACGGGGTAAGGATTAATTAAATGGCGAGAAGGAACGCCCCAACAAAGTACTAAAGGGGTTCCGTGCACAACTCCAGGAAGGATAAATAACGCCGTTCCCTTACCTGACCCCAACTTACCTTGACGCTAATCCTAAACATAACCCTATTTTATCTGGAATTTGCTCAAACGCACCTGTATTTAGAATGGTTCCTGTGTCCGTGTCCCATTTAGGGGCCATATACGTCATTCTTACCAAGAACGCAGATGGCGAAATGGGGAACGAGATGAAGAAGAAGAAGAAGAGGGGTGGATGGATGGACGGTAGTGTGTGCTCGTTGACGTGTGACAATTTTTATCAACAGAAATGGGAGCTGCTGGCATTGGACGCAAAGAAGGGAGAAGCATGGGTAAAAGTCCACTGATGGGGACAACCTGTTCACAATTTTTCCCTTGTTAAAGAGCGGTTGTAGGCTTTTGCAAGGAGTACATAGAGAGGACGAGTACGGCAATTGGCACTCGCTTTATCGTTTGCATTGTAGCCAGGACAACACGAGATTTTACGGTTTCATTACAAGGAATGCGGTTTTTTCAGCTTCCTATTTGACCCCTGTCTGTTGCAATAATATCATCTGGTAGCTGAGGTGAATACTGTAAGATGTCAACTAAAACCCCGTGGAAACTGATTAGGAAGTTTGTCGCGGCCCATGTCAGAGCAGCAGCCGCTGTCAGAGAAGGTACCATCTGATTTGATCAAGAACCGAAAACAGGCCACCAACTCCCCCAGCTCTGTGGATGCTATGATGCTCAGAATGGGGTTCATCTCATTGGCTGAAGCTAGGATTAATGCCCTAGGTAACGGTTCGAAAGAATATTACGAACCTTCAACCTCGCAGACAGTAGCTGACTTTTGAGCGCTGCCTCAATCGTTGGATCCGCGTGAGTCCATTTCTGTAAAAGCATGAACCTTTTATAAGACCCCGTCTGTAGACCGTCCGCACTGTGCGCATGGCATGTTGGTCTTTATGATTTCAGATGATGGTCGAGATTATTATTGACAAGATTGCGGTAGAATAGTTCGAGGTTTACCGCTATATCGTTCATTCTGCAGTTTAGTCAGTGCGTCTCCTTATATGACTGACCTCCTCCACCCCTTCTCTAGAGCAGTGACTGAGGGCAGATTGCTTATTTCTGGAACGCTGTTGAGTCAGTTTCCGATGCACCGATATAAAGCCCTCTCGGGGTAGATCCACCCTTAGAATTGAGACGAATGTTCACATTACAGGAGTATGGATAATTAGGGAAGGAGGCTATTCGATCGCCGGAAGCATTTCTTTATTCACCGGAGCCTTCGAGCACTTGCTGGAGTCCAGCGTCAGAAATAAAAGCGGTCATCCAAACAGACAACAATTATACGTGGCATGGTCAGATCAAACATTAATAACGCCAGTCTGGAGGTGGATGTGCAGGGTGCTGTATGCCGGCACGAGATCGATATATTGATGGACTGAGTTCTCATCGGAGGCCCAGGCCTTAAGCAGCTCGCAGCTACGAAGATAATCACCAACACCAGAAGCAAGACAAACCGCGAATTGTTTGAAGCTTGGGCCTCCGATGAGAACTCAGCCCATCGATTTATCGATCTGACGCCGGCATACAAAGTCCTGCGTACTCACCGCTGGACTGACAGTATTGATGATTGAGTGGCTCATACCGCCTATAAGTGTTGCTTCTTCTGTTACCACTTTCATCTGACCCCGGACTCTGGTAAGAATTCGAAAGTTCAGGTAAATAAATAAATGGTTCCGACGACAGAAAAGCCTTCTTATTTCCTACAGTTGTTCTATCCGTGTCGACTACTAAATTTAACCGTTCTTCGCATTTAGGCCACCATGAAAAGAAAAGGGCCCACACAGTTCTCTGTGGAAAGCCGTGTGGCTTCTACCATCCTCTACCGACCCGTATGCTTCAACCCAGCCAGTGATTCCCTGAGACAAGACGAAATATTACCAATCAGAAAGGACGATGGGGTAGATGCAACTGTACTGCAGAATTATTGAAACGAGTGAAATCGAGCGTGGATTTATAACACTGGTTTTCGCTTTTCTGAGCTCGGATAATGATGCCGTCTATATTTCGTGCCTCGTGGTGGATGAAAACCATCGCTTTCCAGGGGAAACAACGGTACTTAGCGTCTGTCTCCCCCCTCTTCAACGCCTATTGCATTAAGACGACAAGAGAGGGTTAAGACGATAAGAGATGGAGCAGTGCGCAGTGGCCGACCAGGTGTTCACTCCGTTCTACATGTGCCACGCACATGCTTGCCCCCAATTATACACTAATCAGACCATAATAACTCGGTAAGGGATTTTATAGAGACTTGTTGCAATCTAGGATTCACCCCCGAAGACCACGATACCCTACCAGTCGGCAACCAACTAGGGCGAAACGTTTCTGTGTTCAGAATAATTTAAAGGCATCTGGAATGTGTGGGGTGAAGTTGCTGCCAAGTGGACATAGTGGGAACTGAGCATCCATCCGGTCGACCCTCCTTCATGGTTGTGAATGCTGATCCGTGCGCGTGGAAGATGAGCAAAACCGGAGGTGGCGAAGGAAGAGACAGATTTCGTATTCTCACTCGAATCTATCATCAGTCAGATACGGTTTCTGGATTGTCCAGGTTTTGTAGTAGTTATAGGATGTTGTTACTAGGCCACTACACATCTGTCACAATTGGTAGTTCGCAAATGCATCGCGGATAGCCCCAGCCAGACGTTGAAGTATACATTTGCTACGCCGGTGCTGTGCGCCTGCGTGCCTGTCAAAATTATTGGCTCCCAAGATGATGGCCCACAGTCGGGTGACTGACGGCCGGATTTCGTCAGGCCTCTGAGCGCTTGGGCAATTCGACTTGCCGACACTGGTCATACCGTTACCCATGTCCATGACTCACTCCGACGTCATATTGAATAAGGCAATCAGCACCCGCTGCGACGTCATCTCGAAGTCTTCCAAGAAATACGAACAGGATGGTTTGGGTACCCTGCTCGTCATTCGCAGCATGAGTGCAATGTTTATATCTTCGATCCAGTGCCGCCACCCAACTGGTTTTTGGATCCTCGGTATTCGGTCTCCATCACTGTCGAAGTGAGTGATTCGACCTCCCCAGAACAGCTAACGCACGCTTGGAGAGGTACAGTAGATTTAAGAAGTTAACTGAAATTCTGAATTTCGTTTTCGACTCGAAAAGACTGTATAATTATATCCCAAGATATTTCTGTCCTGGGGGATGCCAGTTTTGGAAGGAGCTTCGTCCTGGCCACCTGGAAAAACCACTTTAAACATCTCTACTTAAGTGGTAAACATGCGTGCAGGAAAAATATTGTAACTTATACTTTTGGTAGCAACTTGGGTCTTGCGTAATTTGTCTAGGGGGAAAAAGGCATGTTTGTTTTTAAAGAAAGTTTCTAGCCACGAGACCTTAAGACTGTCAAATTTCCATTCATAATACGTCGTATGCGTGCTATGACAAAGTAGGCAGCATGGTCCACATCCATTGCAAATTTTTATGAGCACTATGTGACTTCTTCGTAGCGTGGAGAAATACGTGATTGGCCTTAGGCGGAATGTATACAGCATGTATTTGGGAAAACCGGAATGCAAGTGTAACGACAGGTCGGGTTCCGAATAAGCCTGTAATTGAGAAAGGTTTTAAAACCGATGTATACCTTTTCTTCACACAACTTGCTACTAAATGAGTACGATGGGGTCTATTTTCGTATATGGCTTCCATAAAATATAATCGGATTTATAAGGGCATTGAAAATAAATGCGAATAATGTGTACTACTTAAGTAGCCATTTTACAGAGCAATTTGTCCGGGCGGTCGGAAACAAAGCCTTCCAAACTTCGGAATACTGCTGTGACATAAATATCGTAAGCTCATGTTTCCCGATAATTAATAGTAAAACCTTCCATGAGTATTTTTTGCATCTAAACTCCTCATAATTTCGACTAGCATTTAATTAGATATTACACCTACTGTACAATCCGCGATATAATCGAGACTAATTAAATCGTGCATGACCACAGACATGGTAAGCTCACGTAGTGTGGGATTTGCTGAAGATCGTTCTCATCCGTTCTACCTCATCCCACTGTGGAAACACGGGGTCAAGCCAACTGGGACAGAGACCCGGCGCAATGACATGTCAGGCATGTAATTCCTGACTGTCACGTGCTAGTACACGATTGGTTCATTCCTGATGAAAAATGCAGGCCTTAACTGCCTAATTCCTAACTTACTGAGACTGAATACGGCTGATTGGTATGACGAACAAACTAGAAACGGCTATTCCAAATGCACTCATGTTCACCTTGATACCCCTCTCCCCCTTATTATCGATTGCCTGTGATATGGCCAACAGCGGCTGTGGGCTTCAGCTCCACGGCTACAGGAAACGAAGAGGTTCCCCTGGAGGCTGACCAGTGAAACGCCAGCTTCACAGGTTTTAGAAAGTGCCCACATAGCTAATTTGCTTGTCTAGATGGTCGGTTGCTCTCCGCTTTGTAACCCGGAGTCCCCTAAACACCATCGATTTTGTCCAATGCTGGGTCGATGAGGACAATAATTCAAATGCAGACGATTGAAAAAATTTGTGAACGAAACAGACTCAGTTCAGAGAGCTGCGCTGATTGTGGTTACGCCCAAGAGTTTTGGGAAGTCCATAACGGACAAGCCTACAAAAAGTTTTAAGAAAATGTCAAATAAAAGTGGACAGATTATTGCTGGAGGTTGTGATAGTAGTAGTAGTAGTAGTAGTAGTAGTAGTAGTAGTAGTAGTAGTAGTACTAGTAGTAGTAGTAGTAGTAGTAGTAGTAGTAGTAGTAGTAGTAGTAGTAGTAGTAGTAGTAGTAGTAGTAGTAGTAGTAGTAGTAGTAGTAGTAGTAGTAGTAGTAGTAGTAGTAGTAGTAGTTCGTTAAGTATATATAAGGTATTGTCCCGATCGCTGTCGTACTTAAAATATGAAAAATTAATGCATTCACCTTTTGATACACCGTCTATCATAATATTTTTATCAGGACAAAGTAACAAATAAACCTACTACTATGCATCAATATAAATTTTATGCCACATTTAAAGCCTTGCCACCAGATAAAGCCCCTAGATAACCGGAGTTAACAAAGAGCTTCCTCTCATAGTTCACTTATCCACTCTTTCCATTAAGCCAAGCAATGAAACAAATGTATGAAAAACACACATTTGTTTTTTTTAACGTCTTACACTTTTATTCCTTCCGGTTGATGTGCTAATATCCGTATGAGTCCGAAATTTCCGTAGTGAAGTCGAGAAAGACTTGTTTGCAACAAGTACAAGGGCCCACTCCTGCAGACACGCATGGGAAGACGGAGGCCGGAGACGGTTCGGTTTAATTTTTGCCCTATCCCGCCAGTGCTACCCCCGATCAGAACCTGTGCCCGGATCGGCAGGCGTGCGCAGTTTAACCTGCTATCGTTGGTTTTGCAGACTGTTAGGCGCTCGTCATTCACCATCCTTCCATGCGAGCTTGTTTGATCTGGTGTGCAACTTTCTAGACTCTTTTGAACAATACCCAATCTCAACTGGACCGCTTATGATTGTCTGATATATTTATATAGTTGAATTTCCGCAAGTATGCTATAAAATACTTCAAATGAGTAGATACTTCTTCATTTGACCCACTTGTGAAACACTCGGTGGCCTCGATGGGATTCGGACCCACACCAGCAAGGGGAAGGCTTTAGTACAGCCAACTGAGCTACGAGACCCCCACCGGGAACAGCGATTTGTATCCCATCGAGGCTGTCAGTTTTTCACAAGCGAATCAAACGAATTATTCAAATTTTCCAAAATCCTCTACAGATAGTTGCATTTCCAAAAGTACGCTATTAAATACTTCAAATGAGCAGACACTTCTTGTCAAACCATCTCTGTTCTACTGTCAATCGGGCAGACGAGGATTCTATCATCTAACACGTATTAGAATCGGGAGGAGAACTGCGCTCATACGTGCTCCGAGTGCCAAACTTTCAGCGAAGCTCTTCGTACACGGTCAGCCATGCTACTGGAATGCCTGGCTCCCAAGTTTGTAGGCGTCAACATCTGCCCATCGATCTTACCCTGAAAGAATCAGCGAGATTCGAACCTATGATAGCAAAAGGAAGGCCTGACTACAGCAAACGCGCTAACCACCTGCGCTACGAGGTCCCTACCAGGAGTCGTAGGGAAATACCACAGACACTATCTGTGATGGCTGGGGACCGGCCATTGCCGAAGGTTAAGACAGACTGAAGGGACTAGGACCAGCTGCACAAAGAGCACTTTGCATCCCGGACTGTCACCCCAGCTGTCGAGCAATGCAATTGTGGATGGGACTCCCTGTAGGAAAGACGGGAGATATCGTAGTTACAGAGAACGTCTTTTGCTTATCTTGACCGATATGAGGACTTTCAGTTTGGCAGGAGGACTGACTACGGCAAAAAAAAACTGAATTTGCCATCCTAGACTTCTCCACAGAGGACTGCCCGGCGAACGGCATATCTACCTTGTCAGAGTTCCGAAGAAGTAAACCCGCCGTCCAATGTTAGTTACCTAAGCTCACTGGCCAACTGCATCCAGGCTCAAATGCAGGTCTGAGTAATAATGACTGGCTGATGATTGTATATACCAGAAACGGGCTGCTCAAATCTCAGTGAAGCCCAAGGAGATAGAGGGAGACTTACTCTTGCGCTGCCGCCCCTGCTTGCTTCCAGTCATGGATGCCGACGTGTCAGCGTTGCGGCTGATATTGCCGGAGGCCGAGGAGGATGAGGAAGGGGCGGATGAGGAGGGGGAGATTTTGTAGCCGAGACCAGGACCGCCCTGTTCCCGCTTCACCGGCGTGATCGGCGCAGAGTTGGCGCCCGGAGTGCCGACCCTATTCATGACAGCGACACGGTCCTCAAAGTAGGCTAAGGAGACGGCCGCGCGGACCCCACCCATTGCTGGGGCAACGGCAGCCTGGGAGACTGGAAAATTTTGTCCGGGTGAGGAGTGGTTGTTGGCTCCAACTGAATGGTAGAAGGTGGCTGCGGCTGCTGCCTGTGCCTGCTGTTGATGATGCGCATACTGCTGTTGCTGCTGCTGCTCTGGCAGCAGACCAGGGATAATTTGGGGGATGGGCTCTATTAGCTGGGACGGTGTCCAGTAGGAGAGGTATTCGTCCGCCGGGGTATGCACCACCATCCTACTGGCGCCGCTCCTGTCACCGTTGGCCGAAAAGGAGGTGGAGGAGAGGTTGTAGAAGGAGGATCCTCCGCCCGGGTCGGTGTTAGTGACCACGGGCAGGTACGGACAGAGTTGATCGGGCTCTTGTTTGACGCCCGTCGTCGATAGCATCTTCTTAAATTTCATTGCCCGTTAAAGGTGGGTGGTAATAAGATCACAGCCAGTAGGTAGGACGAATAGTGTTCACTACTTCCGGGAACGGGGTCGTATTCGGGGGGGAAGCGACAACAGAGCGAGGTGGAAACTTCTCCGTATGCTGGCACCGCCCACACAGAAGATCGAACAGCGAGAAATGGTGACGCTGACGTGGGTGGTGCGTCCAGCAACTAGGTGGACACACGGACGCACGTGGCGAAATCGATCAGCGATTGGCGCATCGCACCTGGCTAGGCGATCGACACGAGGCGATAGCGATAGAGAAGCTCGCAGGCACGATGCCTATTGGACAGGGGCCATCGGAGAGAAAAAGAGAGGTAGAGGGAGAGCAAGCGAGAGAGAGATCCAAGTGTGAGTGCGTGCGCGCGTGCATGCATCCATGTGCGTACGCCTGCGGCGTTCCTGACGCGGCGCCTTCGAGGTCATGCGAGCGCGCACGGCTTAGGGCCGTTCGGGTCAACCATCGGAGGGATGCAATGAAAGCAGGAGGGAGAGACGTCGACAGCCAGAAGGTGAAATGACGCACAAACAGTTGGCGCTACGTTCGGTTGTAGAAGTCCCCGATTAGGATTGTGGTCAAGCTCGACTGTGCGTGTGACAACAGAAGATCCTGCGGCGTAATTGGTAGGAGCGTTGTCTACCTTACCGGTGCTGGGTATGCAGACCCGCCCCTGGTATGAGTTTGAGCTTCGCTCGGTAGGTGCCGGAAAAAGAGCGTTCTCAACGGGTTGGCTATTTACTTCGTGCTGCGGCAAAGATCTGCCCTCTTGGCTTCAGATAGGACTGGATGATTATGACTAGCGCACCGGAAACCAAGGCCTTTTTTCAATTTTGTACAATCTGGAAACCAACAGAGTTTTAGTTTATTTCCTCGACAAATCGTTTACCAGTTATAGCCAAGGTACCTAATATTCACGAAGTATCTTTTCCATTTCGTCTGTATGAGGTGTTGCCGTCCTCATGCCAGGGACATGCAGCTGTCGGTTATCGTATTTTGGATCAAAAGCATTACAGTACTAATGCCATACCTTTCATCTAACATCTGCGATATCCAAGTCGCCCTTAAGGTAATGGGAACCAGATCGCGTGTGACATGCGTAGACGGGTTGTTTCACTTCTTCCGTAATTGCTATCGTGCCAACTTATTGACGTTGTCTTGAGGTAGAATTAGGTGGATGTGGCAAGACGCTGTAATACAATCCAATTCAAGCTTCTTTTGATGTACCCGCTTTATGAACGGGAGGGGTGGCATGTCATGGTTTGCAATGGTTTTTCTCCCCTTCCCCAAGTTACCTATTTTCACGTACTTCTTAATTTTTATTAATTCAGCCTATTCGAGGACGCTATCTGCTTGCAACGTCAGTACGCTTTCGAACGATCAGATAACTCACAACGCCCTGGCAACGTGCATAGCGATCGATTGTCAGAATAGGCCAGCTTATCTCCTCCCCCACCTCCAGATATGGTACAGTACCGAGTTTAGTATCCAGTAGTCTTATTGATCATTCAGTGATGAGTGGCACGGACTAAGCCTACGCTCCCCAATGACGAGCTCTACGAGGACCTGCACGCCCTGCTGGCGACTGTGTCGAAGGTGGACAAGTTAATTGTCCATGGTGACTTCAACGCCCGCTTCGGGACAGACCACGCTGCCTGGCAGGGAGTGCTGGTTCCCCACGGTCTCGGTAGCTGTAACGGCCTCCTTCTCCTCCTCCTCCTCCTCCTCCTCCTCCTCCTTCTTCTTCTTCTTCTTCTTCTTCTTCTTCTTCTTCTTCTGCGAACCTGTGTCGAACACCGTCTCCTGCTAACCAACACCTTCTTCCGCTCTCCGACGCGGGAGAAGGCCACGCGGATGGAACCTCGGTAGCGGCGCTGGCAGCTGCTGGACTATGTTCTCGTCCGGAGGCGAGATCGACAGGATGTGCTGGTGACCAAGGCGATCCGCGATGCCGATGATTGAACGGATCACCGCCTCGTCATCTCCAAGATGTGGCTCTGACTTCAACCCCAACGAAGGGCCCAAGGTCAGCGACCGCCAGGTAAGTTAAATACTCTTTTGTTAGATTTGATTTCAGCAACCAAATAACCCAGAAACTGGAGAACCTGCGTTCTCCAGATAATACCGACACTATGGAAACACGATGGTGTCGACTGCGAAATTACATCTAGTCCATCGCTCTCGAAGTACTCGGACGCGCACACCGTCGACACCATGACTGGTTTGACGACAATGACGCCGACATCAGCAACTTACTCGCGGAGAAGAATTGGACTACACAAAGCCTACATGGACCTTCGGACTGACGCCACCAAAGCAACCTTCTTGAGATACCGCCGTCTTATACAGCATCAGCTGCGGGAGATGCAGGGTATGAGGACCGCAATAAAATGAAAAACTTTTTCAAAGCCATCAAGGCCATCTACGGCCCCTGCATCAAGGGGTCCGCACCGCTGCTCAGCTCTGACGGCACAACACTTCTGACAGAGAAATCCCACATTCTGAATCGCTGGGCCGAGCACTTCAGATGTGCCCTTAATTGCTCATCAGCCATCTCCGATGCTGCCATTGACCGGCTCCCTCAAGTGGACATGAACAATGACCTGGATCTGCCGCCTTCCCTACCAGAAACCATCCGGGCCGTGCAGCAGATTTGCCAGCGGCAAAGCACTGGGATCCGACGCAATCCCACCGCATGTCTACAAGCACGGCGGGCCCCGGCTGATGGCAGAACTCACAACACTCTTCCGGGATATGTGGTGCCAAGGACAAGTTCCTCAGGATTTCAAAGACGCGACCATCGTCCATCTCTACAAACGGAAGGGGAAACCGGCAACTCTGTGATAATCACAGAGGCATTTCGTTGCTCAACATCACCGGGAAGATCTTCGCCCGTATCCTTCTCAATCGTCTAAACTGTCATCTAGAGCAGGGACTACTCCCGGAAAGCCAATGTGGCTTCCGACGACACCGCATGACAACCGATATGGTCTTCACCGCCCGCAAGCTACAAGAGAAGGGCCAGGAGATGCGAACCCACCTTCAATATAGTGAATCGCGATGGACTGTGGAAAGTCATGCATAAATTCGGCTGTCCTGAGTGGTTCAAGCAGGGAGGTCAAAAACGACGCTACAAGGATACTTTGAAGAAATCTCTGAAACAACTGCAAATCAGCCCGCTGAGCTGGGAGGCCCTCGCCCAGGATAGACCGTGAAGGCTGGTGCAGCAATCTATGAAGCCAACCGGATCACCGCTGCTAAGGCCAAAAGGGCGGCTCGCAAGTCACAAACACCGCGGATCAACCCCGCCAATGCCCAAGCCCTGCCAACGTGACCACGATTTCAACGCACATTCCGCGCGCGAATTGGCCTGGTCGGACATCTCCGAACTTTATGCAACAACAATCCCATAACATCACCCTCCGTCACACCTGCATCACACCCCTCGACGACGACCACCCCAATCACCGATAGCAACTTCATCGATGCCCCACTGACCACTATCACAGACACCATCCTCCCTCCTCCACCACCTGCGCCCAGCACGGTGACGAACACCACTTGCTCCCCTCCCACTACTTCAGTAGCCACCTCCGACTACCTGCCATCTGCTACCTCCAACACCGCCACCAGTACCAGCGATGGGAACTCGGTACTAATCTGTCCTCATTGCGGTCGCACATTCACCTCGCACATCGGCGTGGTCGGTCACTTGCGAATCCATCACACAGAGTCTGGCGAACTAGTGTCTGGAGCACCGACACACAGCAGAGACCACCGCCTTCAATGCCCTCACTGCCCACGCGCATTCACTCATCGCATGGGCCTGCTCGGTCACATGCGCATCCACGAAAGCGGAATCCACTGCGATGCCAGCACATCTTGCGCACCCATCAACACTTCTCACATTTCTCCCATGAGCTTGACTACCAGTACCAGCAAAAGAGCCCTCGCAAACTCAGCAACTGCCGACCTATCTTGTCCTCATTGTCACCGCACATGCGCATCACGCATCGGCCTGGTCGGTCACTTGTAAATCCATCGCACAGAGACCGGTGAACCAGTACCAGGAGCGCCAACACACACCCGCATCGCCTGTCTGCACTGCCCACGCACATTCACAAACCGAATGGGTCTATTACGTCACATGCGTCTCCATGAAAACCTGCGGTAGAACACCACCGGCTATAGCACACCACTACATCTCTCCTCGTCAGCCTCTGCACCTCACACGAACACATGCAACACCACAAAAAAACATGCTCTCATTCTGATAAAGCTGATTGAGAGGTAAGCATGATCCTCGGCTCCTTCTCCCTGTGGCTCCTCTGTTGCATGTGTGATGTGAGCTTGAGAAGATCACAGAGCGATAAGCGCCGTGGGTTGGAAGGTTGCTAACTGACATTTACACTCAGACCTCGCATTCAGTCCAATGCGTGTTTTGTGGAGTGGCTGGATGGTGGTCTGAGAGTCAGGCTGCGATAGCTCCTTCTTAACGTGACCTCTGGCTACCTCACACATGTGAGATGTGAGCCTTTAAACTCCCTGTTGTGTGAAATCCTGGTGCTTGTGTTTGGGAGGGGGCAGCTCGTGTACGCAGGACGCGTAGACGAGGTCACCAGCCGCTGCGCATACTTCCGCATCAGACAACTGACCGGCTCGGACGGTGTCTGATTGTGGGTGTGGGGGCGAGAGTGAGGTCGAGAGCTCCGCGTAGTTTCCTCACTATAAACAATCTGACGCGCTTGAAACTATCACGGTGCGCTAAAAGCCGTGGCCTGGAAGGTTGCCAACTGACGGGATAACTCAGACCGCCTGGTCAACCCAATGTGTATTTTTGTGGAGGAGCTGACTGGCAGACTGAGAGTCAGGCTGCAATGGCTCCTTCTTAATGTGGCCTTTATGGCACGTCCCACTCGGTGGGATCCAAGCCAGGTGTGGTGGTACACCCAGGGGCGGCCCCGGCCGCGCCAGCAACATGCGCCCTCTCCCACCTCCGGTATTCTTTAGTCTCTCAGGTGGGAGAGGAGGAGAGAGTGCGGTAGCTGCAGTCCACACGCAAGTCACCGTCCCTGCACAATCCCTCTGTGGAGCATACGGTGGACATCGGCGTACTACGACGGTCGAACTGTCGTGTTTGTTGTGCCCCCTAAGTGGGCCACGTTGTAAATGCGCTGGGCTAAAATAGTGGCCAAATTATTGTGCGGCAGGCGTTATTATTCTGGGATGTGGTAACGTCAGAGATCTGGAACGATGGGACCCCGTTGAGACGAACCTCTAGGGGTTAGAATTTGCGTGGAAAATACGCTTAGCTGACTTCTGACTAATAAGCAAGCGGCTGACGGATATGCTGAGGCGTGATCGAAACCCTCCTTAATGACAAGGATCTCAGTCCTCCTTTTAGCAGGGTAGCCAAACCACCATATCAGCAACCTTTTTATCGTAGTCGGGCGACCTGGGGTCATCAGTGTGGAGCGGAACTCGGTGAAGGGGACAATTTTCCTAGGAAGAAGAACAAATGCACACTTGTGAGACAAAATTAACTGACTACGGAAAGAAAAAATGAGTTTGTACTTGGACAACAGTGCAGCCAGGAGAGCCGTACTTGGATGGCTTCTTCAGGAGGAGGTGACCCGCTGCAATAAGTTATCGTGGGATACAATAACTGTTCTGCCTGATGGGAATGGTTAGCGGACGAGTACAAATAAGCCGTCCGAGGTCTTATTGGACTTTTCGGTGCTCATTCCAGCATCAAAAACAAGTTGATAGCTTCAGTTAAAGTTATGTGATACCATGCGATCCAGCAGCTGCTGGACTACAAACTTTTTGATATTTTTATCATTTACAACCGTCACTAGCAGGTAGAAGGCGCTTGAGGAATTTATTGATGGTAGGTATAAAACTTTATTTAGAAATCGTAAGACTTACCCAGCAGGAACCACTAATTTCCCGATATTAGTAGAAGATTGAGAAAAATAATGTCAAAAAGACGGGCTGTTTAGCCTGCCGATTTCTCACCTCCATTATGATATGCATTTCGTCCACGCACCGTGCGCACCTTATTTGTAAAGAAACTCCTTGCAGTGCCTCAAAAGCTTGAAATAGGGGCACCAGTTCACTGACTGCTTCAAACGGTGCCTGGGAAGAGAGAGAGAGAGAGAGAGAGAGAGAGAGAGAGAGAGAGAGAGAGAGAGAGAGAGAGAGAGAGAGAGAGGTCGACGGCACAGAGCATTATCTGACGTGCTTGCAGCTAGCATGGCGTGCTCAAAGCCGTAGCTAAGAAGGTTGCCAATTGGCGTGATAACTCGGACCGCGTGGTCAGCCCCGCGTGTACGCATGTGCGCAATGGACTGAGAGTCAGGCTGCAATGGCTCCTTCTTAATGAGGCCTTTATGGCACTCCCACTCAGCTGGGTGTGGTGGTACGCCGAGGGGCGGCTCCGGCCACGCCAGCCACCTGCGCCTCTCCCGTCTCCGGCCTTCTTGACTTTGTCCTGGCATCGGGCTCAGGTGAGGAGGGGAGGGAGAGAGTGTGTGGTAGCTGCAGCGCGAGTCTACTATCGCTTAAAACTAGCCCACGCGCCAGTAATGGTGCCTGCACCAACATGCTGTGGAGCACACGGTGGAACTCGTCAAAATCGACGGTCGAACAGCCTATTATCATATATTCCTAAGGACAATAAATATCCAAATAAGCATTAAAAATTTAAAATAGCGCACGAGAGGCATTCGGAAGGTTATGGAAAATATGAGCAGTAGTACTTTTAGAACTCTGTAGAAGACGAACATTTTGAAAAGAAGTCACCCTAACTGTACGCACAGCATCCGACATCTTCGAGTCAGTGAATGGCAGGTTAATAAGCTGTGTTAAAACTGGTACTACCCGAAAGTAGCAGGGCTGCCGGAGAACCGGCAAGATATCATCTGGCCCGACAGCTGTTGAACCACGGACGTTTCGAAGCTGTTTTTCCACTGTAACCACGGACACAGTTAAGAAGACACTTGGTAATAGCGAGAGGTAGTTTAAAAGTCGACTGGAGTAAAAATAAAATGCTGACTTAGTGAGCCTAAGTTGGCGCCAGTGGGCTTCGTTGGCCATGGAAATGCGTAAGATTCCTCGAAATGTCGGCAGAAGAAAAACGAAAAGTAAATTTTGCAAAAAGTTGGCTAATAAACAGACCGTTAATTAGGCCAGCTGCTCTTATATTATAACTTTAACGTCCTTTAGGCTGCCAAGCCGAAGACGGGATTAGGAACCGCCCGCCCATTTCCGGGGAATTTATGTTTAGGATTAGGGTGAGGGTTGGGGTAATTTTGGTGGGGTTTAAGATTAGGCTTAAGGTTATAATTAGGATTAGGGTCAGGGGTATGATAAGGCCTGGGTTCGTGTTAACTGTAGAGTTTAGTTTTATATTAGGGTTAGTGTTATGATTAAACTACGGGCTGATGACGGTCAATAAACCAGAAACTGGTACTCCAACCTCCTTGTCTTTGTCGCAAACGGCAGTCTTGAATACATTATGTCAAACCTTACCATAACCGGTACAAACATTTTATTGAAAGATTTCGTCAATCAACCTGAAAACGAGTAGGTATTATGAAGTTGGCGAAACGTGGACTAGCCAAGTGGGCTTATGCATGTGACCAGCAGTCCAGGGGACAACGAGCCAAATGGTGGAGTAATCGTCACGCCAAGAATCGCGAACGGTGAGGAAATCACGGCCAGTAATGACACAGCTACGGACTGAAAAGCAATCATCGCATGAATTACGCCCCCCAGCAATGAACGCGATGAATGCCAGATTTATTAGGTATGGTGTTGCCTGGCAACTTCAACTGCGCACCTTGTGCCCCCTAGTATCGTGTTCTGCAACTATATTTGATGATGGATTTCAGGGAGAAATCGAAACGTTAGGTCAATGAACGCCATGTTCCAGTGACCGCCTCTTTTTCGTCTGAACTGCCTTCTGCAAGTCACCTGTTCGCTTCTATCAGCAATAAATACTTTTTGGTTGACGCCTATGTGCAATGCCTGACTGTATTGTGCCGTCAACCTAGTCAAAT
Source organism: Schistocephalus solidus (assembly GCA_017591395.1). Taxonomy (NCBI): domain Eukaryota; kingdom Metazoa; phylum Platyhelminthes; class Cestoda; order Diphyllobothriidea; family Diphyllobothriidae; genus Schistocephalus; species Schistocephalus solidus. The sequence continues at coordinate 164,079 of WEDG01001043.1, forward strand.
CGGCGAAGATGAAGGTGCAGTTACTTCTACAACTTGGGGACTTTCCGACGGTTTTCTTAATGGAGACTTACGTAAGTACTTAAATTTTTATTGAGCCATCTAGATGGCCCAAAGCTATTATATGAAGACTCCCGAAACACCAGATTTATAGCTTTTGCTAGTAATGGAGGTATGCTTTGATTTCGTCGAGGTTCGTGCAGTTCACTTTGGTTAGACAAAACATGACCTTCCAAAAGTGCAAAGAGAGAAAGATATTCTACGACTCGCCATAGCACTCAAGGCATTCCATCCGAAGGACTTTTAAAATACCCTTTCCGGCATCTCTACATTCAGGCACCACAGTCAATTCGGCAAAACAATTCTTGAAGAAAATTGAAGGGATAAACTGCTTGCCAAACGATGGATCAATCGACAAGGAGATTGAATGCACACCAACGTGTTCATTGATTTAAAGAGTCAGGTGTACCGGTCCTGCAAATGTTGGAGTCACTGGTCTTCCGAAAACACATACGGAAATTAATTGACCAAGGCTTACCGATCGTTAACAGAACTCACTCGTCCCGCTCTGCCTTAGGGTTTACTCTCCACCAACCGCACAGCGGTTGGTATCATAGGCAGATTATGATTGCCGGCAAATACAATGGAGACTGTAATGGCCATTTCTGGCTCATTGGCTGTCATCAACCAGTCATACCCAAACCCAAGTGGTACTGCCCCCGAAGCTCCAACCCTCAAATAAAGCTCAATTTTCGAGCGATAGTAGCTCGTTCCCCCCTCTCTCTCTCTCTCTCTCTCTCTCTCTCTCTCTCTCTCTCTCTCTCTCTCTCTCTCTCTCTCTCTCTCTCTCTCTCTCTCTCTCTCTCTCTCTCTCTCTCTCTCTCTCTCTCTCTCTCTCTCTCTCTCTCTCTCTCTCTCTTGCTCAGTTCATAGACGTGGCAAATAAATGGGCGGAGGAGTTTCAGCCGCTTGCGTAAAGCTGGCGTGCCTTGTAAGGCACGGTAACAGGAATTGCTTTAAGAACGTGACCTTACAGTAAATTTCAGAGAGGTACATATACCACTAACCCTAACATAAAACTAAAATGTCACCTTAATCGAAACGATAGCCCTACCCAAAGCCTAAACACTGCACATAAGGTGATAATAACCTTAACCGTTAGCCTACTCATGAACCTAACCCCAACTCTGACCTTAAAGTCAAACTTAAACCCTAACCCTAAACATAGACCTAACCCTCACCTTAATCCTAAACACAATTTCCTTTGAATTTCGCGCAAATCATCGCGGGTGGTTCCTTGTCCCGTGTCCTGTTTAGGCGGCCATACAAGTCATCCCTACCATTAGGTCAAGAGTCTTCTAATGGCTGTCGAAATTGTCGTTTGTAGTAAACGTATACTACCCATTACGGTAAAAAAATCAGAACTAAAACACACACCGTCAGTCGCCGTCAGAGCCCTATTGGTGGATTTAAGCCAGGCGCGCCAACGCGTCGCAGGGTCACGCTGAGGACACCGACGCGACGAGTGACTTCGCATCGGACGTGCGCCTGCCGCGTTGCCGTCCGGTTGGAGCATCGTGTTCACTCACCAATCAGCGTGCGCAGAATGTGGCAGTGCATCAACGTGCGACACTCACGTGCGCACCGCGAGAACGGCGTGCAGCGGAGTGGGAGCCGGAAAAATTTGCTCCCCCCCTCCCGACCTGGTCCTCGCGCCTATGCCGTGGAGATGCGCGCATAGGGACCATCAAAACCAGGCCCACGATAGTTCGACCGTCGTAGTCCGCCGAGGTCCACCATATGCTCCACGAAAAGGTGGTGCAGGGACGGTGAATTGCGTGTAATTTAGTTTAAAGTGATAGTAGCCTTGCGCTGCAGCTACCGCACACTCTCTATCTCCCCAACATGAGCCCAGTGTCATGAAAGCGTCAAGAAGATAGGAAGCGGGAGAGGGTGGGTGGTGCGGCCGGGACACTTAAGCCCTAGCGACCCTTAGGCGTGGCACCACACCTCCCACGTTCGGCATTTGTTAGCGGAGCGCAACCCGACTAAACGCATGCCGTGCGCTGATGTGGCCCTCATGTTGGTCCAACGCATCTACCACGCGGCCCGTGGCTCCTGGGAAATCCCAGGCACACGGCAGTACGACCGTCGGTTACGACGAGGTCCACCGTATGCTCCACACCAGGTGATGCAGGGACGGTGACTTGTGCGTGAATTAGTTTTAAGTGATGGTAGTCTTGCGATGCCACTATCGCAATATCTCTTCCTCCCCCACCTGAGCCCGGTGTCAAGACAGAGTCAAGAAGACCGGAGATGGGAGAGGGCGCAGGTTGCTGGCGCGGCCGGAGCCGCCCCTGGGTGTATCTGCACACCTGACTCGGATCCCACGGAGTGGGAGTGCTATAAAGGCCACATTAAGAAGGAGCCATTGCAGCCTGACTCTCAGTCCGCCAGTCAGCCACTCCACACAAAACACGCATTGAGCTAACCACGTGGTCCGAGTTATCCCGTCAGTTGGCAACCTTCCAAGCCACGGCTTTTATAGCGCACCGTGATGGTTACAAGCGCGTCAGCTTGTT
>WEDG01001044.1:0-89567 GCA_017591395.1 Schistocephalus solidus
ATATATATATATATATATATATATATATATATATATACCACTGATTAAGACTGCCTTGGGCGTCGAAATTTCTGAAAACAGGGGAAAAAGCCGAGTACTTTTCACAGTTCTACCGCTCAGTCTTCACAAACGAGGCAAGGTTCCTTCGTCTCTCAGTGGATAACCCGCCGACTGCAAGCATTAGCCACATACTTTTCTCAGAATTTCTGATCCAAAAGGAATTAAAAGGACTAAAAGGGTCGAAATCCGCAGTACCAGACGAGCTTTCACCCAAGCTTCTGAAAGAACTCGCCAATGAACTTTCCGCACCTCTGTCAGAGCTCTTTCAAAAGTCATTTGACTCCGGAACACTTCCTTTCGATTGGAAGCTGGCCCATATAACTCCCTTGTACAAAAGCGGTAGCCGGGCGTCAGTGACAAACTACAGGCCCATAAGCTTGACATGCATCCTGGGCAAGATTATGGAAAGGATCATCAAGAGCAAATTGGTGAAATTCCTAGAGACTCATAATTTGTTATCAAGCTGTCAACACGGGTTCAGAAAAGGAAGATCATGCACAACGAATTTGCTGTATTCGCTCCAGAGGTGGACCCAAGCACTTGAAGATAGACACGCGGTTTACATTGCCTTCATTGAATTTCAAAAGGCCTTCGATACTGTGCCGCACGAGACACTGCTGTACAAGCTAGAACGAATTGGAATCATAGGTTACCTCCTCAAGTGGATCGAAAACTTCCTCGTGGGTCGGCGCCAGGCTGTGTGCATCGGCCAAGAGAGGTCAAGTTCTGCTGCGGTCGAGAGTGGGGTTCCTCAGGTTTCAGTACTAGGGCCAATACTGTTTTTAATATACGGTTTTGCGGTTCAACGTCGATAAGTGTACAATACTTCGCTTAGGCAACCCAACTGGATCTGCCGAAAGTAGAAGTTACTTTCTCAACGGTGAAGCCTTAAAAGACGTGGGAACCCAAAAGTACCTTGATTTGCTGACGACCACCACCTTAAACCATCGTCTAACTGCTCGAAAGTGGTGAAGAGCACAATTGCGGTGTTGCATGTCATCAGACGAGCCTTTTTGGATTTCTATGAAGATCTTTTCGCTAAGACTTTTGGAACATTCACTTGGCCCCATTTCGAATATGCTATGCAAGCCTGGACAGTTCAAGATCAGAACTGCCTCGAAAGAGTACAGAGGAAAGCCACCAAAATGATTAGAAGTCAAAGCTCCTTGCCATATCCAACCCGCCTAATGAATCTTAATCTGTTCCCTTTGAGTTATAGGAAAATGCGTGGTGATCTCCTGCAGACATTCCGAATTGTGAAGGGATTGGATTGTTGCCTGGAATTCTCGGACTTCTTTAAATTTGCCGCCGCGACCCATCTCCGAGGTCACCCATTGAAACTGCGTGTCGAGCAGGCGAGACTGTATGTGCGCAAGTTCTCCTTCTCTGTCAGAGTGGTTAAACCATGGAATGCCCTCCCTGAAGACGTTGTGATATCACCAGCGCTGGAAAGCTTTAAAAGGAACCTTGTTCCAAAACGAGCCTGAGCGATGAGGAATTTATCTTAACCCTCGAGAGTCGTGCACCACTTGTCATATTTTTATGACCGCCTTTTTGTACCTTTGCAACCCAAACGGTTTCTCTGTATACCACACTTAAGTTTACGATACAAAATAGGGTACTCAAAGGCCCATGCCTATTTCCCTCAATAAATTGAATTGAATTGAATTGGACGATTTTAAAAAGGCTGGTTTTTAAGTAATCATGTTGTGTGAGTCGTCTTTTGTCAAATATTATGCCATCAAGCCTTCTTTTAAAATCAGAAATGCTGTCAGAGGTAGCCGTCTCGCTTGGTAATGAGTTTCGAAGTCATACGGAAAAAAAATTTCTGAGGTTCAATCGCGTGCGTTTACTATTGAACTTGTAAGGATGACCACGCAGATGAGTTGTGCAGGCAAACTGGAAGAAATCCTCCGATCTCAGGGAGGAATCATGACCCCAGATAATCTGGAATGTCCAGAGCAGGCTACAACGTAAGTGCCTGTAGGAAAGAGGAAATAAGTCAAGCTTTTTAAATCTGTCTTGGTACGGTAAAGTCTTAAGTCGGTCGACCATCATGAGTTGAACATAAGTTAAACATTCTGAAACTACAAATAATTTTAGATAAAAGAACTAAAATTGGAGCATCCGAGGATGTCGAGAATAGCACACCCTGTGGAGTATATAATTAGGAACCACATTAGCCATATTTATTTATTTATTGCCAGTTTACAGGCAAGGTTAAAGAGATATAAAGAAAATAGTCGAGCTTACAGTGAAAAAACTCCTGATCGTTCCTTCAAGTGTTTTAAGGAGAAAAAACTGCAGCTTCTTGAGGGATTAAAGTTCAGGACAGAGAAGCGTTGACACAGGTGCATGGTGAAGTACTTCTCCTTTCACTGTTATGGATCCGGTATTCTGTACCAGCGGGTATGTCGGCGAACGGCTGTTCACTGTCGACTGATAAATAAGCCGATTAAGGTCTGCAGGGTCAGCAATGTTGCCCTCAGCATGGAGTCCAGCACAGTATTCAGAGACCGTAAACGCCTTCAGAACGGAAGAGAGCTTCCACAGATTCAGCACCCGAAAATCTTGGAAGGTGTACTAAATGTAGAAAACTAGTGACAGCTCTCGTAAACAAGAAATAGCTTTGCCAAATTTTGATACTTCTGGGTAACTTATTCCAGATTGCTATAGCGTTTCCTGAAAAAACTGATTCGGTATCAAACGGTGCCTGTCTCCTCAGTGCATCCCTAGCGTTCTCTATGCGGCTTCTGGTATACGGACTCCAGAGAATAATCGGGGACATCATTTCTGAAATTATTAAAAGCAGGACATGGAATCAGGTGATCTGGACATGACTTTTAGGGTCAGACCCGAAATTTCAATAAACATTTGGGTGTACGACAATCATAGTTTGGCGAACGTTAAACTTTCGATTATTCATCATCAGGCCTTAACAATAATACAAGGTAGGGTAGAGTAACAAAAGTTTAAACATCCAGTAAGTAGTAATTATGGGGGAGGGTTGATGGCGTTCAGAGGTCAGGGAGGAAGCGCTCGTGAATTGCTGCTACCAATATCTTGAAACAAAACTACTAAGAATTGGGCATGTCACGAAAGAACATCTGTAGAAACTGAAAGAATTACGCCAAAACAGGAAATATTCAACACCAAACCGGACAAGGGTTTTGGTGTCGTTCTGATGAATAAAAGTGCTTACGTTTTAAAGATGGAATCAATCCTGGCTGATGACACTAAGTTCAAAAGAGAGAGACATAATACGGACCAAACGGAAAGCGTAGAAGCCCAGCTCACAACATGTCTTCGGAAACTGAAAGACCAAGGACCCCTTAGTGAACAGGAGTCCGAAGCTCCTAAACCCACGAGCACAATTCCCCCAAGGCTGTATGTTTTACCAAAGATCCACAAATCGGATTTTCCAATTTGCCCTATCGCGCAATTGTGTAGTTGCTGACAGAAAGGCTTATGCAAATTTGACACCAAATAGCACCACGTAGCCTACGGGACACCTTGATTTCACTGATTCAATAAGAAATACAAATCTCAATGGGAAAACCATGTTGTCCTTAAATGTCATATCTTTGTTCGCTAATATTCCCCTCACGGAAACCATAGAATGGTTGTGTGACGAGATTGTAAGGCAGGATTTTCGGATTGGCATGCCGGTCGGAGACCTCAAGGAATTGCTCTTTCACTGCACTTTAAATGTTCAATTCAGTTTTGGATGGCAAATTTTAACGTCAGATCGATGGCATAGCTATGGGTCCACTCCTTGGACCTCTACCAGCTGATGTCTTTATGGGGAAACTAGAGAACAACCAGCTCTCTCCAGTTATAAAGGACCTTTTTTTTTCGTATGCTCGATATGTAGACGTTATCTTTGCAATAGCAGGTGAAAAGCTTGAGAAGGATACTCTCCTGGATAAATTGAATCAGGTTCACCCGGCGTTAACTTTCACCTTGGAAAAAGAGAACGGAGCGTGCCTCCCCTTTCTGGACGTCCTACATAATAGAACGCTGATGGAACATGGACGGGGAAATACAGAAACTTCTACAGTTTTGTCCCGCTTAGTCTAAAACGAGGCCTAGTGCGCTGCTTCACCAACCGAGCCAGGAGAATATGTACTCCAGATACGCTGGAAAAGGAACTCACCCTGATACAGAACACCCTACGAGAAAACGGCTTTCCCGGGGAGTTAATCAGTAAGTATATGGAGGAACGTCCCCCCCAAATCGGACATGCCAACGGCTGAGAAGACGGATTTATTTCTCCCATTGCCTTTTCGAGGGGATCCGACGAGCGAATATTGCGCGCACGCACCCGGCCGCTAAGTTAAGGCTAGTGTTCTCCAGAACTCCACTTCTTCGCCTCGAAGGTAAGGATAGATCGCCGTTTCAAACCTCTTCAGTGTGCATCTACGTCTTCACTTGCCCCTGTGTAGCAGGATATATTGGTCGAACAACTAGGTGCGTATCCAAGAGGATGCGAGAGCACCATCTTGCCTGGCTAAATCAAGGTAAGGTAAAGTCTATCTCGAGTGCAATTGTGGCTAATTTGGTTGACAGTGGTCACCGGGTAGACGTCGAAACACCCCAAGTTCCTGCATGAGCGGATACTTGCGACGGCAGAGGCAGTGGCCCTACAGTTGACCAACCCAACTTTGTGCGCGCAAAATCGTTTGTTGTGGCCCTAAGGCTCCCTTGGCCGAAAACAAACGCAGCATCTGCGTTTACACCTCCTGACACGTCACGTCACAGTGACGAAGCCGTAACCCAGATAATTGCCTTGCATCTTCTTCCTCCCCTACCCATCTATCGCCCCTATAAGAGTAGACTAAAACCCCTGACCTCTGAACGCCCTCAATCCTCTTCCGCATACTAAATGCTTTTGGATGTTTAAACTTTTGTTACTCTACCGTCCCTCATATTATTGTAAAAAACCTGATGATGAATAATCGAAAGCGTACGTTCGCCAAACTCGACTCTTAAATGCTTATATGGGTATCATCGCTGAACAATCATAGTTCTCGCCTACAAATTATTCTTGGAAAAGAAGAACCTTCAGTAACCTTTTGCATTCAAGTTCCATTGTTCGAATGAACACTTACTGTTGTCAAATTACTTAGGACTACCAACAGTCATGTTTTATCATACATATTTTTAGCTGGACGAGCGGCGCAAAAAACGTGAGGTTCCTGACTACCTCTGTGGCCAAATCAGCTTTGAGTTGATGCTCGACCCAGTCATCACACCCAGTGGTATCACCTACGACCGCCGTTCTATCCGTGCTCACCTCCAACAGGTGGGCCACTTTGATCCAATAACTCGTCAGCCCCTGACTTACGACCAACTCATCCCTAATCTTGCAATGAAAGAAGTTGTATCCAAGTTCCTGGAGGAAAATCCCTGGGCTGAGTGCTATTAACGGCAGTGGCAAGAACATGAACTCATTGATGCTCCCCTTTGTTTAATAGACTTAAACCGGCGAAAGTTCCTTTACTCGCTACTGTTATTCTTGGTATTTTTAAGGTTGTCTCCTCTTCCATATTTCTGTGATTCCGCGTATGCTGTTTGTGGTCATTTCATTTGCTTGAGCGATTTGCAAAGTACGTAATACGCACTCAGTGCTCGCATCTAAAATCGCCTACCAGCTCCTTTATTATAAATGGATTTGCCTTTTTCTACTGTGCTCGCCTCCTAGCCTCGGTCTCACTCATCCACCGGTTTTCAGCCCTTCTTTTTGAATTGTACATATTTTTGAGTGCTCTGTACTCGACCGCCCTTATCGACTAATAAATGTTCTATATGCCCTCCTTCTCAGCGCTCTGCGCCAGAATGCATGTGCGCTTGCTTGTTAATTTATGCTAAAAATAACTGCCACCCCATTTGATTACTTTTTGTATGACTATCCGCTGTTGGTTCCTTTCGTTCCCTCTGGTTCGCTTCTGCACCCCATTATTTTTCGGCTCTACCCATCATTTGAATCGAACTTGTGACAGATTATCCGAATTCTTCGACTTTCCCTAACCAGAAACATATTTCGGGTAGGGCCGCGTTAATGATCAATGTGAGCGTAATGTATATGGAGGTGACCCTCCACCGACCCGATTGCACGGCAGAACATGTCCGTTCCGCCTTGCTCTTTGCCTCGCTGGCAATCGAGTAGTGACCGGTAATACAAGTAGGAGGCATACTGACAACTGGACTGACCTTTTTGGTTTATTAACTGTCATCCTCCGAACCTGTTTAACCTGGGTAACGAAGCTGGGCTTTATGTCAGTGTATATGTAGGTAATTACCCTATTCGTATTATTAACTGTCACGGACTTGTCACCCTATCGGTGGCAATTGAATCTGTATCGAAAGGGCGCTCTGCCCATCTGATTGCGTGAAAAGATGTATGAAGTCACGTCGGATTGTGCTCCTTCCTTATGAGTATTGCACTTGATATTAAGTGACCTTATGTTAGACGAAGGTATAATTGCTAATGGAGTACCGATAAAGACGAGGGAGACCGGAATGGACATTTCTGGCTTATTAGCCGTCATCAGGCAGTCATACTCAATCCCACGTGTGGACCACCTGGAGTGCGTGCGAGGGTCTCAGATTGAGCCCCAATTCACGACGTTACGAGCATGTCCCGTAACTTGATAGCTGAGTGCCACTTTCTCATAAGGAGGTTTAGTTATCTTGATAATGCCCAGTAGCCCTTCGTCCACTATGTCGAGAGTACAATTGATGTGATGTCTACTCGTATTATTTCCAATTTCACCTAGGTGAACCGCTTGTACATGTGATGAAATATTGCAGAGTTAGACTACGATTTTTCAAAGACAGTGAAATTTAGTCATTCGGTTATTTGTGAACCTAAGACTGTCATATACTAATTTAACCCTGACCACTACTTTTATCTTGTCCACTCTGTCACCATCTATAGGAGATCTGTCCATGTTTTTAGGGTGCAGTTGCTGTTTTTTGAGAGATATAGCTCTCTTGCTATACTCAGGACTGGAGTCTAATAGGCAATGGTTTTCCTCTGGGTGCGCATTTCATGTTTGCTTGCCTAGCTGCCGTGTTACTTATATGCTTGAAGCATAATTTATTACTTTTTGTGTATATTTTCCCAGGCGCCTGTGTGCGTTTGAATGTTCCGACGCAGACGTCCGGCGCCAATTGTTCCCCGTCCACGCTCACCTCTCTGCAGCTCCACCGCGCTCCGGCCAGCTGGCGTTTATCGCTCGCAGAACCACTTAGCCAGGCCGGTTCCTCTCCCTCGCTGTCCCAACTCTAGCCGGTGTCACCGCCGTCGGCGCCGAATTGATCGGGCCATGAGCACTCCTGACTCTCCGTCCTCACGGTCGGTCGCCCAGTTGAGTAGTCTCGTGCCTTCTGTAGCCCTCTTTCATCCGCCCTCCCCGCAGTCCCCCTCCTCGCTCTCGTCCTCTACATCTTCCTCTACCTCCAGTTCTTTCTCGTCTTCCGGCAATTTCTCTTCTGACGCCACCATCAGTTTCCGCGGTTGGCCTAGTCCCCAGCGGAAAGTTCGGTCTTTACGGTCTTCTCTCCATTGTCCCTCATCCGCTTCGTCTACTTCCTCTCGTCGGGCACCCATAACTCGCCGTCGCAGCCGATTGAATTCAGTAACATCGGCACCCCGGGAGAACAGTCCAGCAACAGCAAACGCCGGCAGCCAATCCACCTACTCCGTGTGTCTTGACATCGGACGTAACGCAGACGCGGGTGTTGGTGGTGGCGACGGTGGCGGCGGCGGCCTTTCCAGCGATGTAGTCACTTGGTCTTCCCGTCACCAACCGAAACCTACTGTTTCCAGATCCACCAGCCTCTTTCATCTGATCGTCTCACCAGGTGCAGAGACTAGCCAGGGTATCGTAACTGTGATGTCTAGGGAGCGTGCCCCACGAAGATGCCGTCTTTCACTCACCGCTGGACGAAATCAGCTGCAACCATCAGTGGCTGGGTCAACAGACAGTGAACCTTCTCACACTCATCGAAACTACAATGACGGCGGCAATCAAAGTTCGCTCACCTGTTGTACATGCCAGCCCAGCCCACGGACGTCACCTCGAGCTGACCCATATGCGTCTGCCTCGGCTCCTCTTGATCTCTCGACGCCACGCCTTGCAAACAGTCTCACTGCCGCGGGTACCAGCCGCGGCAATCTCGGTTCTTCCGAAATTATTCCTATAGACATAGAGCGCGACAGGTCGCCCCTTCCAAGTAGACGTAAACGCAAAAAACAACCCTCTTTCACCACCTCTGCCGTGGAAGATTGTGTCATTTGCCTCAGTCAGCAAGTGAATCGTTCCATTCTTCTGCCCTGCATGCATACGTACTGCTTTCAGTGCATAACCACTTGGGTACTGGTAAATCCCATCTGCCCTCTCTGTAAAGGGGTAGCGGAGCGCATCCTTCATTCCATAATCTCAGACTCTCAGTATGACGAGGTTCTTGTGTCTGTGCTGCGCTCCCAACAGGATCTCGTGAGAGACCACCACCGGCTGAATGCACGCCTTCATCGATTCATGCACACCGTGAATCCGTCGTCCATGCGTCTTGGCCGGGAGCCCGGTATCTGGTCTCGCATGCTTTTTACACGAACTCTCGATTCAGAGGTCGAAGAGCCATCTACAGTAATGATGGAAAGCCCTGCGTGAGTCCTTTTTACTACTTCCAGCCTCTTATGTGATGTGATGTAGTCGTATTCGCAGTGTCTTAAATATTCATCTGTAGAAGGTAAAAGATAGTGACACTGGAGTCGGAAATTAAGGGCTTTCGTTACAGCAGGATTACAATTCACTTATTCTAACTTCAAGCCAAATATGAAGGGAAACCTAAAAGAGGAGAAGCTTGAATATTGCACAGATCCCGTTCCTCCGAATCCCAAACTATTTGACTTAATCATACCAGGTACCCCTCATTATGAGAGTTAATGACCAACTTGCATGGGCCGAATGCACCTCTTCCTTTAACAGTTGAAAAGGCTGTCCGGAAATTCTGCAGGTTTCGCCTTCTTAACCTTTTTACTACCAAAATACGTCCAAAACAGTCTGTTCATGTTCCAAGGTGCGCATTAACAGAAACTGGAACGCACATAAAGTATCCCACTATATACTCATAAATTAAAATGGCTACTTAATTGGTGGCCTTCTCGCGGTTTCTTGTGGCATATTTGCATATGCCTTGAAATTGTTCGTGTTAAAACAAAGGATTACCCCTTAGTGTTATTATTTTATTTTATAGCACAAACTTGCGCAGGTTTCGTCTGAATTTTAACAGAAAAATTTCATGTTTTTTCTCAAAATAGCGTGGTATGAAGATTTTGCCTCACCTGATTTATGTGGCCTGAAAACAAAATTCACAGTAACCATGGTTTTTCATAGAACTTTCTTGTTTAGCGTCATGTCCTCTTCCAGAGCAACACACACAAAGGCGCAGATGTAATCTGGGGCAGTTACTAACGTAGGAAATCGCCAGAAAAGACGGTCACGCTGCTTTTCACCAAAATTATAAACTTATCTGTAAATAACTTCGAAATAAATTCTGCAAGAGACGGAGGCCTTTTCTTTAACGCATTAATCTAGCAAGTGTGTAGCGTATGAGGTGTCTCGAACTGATCCTCTAGGTTTCGGTTGTCACATTTTATGGGTTAACTCACCTTTTATAGCTCACCATCATGGCAGAAAGTAAAAAATGCATTCTAGGAGTAGTGATAAAGCGGTAATGGAGAAAGATGACCATTTGTTATGAAATTAATTAGTTCAGGCTACCACAAACCAATGGGGTGTCGATATGTCACTGCGGCTGTGGCAATATTCGGTAGCGTTCTGAAACGATTTATCTTGTATTTCACACTCAGCCTCTTATTTTTCGATGTTTCTATGTTTTCTACATTTGCAGTCGCTTGATTTATTCAATATTTTCCCAGCTCCGTTACATTTTTAAAGGATGGGTATATTTAAATAGTCTACAGAACTTTTGCATGTATACTACCACGGCAGTCCTTCGCACTTGATAATCTTCGTTTTCTCTGCGTTGTTTTTCGTTCATTTCCAGAAGTGCCCAAAAGGGAACACGAGGAAATTCAGTTTTTAATTACACATAATTGTATCAAAAATATCATCTTTTGATTCCTTTCGGAGTATTCGTATCTGTTATAAGTGCGTTTTGTCTTCTGTGCCGAATAGACTGACTTCCATCGTCGACCAGCACCAATTGATACTCGCATCACTCGTTGCTCACGCCTTACCTGAGGGAGCTCCTGCCTATCTGGAGCCGGACCTCGTACGCCAACTGATCTACTTGCAGAATCTCTACTCAGTCATACTCAGTGCCGACTTAACGCCGTGAGTGTTGCTAAACCCTCTAACCTCATCATATTCCTTAAATTGAGTGAATGAATCTTGAGAGTCTGCTGTCCATGTCCTGGGTGTCTCCAATAGACATTTGTCGAGAACCTAGCGCCCGAATCTTACACCGGGGCAGTTATTAGTTTTCACAAACTCTCCTTCAAATGCTGTTTGCTTTTAATAACCACCGAACCCACGCCCAACTCAGTCGAATTAAGCTTGTCTTACCATTCGAAATTGACGGACGTGGGACTGGAGGGCGTGACAGATGCCATGCAAGTTTGTGTCACTATAAAATATCCGAGCTCTAGTTGGTAAGTCCTCGTCGGAATATTGGTGGCAAACTAACAAGAGTGAATTGGATACTTTAGGCGATTATGCACTGAGCGTACGGACTATACAATAGAATTATTTTGAAAGAGACATTGTATATTCTCAGTCGGGTTACTCGCACCGAAGCCGGAGGGGGGCCGCGCACGCCTGGTTGGTCTGATGGACAACTTTATCATCTCATCGCCCATTTGACAGGAAGGTCAATCCAAGATAGTGGATGTTTTTCATTTCCATAGAAGCTTTAGTGTCTTCCATGGCCGGGCAGGAGTCTCGAATGCAAAGCTAGATACTTTTGTCTTTATCTGAAAACAGTTCATTTTTAGGACTTCTGTTGTGCTCGCACCTGTACATTACTTTTCCGCAAACGATCTCGTCAGCACCGCAACGCCATACACTGACTACGAACTACTGTAACACGGTTGATCTGCTAGTGCAAGTCCGTCGTGCAGCTGGATAGTTTGCCAGAGAACGCAGCGCTGATGGACACTGAAGAAGTGGGACATACCACAGTCGGTGTCATCCTGGCATCCTATTCACTCTTGATAGTTTGCCTGCCGCAAGCGTTGAGGCCCACCAATATTCCGAAGAGACGTACTGACTAGTGTTTGGATTTTTTATAATGACAGAAACTTGTATTGCATCTGCCTCGCTCTCCCCTCCCAAACCCATAAATTTCGATTGATAAGACAAGGTCAGTACGACTGAACTCGGTGTGAGAGCAGTCTGTCAAAATTAAACAGCCGAGTGCCACACGGCCTGGTCCATAACCACCTGTAAAAGGCTTCCTTCATGGAGGTTGTCTGCTTTTACGTAAGTGAGAGTGCCATATAAACCCTACTGGAGATTATACGTTACAGTCTGATGCTCAGTCGTAGGGCCGTGTTATCCTGTCAGTCGCAGAACATCCAAGCCTCGATTTTTTATAGGGGTTTATTTATTTTTACGGTGGGGAACCTAATAACAAACTTTTATTGACTGATACTTAACAACTAGCCGCCTCTCTCATTCACGCACCAATAACCTGTCGGCCGCCTGTAAGCAAGATTGGGTGTAGTGACAGACATAGCGATAGGCCTCTGCTTAATATTCGATGCAATTTTTCACGATATTCGGTAAGGATACACCGTGGACCCAGCATGACTCGTCTAATCCATATCATGATTAGATGTGATCCCATTATCATCTAACGGAACCACGGCGCGGTCAGTATTAATACCAACAACACTGATATTAGCGTAAGCTACCTTACTCTTATATTGGCAGACACTGCAACATACTCACTATGCGAAGTGTCGGGATTGTCAGTTTGCATTTCTTCACAGAATGTGTTCTTTTTCATATATCTCGTTTACAAGCAAAACCACTCTCTATATTCGCATTCTTTTCGTGCACACAGATATTATACCCGGTCCTGAAAAACACGTTTGTTGATGGAACTTTGGTTCCGTAAACTAAACATATTATGTAGGCTGTTTATGTTGGTAACCATGGACTTCCATTCTTGTTGCTTTGCTTCAACTTCACTCCAAGAGTGTGGCACCCACTAAATGGAGGCTTTTCACTGCGTCAGCTCTTACGCGTCTCCAGCAGACCTGGCTCGAGAGGTCCACTGCCCTGGGAGCAGGGTGAGTGAGGTCCAACCCTTGATTTATCAGAACACCTTAAAAGTCCGGACTTTGAACGTCACCAGTCGACTGTATAACTCAATTCTTCGGTCACTGTCTTTATAATGTTTATAGTAATCCTCTTTAATAAGAAGTTCGAGGTCCCCCTCTGATATCTGATTCGCGTATGTGTAGGGGTGATCACGTGTGTGGCACGCAGAGAATTAGGTTCCGTTGCCGGTTCCAAACATCCCTAGTAGTCCTTATTTTGATTAATCGGTGTATCCACAGACAGCCGTAGTGTCTGCTGTACTTTTACACGGCAGATGGGGTAGGCGCTTAACCAGAAATAATTTATATCTAACCTTTATTTTGCCGCTAATTGAATTTGGTTTACAGTTAATCGTAGGTTTTTCGTGCATGTTTTATCTAGAAGCGAATTGGTTTTAACCAGCCTTAACCTATTATTCTAACCGTTTAGATATAAAAGAAGTCAAAAGTGAAATTCCATCTGAAAGACCCCATGTTGCCTTAACCGACTTCTTATTTCGCACAAGCCTTCTACGAGGATGTCTTTTATGGCCGCCTAAACAGGACACAGAAAAAGGAACCCTCCACAATACATGTGACGTCGCGCTAAATTTCCGAGGAATTATGTTTTGGCTTAAAGTGAGGGTTAGGTTTAAGTTTGAGGTTAAGGTCAGACTTTGAGTTGGGGCTGGGGTCATTATTAAGCTAAGGGTTAAGGTTATTATCGTGTTAACTGTAGGGTTTAGGTTAGGGTAAGACTAGGTTGACAGTTTATTTTTATGTTAAGGTTAGTGTTAGCGTTAAGACACGGGTATATTTACCGTAAGGCCACCTATTTAAGCGGGCGTGGTAGTTCCTATTCCCGTGTCCTATTTAAGCGGTCATACAAGGCATCCATACCAAACCTCCCACCCTGTTTTATTTTGCAGTACACTCAAATGTTCACCTTTCTCTATTTTAATTTAGGTCCGACTTCCGAGCTTGTATACGACCTAGCTTCTTGGCCGAGAACGAGGCACTCACGCACCGTCTGGTAGCCTTTGTTCGCCGTGAATTGCAAGCCATGGCACCCTGGCTTGCTTACATGCCCGACCCTAGCCGCGTGACTGACGCAGGTCGCAACGCCCTCTTGCCCTCTGTTTGCTTGGCTCCCCTTCGGTACGGACCCCTCTCACCCGACTCTGAGACACCTTACTTGAATGATCTTGCTTTGCGGGTGGTGCGCCACATCTGTAATGTCTCCCTCCTCGACTCGGCCGCATTTCTGGCCTTCATGCGCCAAGAACCTGCTCTTACAACGCAAAGTCTCATCTCCGACGCCACCCTGGAGCACTTTCGTTGGGAATTAGAGCATTTTGCCCGCTTCGGCAGCAGCCTCGATCGCTATGACAGTTTAGTCTGCCTGTTTCGGTATTCTCTTCTGCAGCCCGGCGGCAGTGGCAGTCAACCACAGGCGCTGCCTCGACAGTTGGCTGTTTACGTAGGTCCAGGGGTGGGGAGTACTGACGGTTCTGAATGGCGAGGTGGCGGAGTGGGTCAACCGGTTGGCCTTTTCAAAAGTTTCCTCATCTCTTGGCTCTTCTTCCGACTTTTTCCGCATTACGCTCTGTCTTCGTCAAACCACCCCTCCAATCTTGTGGGTCAATCACCTTCCACCACTGATCACGCTCGCAACACTCGTTGCTTGCGCGGCGTGTTCAGTCGACGCAC
This sequence comes from Schistocephalus solidus, assembly GCA_017591395.1. Taxonomy (NCBI): domain Eukaryota; kingdom Metazoa; phylum Platyhelminthes; class Cestoda; order Diphyllobothriidea; family Diphyllobothriidae; genus Schistocephalus; species Schistocephalus solidus. Next base: position 14,108 of record WEDG01001044.1, read on the forward strand.
TGTTGACGCTGCTATCTCCACCCTTCGACATCGTGTACATTCTCATACCTCCCCGGATGGGGAGGAGGGCAGTCAGGCGCGAAGCTGTCACCATAGGGCTTGCGAACAGCCTGCGGTCATTGCTTGCTCCCTCATCGCACACGTGACCTGGTTTTCGCTTGAGTCCTTTGCCTGGCGTCGCGCGGCTCAACGCCGGTCTGCATCGCAGATCATTAGTCAGTGCGTAATCCGGGAACTTGTGGAACACACTCGCTTCGCCGAAGCCCTGGCACCTTACTTGCAGGACGGAGGTGCTGTCCAGTCTGACCCGACGTCCCAACTGCTTTTGGCAGCACACGCCACAGCTCTCACCCGTCTTCGTGGCCTCGTCCTCCTTTTCTCTTCCAATTCTCCAACCAATAGCCGCTCTGAAGCTAACTTGCGACGCCTTTTATCGGCACGACTGCTGCATACATCACCACTACTAGGTACTATGGAAGAGACGACGGCTGGCACCACATCTTCCACCCTCTCCGATGCCTTGTATATGTTTGATAGACTCAGTAGTAGACAGTTGGAACTGCAACCTGTGGTGAACTTGGCCGATACCGAATCAGCTGAAGACGGGAATTCTGCTCAGACAATAAACGGAAGCAGCGAGAGGTCTTTCACTTTTGCACCGACTGTGTCAAATGCCGATTCCATATCGTGGTCATTGGAGATAGAACCGGCAAATAATCGCCGCTGCCAGGAACCGAGCTCCTTCGAATTGATACAACTCGAAGAGGATGAAGAGCCTATGGAGGTTGACGTTCTTGTCGAAGAGGTAGAGGAGGAGGTTCTGCGACCGAACAATCCTACTGTCGACCGACGCAGTATCATTCAATCTCTGTCATCAAGATCCGTTGAACAGATTGAAGAGGAATGTCGCCAGGAGCCAGATGTTCGTCATGAAGGCAACTTTCGACACACAATGACAGGGCTGACCAGTTCGCAGCCAATCGTACTCTCTGACTCGGACAGCGACCTGTCTTACATCTCTCCAGTCACCTCTCCTGCACAGATGGCGCCGTTAAATCCGCTGACATCTACGACCTCTGCCGCCACCGGTGCATGTTGTGATGATCATCAAGCCCATTGTTGTTGCTGTATCAGACATCTATATCCGGCCCTACCCTCACCTGAGCAGTGGCCTCTCGCTCTCAGGTCATGTTTCAGGCGGCTAATCGATTCAACTGCCGTTAAATCCGGTCTGCCGTCCGGTTCTAGAGTACGAACTACAGCTTCTTCTGGATTCAATCAATTTCTGGGGACCAACGCAGATACCAGCTCCTCACCCATTCTTATCTCTGATAGCAGCGATGTTGAGGAGGTGGACATAGGGCTACGGAAACGTCGCCAGTCTCTAGTCCTTCTGGAGACCGAAGAGCAGCCGAAACCCACAAACTCTCACGAATTCGCTGGGGGGGCTGCAGAGGAATTAGTAGCCTCCACTTCCACATACCGGCCACGAGAGCCTACTCCTTTGCGCATTGTGAATACAAAATACCCAGATGCTATCGCGCGCCCAACGACTGCAGCTGAATTCTACGCGATTCTTAACCAAATTGGCTGTAGCCCTGCTAACAGCGTTCATGCTGATGTTAATACCTATTACGAGAAAAAAACTGATGTATCTGCAGCGTATCCCTCGGGATCCACCCTCTTGCCTCAATTTACGACCACTACTGCCACTGTTTTGCCAGAACCTACGTCTGTGTTCAGCATAGACTCGATGGAGAGTGATTTGCATCTACCTCTGCCCGTGTCTCGGCGGTCACGGGTTAATCGTTGCGATAATGCGCCCCGTTACCGATCCGCCCCTTCCTCACCGCAATCGCCCTTTATTCCGCGCTCATCTTCGTCTTCATGACTGTCGAGGTGGGCATTCTAATGCACACTCTAAAACAAGCTAGCGCTCAAAAAATTTATCCCTCTCCTTCTTGTGTATATTTTGGCTTAACTGAGTATGTTTTTTTCCATCTGCAGGTCTGCTTACTATGATCATGTATTTTGATCGGTGTTTCTTCTGACAGATTATTGCCTGGCCACCAGTAATATGTGTCGGATAAGTTGAAAGTGCTCGTTAGTTCTGTTGTTTGGCTACGCAATCGTATCTGTTCGCTGGTTTTTGAGTATGTAGGCACTTTGTGACGGTTTGAGGCCCCTGTGTGCGTGTGTATGCTTGGTTATCCTAGAGTCCTGCTCAGTCTATGCAACGCCTGTAGAAATCAAAGTTCTGCATTTGCGGTACCCTCTTTCCATTGGCGTCGCTACCGCTAAGAAGTTTATGTTCGATTATCAAGCCTTTCGTAGGTCTTTTTCTGTCTGCATCGAGTCCGAGATAAAACTGCTGCTTTTTGGTTTCTTGACTTTGCAAAAAACAACGATAAAGTCTGGTGTTAAGGCTGTTGGGAGCTTTATTTTAGAGCCGATGTATGTTTCCGCGGAGACAGAATCTATTAGTACCCACTGATCCCACGGGATCTGGTAAACTGGCACCATGACTGCATGACGAGAGCTAAAGCGAGAAAATAGGACAGGATTTTAGTTGATGACGATAGAGAACATCAAGGTCAGCCTATTTAACAAGATATTTAAGAATCAAAAAATAAGGCAAAAAAGCCGAGTTGGGATGGTGTGTGGTGAGGATAGTTCTACAGGCCTAAAGACCGAGAGTTAGCCTGGTGGCGTCAGGCTTGCCGCATGATTCAGTTGTTTACGGAAGGAATAATTCTATAACTCTGACATGGTAATCCTATCTTTCGAATATTGTCAGGGAAACAGAGTAACCACGTTTGAAAGTTTGGAAAGGGGACCCAGAAATATGTGGGAACCAGTTTGAAGATCGGTCGTAGGATGCAATTAATCCCACAAGACCGCACAGTGTTTTTGGCCGTATCTCCACACCAGGACCTACGCGACTAGTTGATTTATGACCGGCCATACCCGGCTTAGTCGTGCATGCTGTTCGAGGATGTTATAGGGTGTACTGTCCTTGCCCAAATGTTTGCCTGTGTCGCTGGCGAAATTCTTTGTATATATCAATCTTGACCGTAGCTCGTTAGAATTTTTCGGGCGCAAAGCCATAATATTAATTTGGGAATCCAAGATGGTTGTATTTCACCGAGATAGGAAATGCATGTCCATATTAGAAAGTGCCAGTGATAACCCCGAGAAGGATTGTGCATTTGTCTCATCAAGCACGAAGTAGACACGCGTAACAATAGGTCATTTACCCGAATCCTTATAAATGAACTTTTCTAGATTCAAGTACCTGGGACTGGAATATTTTTGATTTACCACAGAAAACAACTGCGCAAAACCCCGTCGATTTTGTCATTAGCAGTTACCCGTTATTGCTGACTGACAACGATGTGGCCGCTCTACGTTCAGGGTCAAAGGCAACCCTGATTTACCACTCATTCTGTCCTGCAGTCAAATTAAATTGGTGGATATCATTCGTACGGAAATGTATAGTCGATGTTGTGTCCTAGTATTCCCTGGTTTATAGCGCTGGCGGCTCACCGACTCATAAATTTGGCTTGCTTCTGGCAAAGCACATGTCGAAGTATTCCTTACTGATGTGAAATCGCATTGCGTGCCGGCATATGCTCCCTTCCCGTCATGAAGGCTCCATTCCTATAATGGGATTTTGTAAATTTGATTGGCAACGGAGGCTCTACGTGATAATGTACGTCGATGTAATCGAAGGGGACTTGGGAAGCCCTGTACCAGTGTCTATGCAAATCACCGCCGGTCCGTTGTCTGATGTGGCAGTGGGCGTAGTGGCTGACAGGACTGGCCAACCCGTCTGCGCGCGCCACAGCACGACCTGGCCTCCTTGAGACTCACCTCAAAATTACCGAAATCAGGGGGTGAGAGGGAGCCATCGCCGTCTGACTCCCAGTCCACTGTTCAGCCACTCAAAACACATTGATCTGATGACGTAGTCTGGTATAAAGCGTTAGTTGGCAGATTCCAAGCCATGACTTTTAGTAAACCGTGATAGTCTCAGGTTCGGATCACACGCAGCAGTGGGAGCTGAGGATGATACTTGACGCTCTGTAAGAGGTACTGGTTTTGCGCCTTGTTGCGTGTGATCGTGCGTGATGTAGAGGCTGATGAGAAGAGATGTGATATAGCCGGCGTCGTACTGCCGCAGGTTTTCATGGAGACGTCTGTGGCTTAATAGGCCCACGCGGTGTGTGGACAGTGCAGTGGGTGTATGTTAGTGCTACTGGCACTGGTTTGCCGGTCTCTGTGCGATGGATTCGCAAGTGACCAACCAGGCCATTGCATGATGTGTGGTGACAATGAGGACAGAATGGGTCGGAGGTGCTGAGTCTGCGAGGGTTGTGCTGTTGTTACTAATGGTCACGCTCATGGGAGTGTTGGTAGGCGCGGAATACATTTTAGCTGTGTTGACATCGCGGTGGATTCCGCTTTCGTTGATGCGCATGTGACCGATCAGCCCCATGCGGTGAGTGTGCGGCAGCGGAGTCGCGCGCGGCGACTTGTGTCAGGGCCCCCCAGGCATCGCCAGTCTTCGTGCGGTAAATTCAGGCCAGTAATCAGCCACCCTATATAAAACCGTGGGCAATTTCGCCTATTTAGGCAGTACTCTCATGCAGAACCAAACTCGACGGCGAAGTTACGCACCGGATCTTTAAAACCAGCTAGGCTTTCGGCTGGCTGCAAAAAATATTTGTCGAATCACCACGGCATTCACCCAAACACCGAACAAGGCCGTCGTCTTCATGACAATACTTTATTGAACGGCATAAAAGCGAGAAAAATCAATCACTCCCTCGTCAACCATCTTCGTAGAAAACTGAAGCTTAGATTAAAAGATAGGATTTCAGGCACGGAAGTCCTAGAACGGACGAGAATCATCACCATCCACGTCATGCTGAGTTAACTGCAACGGCGATGGAGCAGCCAACTCGTGAGGATAGATTACGAGCGATTACTCAAATATTATTTTTACGGAGATGTCGCTATGGAGGCTTGCCTACTAGTAGGACAACCAAGACGTTGTAAGAAAACCATGAAAGGCTCGCTGAAGTGCGTTCAAATCAACCCAGGCACATGGGATCTCGCCCGGGACCAAACCGGTCTAGAGAAGAACACTGAAGACTGCACATCAATTTATGAATCAAACCGAATCACCGCGGTAAACGCCGAAAAGGGGGCTCGCAGGTCACAAGCGCCTCCAATCCACAATGTCAGCACCCTACGCATTGGCGTGGTTGGTCATTTGCGAATTCGTTGCGCTGTAGCCGGTGAATTGACAGTGTGACCGTCCATTTCAACGATGTCCACGGTATGCTCCACAGAAGGATAGTGAAGGGAAGGGACTTGCGCTGGATTATAGTGAGAGTAGACCTACACTCCATCCACCTCGCTCTATTTTCCAATTCCTCCCATCTAGGCACGGTGTTAAGACCGAGTCAAGAAGACCGGAGATAGGAGAGGTCGCAGGTCCACGCACTGTGGTACAACACAAACAAGAACACTACAACAAAAGGGAGGGGCGGCTCGGATCGCAGCTGAGTGAGAGTGCAATAAAGGCCACATTAAGAAGTAGTCATTGCAGTCTGACTCTCAACCCGGGGGACCTAGTTATTTCGTCAGCTGACTGCCTTCCAAGCCACGGTTTCTATGAGATCGTGATAGTCTCAGGTACACGATGATGGTGGGGTGGTGTGGAGGTGTAGCCGACGCCCAACATTGTCATCCATGCCCAGTGTCGTTGTTCAAGGTTAATTGCCTCAAGGTCATGCAACTTCGCCGCGAGCGCTTTCATGCTCGCTGACCTGCAGACCCTTGGCCGACTTCACTCGCACACGCACATCGTCCTGATAGTCGTGGATGCCCAAGGGCCACTTGAACACCCCTTTCCTCGGCGACGCAGCATGGGCCACTCGGCACGACGCCACTCGGGTAATGCGGCACACACCCATTGGACAATACTTAATTTGCTCCACAGGCTTATTTAATTAGCTGCCACCACAATCTCGTTCTCTCTGGGGCATGGCTGGGCGCAGTCAAAATTGCTGCCTGGGACAGTAACTCAGCCATCTGTGCATAATAAATCTCTCTCTCTAATAAATCTCTAATTCTGGTTTTTTCTGGTTTTCCTACAACGGGGATGTGGCCTGATGATTGTAGCGCTCCGACTACAACCTTTGCTCAGATACTACAGAGGTAATGTAAGTTGATGTGGGCTAGTCTATGGTGCATACCGCAGGTTATCGAGGTGACCTACTAGGCCCATGCGGTGTGTAAATGTACGCAGGCCGAGGGAAGTGGAGATGGACGCGGTAACTGTACGTCAGAAAACTAGGCACTGGTTCGCCCGTCTCCGTGTAATGGATTCGCTGATGACCGACCGGGTCCATGCGTGGTGTGAATTTGCGGGCTTAGTGTGAGCAGGAGAAGTTGGGAGGGGCTGGATATCTGTTTTCCGTGGTATAGGTGGTGACGGCCGTGGTGGGAATAGCAGGAGGGGAGGGTGTGCGTTGGATATTAGTGCCATCGACATCGCAATGAGCTCCGCTGTCTTGGATGCGCATGTAACCGAATATACCCATATGGTGAGTGAATGCGCGATGGTAGTGTAGACGGCGGTCTGTGGTGTGCGTTGGTGCTCCAGGTGCCGGTTCGCCAGGCTCTGTGTGGTGGATTCGCAAGGTACTGACCAGGCCGATGCATGAGATGAATGTGTAATCGCACTCGGGGCAGATTAGGACCGAGTCCCCATCACTGGTAGTGGTAGAGGTATCAGGTGGCAAGTAGTTGGAGGTGGTCGTTTCGCTTGTGCGAGTTGGTGAAGTGGTGTCAGTGGGGATCTTCGCTGTAATTTACGCCGGTGTTGAGGGAAGGCGGTTGGTGCCAGTGATGGAGGGCGGCGGGACCACAGATGTTTGGTCACCGGTGACGGGGGTTGTCATCACCGTGCGGTTCGAAGCAGAACAGATGTTCGCTGACGCAAAAGTCGATGTCGGATTGTTGCTGCAGTGCATCCGAAGGTTTCTGACCAGGCCGATTCGCGTGCGGAAGATGCGTTGACAGTGTGGACGTATTTGGAGGGGTTGGGCATTGGCGGTGTTGGTCGGGGGCGTTGGTGACTTGCGTGCCGCCCTTTTGGCCTTGGCGGCGGTGATCCGGTTGGCTTCCTATATTGCTGCTCCTGTCTTCACTGTCCTCCTCCAGGCCGGTCGGTTCTGGGTGAGGTTCTCCCATCTAGCCGGGTTGATCTGCAGTCGCTTCAAGGAGGTCTTCATTGTCCTTGTAGCGTCGTACATGACCCCCTTGTCGCCGAGAACCCGTGGCGACATCTTCATAGAAGAATCGTTTGGGTAGTCAGTCGTCGTCGATCCTCGCAAAGTGGCCGCTCCAGCTGGGCGTATGTGCTGAGGAGGCCTGTTTGTTCCGACACTTCTTTGTCCGAGGTTCTGTCTTACCACCTCAACCTCAGTATTCTGCGGAGGCAGTTGAGATGGAAGTGGTTAAGTTTACGCTCCTGATTCTTATACACCGTTTACGTCTCCGCTCCATGCAGCAGCGTCGGCAATATTACAACTTCGTAAATCTTGAGCTTGCTGGTGAGGCGGAGACCGTTTCGATCCCAGACGATGTTTTGCATGCATTAGAAGGCTTGGCTTGCTTTGACGATCCGGTGGGCGACCTCTATCGATTTTGGTTTTTCAGGAGAGGCTGCTGTCCCGATAGGTGAAGGTGTCCACGACTTTCAGTTGGGCGCAATTGACTCTGATGTAAGGGGCATTGTAGATGAGTTTGGGCGGTTGTGGTGGCTGGTGCATGACCACAGTTTGCTCCGTATTCATAGTCAGTCCGAATTTGTCGCAGTATAGAAGAGGTCCATGCTCCTTTTGAAGTCCACATCTGTCGTTGCAATAAGAGCGCAGTCGTCAGCGAAGAGAAGTTCGTAGATTGTTGTTGTGGGTATACGCGACCTGGAGTGCATCCGCAGTTGATTGAGGCGTCCATAAACATGAGACTGAAGAGGGTAGGCGCGAGTACTCAGCCCTGCATCACTCTGTTGGTCACTGCGAATGCCTCTGAGACGGCTCCGTTGTACGTAACGTGCGCCATTATGGAGCTGATGCACCATGTGAGGGTATCACTTGGGACAGTCGAATTTCTGTATGATTTTCAACAGTCCTTCGCGATTCACCGTGTCAAAGACTTTCTTAAAATCCACGAAGGTTGATTTGTGGTGGATTCGCATCTCCTGACTTCTGCAGCTGACGCGCGACGAAGCTCATATCGCTGGTGCCATTATGCCGGCGGAAACCGCATTGGCTTTCCGGTAAGAGTCCTTGATTCATATGACTGTTGAGGCGATTGAGGAGAACAACGGGTGGAGATTTCCCCGACGATGTTAAGCAGCGAGATTCCCCGGTGGTTGTTGCAGAGTTGGCATTTCCCCTTCTTCTTGAAGAGATGAACGATTGTGGTGTCTTTGAAATCCCGAGGGACCTGTCCTTGGCGCCACATCGCCTGAAAGTGCTGTGAGCTAATTCATAAGTTCGGGGCCGCCATGATTGTAAATCTCATCAAGGAGCGCGCCTGATCTGAGTGCTTAACCGCTGGAGATTTTCTGCATGGTCCTGATGGTTTCTTTGGGAGAGGACAGGAGATCGAGGTCGGCGTTGGCTTCTACTTGAGGCATTCCGCCGATGGCAGCGTCGGGGATGGTGGAGAGACGGTTGAGAACGCTGCTGAAGTGCTCGGCCCAGTACTTCAGCATTTTCATCTTCTGTGAGTAGGGTAATTCCGTCAGTATTAAGAATAGGAGCGGTTTCTTTGATGGGGGGGAGCGTAGACAGCCTTGGTAGCAGCAAAGAAGTTATTCCATTCGTTGCGGTTCACGTACCTTTGGATCTCCTCGGCCTTACGAGCCATCTAGGCGTCCTGTATTTCCCGCAGACGATGCTGCACAAGGCGGCGACTTCGGTAGTAGGCTGTCTAGATTGCATCCGTATGGCGGTCAACGTAGGCTTTGTGTCGCCGATTCTTCTCGAATAGCATAATGTTGATAGCTGCGTCTTTGTCATCGAACCAGTTCTGGTTTTGACGAAATGTGCGGCCAAGGACCTCCAGTGCGGTGGATTAGAGCGTATCCCTCAGTTCACATTATCGGTTCTCTACAGAGGCATCGTCGTCGGCGACTGGAAGGTTGGTTAGCTGGTGAACTAGGTTGCCTGCTGGTCGCTTACCTTGAGGTCTGCTGTGTGGCTGTAGAGGAAGCCTCATGTTGGAGTTGACGAGGCGATGATCCGTCGGCACTTGGGATTACCTTTGTCACCAGCACGTTCTGCTGGTCACGTTTCCGAATGAGGGCATAATCCAGCAGGTGCCAGTATCTCGTACGGGGGTGCATCCAGGTCGCCTTCTGCCGAATCGGGAGGCAGGTTTTGTTCAGGATTAGGCAGTGCTCTGCGCAGATTCGCAGGAGGAGCAGGCCAATTTAATTGATGTCTTCGAGACTATGGGAGCTCAGCAATCCCCTCCAGGTGGCATGGTCTGTTCCAACGCGGGTGTTAAACTCACCAAGGTCAATTAACTTATCCACCGTTGGCACAGTCGCCATGAGGGCGTGCAGATACTCGTAGAATTTGTCTTTGCCTCGTGGGAGCTGGTCATTTGGGGAGCATACATACTGAGAGTGGTGACGAACTTGTCTCCTTGAAGAGGCAAGCGGAGGCTCATCAAGCGATCATTGGTGCCCTGTGGCGGACAGGGCAGACGTCCCATGATATCGGTCTGGATGGCAAAGGCGACGCCGGCGTCCCTCTGCCTGGGGTGTGGCCGCTGGGCAGAGCCCAACTTCGAGGAGCCACAGGTGAGAGTTGGGTACCAGTTAGGGACGGCCACAAGATCATTTGCCACCAGAATGAGACAAATGGATCGATATATTGCTAATTACATGCTCTGCCTTGAGGCTCACTCTCATTATGACCGGCTGACGATGGTTACGGCAGAAGCAGCTGCAATCAGGTTACGCAAACCAGTCAAAAGAAATTTTTACAGGCACCGCAATTATCGTGGCCGAAAGCCACCAATTTAGCCGCCCGCATCTAATTACCTGTCCCCGGTGGCCACCATTCCTCTGACCATGATCAGAAAACGGACCGCAATTTGTTTCTTTCCCCTCCCTCCCGCCACCCTGACAACCGTAAAATTTGTTCTATTTAACCGCATATTTCACTTAGTTACACAGTGATATAAATGTAGAAGCCTGATGAGAATTTATCGAAAGCTAACGTTTGCTCGCCAAATTGTCTTTTGACTTTTTCAATGGGAATTTTCGCTACTCTAAAATATGGGTAAATGCGAATTAAGTAAATGTTTAACAATTTGAATATCTGTAGAATGTTGTGTACAAAATAAAATATGGCAAAGGGCTACCACAAGCTTACAAGGGGCTCTACACACAGCAACAACTAGCAGTCTCCTCGGGCAGTTGCTATTGTGGTTGTGTGTGTCCGCTGTTACACCACTTGACCCCAGTGCGTCATTTGTCGCCTGCAGCCAATCAGTGAATTTGCGCCCGTTGATTTGTTTCGAGTACTCGCGAGGCTAGTGACAAGACTCGGACAGTCAAAGCAGGAGTGTAAGATAGACGGTGCGAGTCAGCGTCCGCGCCGGCCATCACGTGAGCCGTCTGCCACGACCAAGAGCGGCGCACTTGGGAACAGACTGTCACAGTACCCCCGGCTAGACCGAAGGCGGCGTGTAGTGACGCTGGAGGCATGGTTCATGGCTAAAAAACATGAGTATCAAAACGGCCATGAAATTGTACATTGCGTCCACTGCGGGTATTATACACAGGAGGCACAGGGGAAGAGTGAGTGTGGCTTGCAGCTTGAGGGCTGAAGGTTGAGGAGGTGGAAGTTGCAGTTGGGGAATGCGATCTTAGAGGAAGAGGAAGTATGCGGGACGGAGGGATAGTGTGGGGGAGGTGGAGGACCAGAGGGTAGAGGAACACAGGGCTCGTCCGGCAGTGTCCGGGACAGCAGTTTTGAGACGGTCCACACTCACGACCTCCTTGCGAGTTCCGCGTTGGATGCGGGAGGTCTTCGTCCCTCGAGAGACAACCCGGAATGGGCCGTCGTAGGGGGTTCCAATGGCCGGCGTACTCGATCACCTCTGAGATAGACGTGAGAGCAGGTCTTCAGGTCTTTCTCAATATAAGACTCGGAGACTGGTGGCCTGGTGAGAACCGGCGAGAGTCCTCATGAAGTGCCGGAGGCGGTGCAGGAGGTTGGTAGGATCCTCAATCACACCACGAGGACTTGGCGAGATCACCTCACCAGGAAGGCGGACTGCGGCGCCGAACACGAGTTCAGCGGTGGAAAAATCAAGGTCCGACTTGAGAGCGGAGCGGATTTGCATTCGTTGATGAACGCTCACTGATCGCTAACGGAACTCACTCGTTGCGCACTGCCTTGAGACTCACTCGGTATGACTAGCTGACGACGGCTAATAAGCCAGAAATGGCCATTCTAGCCGGCAATATTCGTCAGCGGAGTGGATACCCAACAGTACCATGGTGAGATGGTCCTTAGGGTTCTCTGGATCGTCCGCGGCGCGTAGGAGGCCTTCAACTGGCGGTGGAACCGCTCGACTATCCGGTTAGCAGCCGGGGGATAGGCTGTCGTGTGAATGCGAGTACAGTCTATGAGGGAGAGGAGAGACAGAAAGAGGTTAGATTCGAAGTAGGCACCGCGATCAGTCGTGATAGTGGATGGGGCACCAAAGATGTCAACCCATAGACTGAGGAACACTTTGACCACTGTTGAGGCAGCGATATCAGGCAGAGGAATGGCTTCCGGCCACCAGATGAATCGATCCACACGAGTGAGGAGATAGAAACAACCGTTAGACAGAGGCAGTGGACCTACAATGTCCAGGTGAACGTGGCTGAAACTTGCACCAGGGCCGGGGAAAATGCCGATGGAGGCCTTGTTGTGCCGCTGGACCTTGCTCCGTTGACAGGCGAGACAAGCCTGTGTCCAAGCTTTCAAGTCCTTGTGCATCCCAGGCCAGACGAGGCGGTCGGAAACCTGCTTGTTGGTAGCTCGACTCCCAGGGTGAGATAGGTTGTGCAGGCAGGAGAAAAATTTGCGGCGAAGAGATGGTGGCACAAATGGGCGATGGGATGGAGTGGAGACGTCGCATAGAATGGTGTCAATGCTAGTAGTCAGTGGTAGGTCCTGGATTTGTAGTCCGCAAACATTCTCGTCACCATGCGAAGAAACACGACGTTGTTCCACGGCCATCTCAGCGAGGTTAATCCCAGGAGAAAGCTGTAGGTGAGCGATTGAGGGCCTGAACAGAGCGTCAGCCACCTCATCGCGCGCTCTGTCGGTGTGGCGGATGTCTGAACTGCAAGATATAGTCCAGTTTGTCGGAAGTGAACTTGAGGACGAAGGTAAGGGGATTATGGTCCGTGAAGACTGTGAAGTCCCTGCTCTCAAGGAAGGGCCGGAATTGTTTCACGGCAAGATATACAGCAAGCAGCCCTCATCCAAACGTGCTGTTGCGCGATTCGGCAGATGTATACATTCGGGAGAAGAAAGCTAAGGGTTGGGTTTGACCTGCAAAGTGCTGCTGAAGGACTGCACCTACTGCAACGTTAGAAGCATCAAGCATGAGCGCGGTGGGAGCATTGGCGGCTGACTGCATCCGGAGAGTGGCATCGGCCAGAGCAGCCTTTGCCTTCTAAAAAGCAACTAGGGTGTCTGCAGTGAGCTCGAAAGAACGTTTAGGACCAGAGAGGAGATTCGTGAGCGGCAGAATGGTGTCGGCACAGTTAGAAAGGAACCGGCAGTAAAATTCACCATGCCCAGAAATCACTTCAGCTGACGCTTTGAGGAGGGAGTTGGGAACTTACGGATAGCCGTAACCTGCGAAGGGAGAGGATGAATACCGTTGCTGTCGACCAGGTGCCCAAGAAACTCCAGAGAAGACACACTTGGACGGGTTCAGAAGAATGCCAAAGCGTTGAAGGTGGTCAAACACCGTTGCGAGATGTTCAATATGTTCCTCGGCGGTAGAGCTGTCAATGAAGAGGTCATTAATATAGGCGTAGACAAAGGTGAATCCATGTAGCACTCTATCTACGAACCTCTGGAAAGTTTTTGAGGCGTTGCGGAGTCCGAAAGGCGTGCGCAGGAACTCAAAGAGGCCAAAAAGTGTGGTAACGGCCGTCTTTGAAACATCCTCTGGAGTTATAGGAATATGGTGAAAGGCCAAAACCAAGTCGATCTTCGAAAACACAGGCTTGCCGTATAGAGCACCGGCGAAATCCTGAAGATGCAGAACAGGGTAGCGGTTAGGGATAGTGATATTGTTCAAGGCCCTATAATCGCCATAGGGGCGCCAATCACCAGCGGCGGTCTTTGAAACCATGTGGAGAGGCGAGGCCCATGGGCTTTCAGATTGATGGATAATGCCCACTTGAAGCATGTGGTCGAACTCGGCCTTGGCGACAGACAGTCGTGCAGGTGCGAGACGGCGGGACCGAGAAAACACAGGTGACCAGTCTTTAGGATTTCGTGAACATCGTCGTGCGGTGGGATAGAGATTCTGAAGTTGTGATGGGGGAGTCCAGGGTGTTTTCCAAGGAGCTGCCGAAATGGACTATCAAGTTCATGGTCCAGAACGGTGAGTTGGCGGGACACCTTAGAAGAATGGGTATCTCGGACGGCCAACTTGGTGGTTTGGTCGCGTAAACGGGAGTAACGGCAGTCGACCATAAGATCGAAAGAAGCGAGGAAATCTGCATCGAGGATTGCATAGGGGATGTCAGTAACGACAAAGACCCAAGAGAAGACACGCTGGAGACCGATATCCAGGGAGATGGAGCGGGTACCAACGGTGGCAATTCGTGAGGTGTTGACGGTCTGAAGGAAGGGGTCAGGTTTGGGGCACCGACGGTCGGCTGCTGTGGGAGGTATGACGCTCAGTTGAGCACCACTATCAACCAGGAAACATCAGCCACCCTGGGTGTCGCAGAAGTAGAAGGTACGACCAGGGCTGGGGACACCAGTGGCATTAGTCACATTGACCTTCTGGTTGACCCATTTTACCCGTTTGCTCTGCTGGGAGACGAAGGCGCAGGGAGAAATGCAGCGACGGGCTTTGGCACCGAAGGTGGCGCGATACCAGCAGGTGGCAGCTGAGGTGGGACGAGACGATGATGGCTGGACATGCCGGGCAGTTGCAATAAGTTGGTTCCGGGATGAAGAGGCTTTTGGCTCTTGTAAAGAAGCTACTTGTTCGGCAAGCTGCGCGAGCTCAGCCTTAAGATGTGAGAGGGGATACAGAAGGAACTGGAGAAGTTGAGAGTGCAGTATGTTGTGTTTTGGCGAGGCCGGGCATCTTCATCAGCCATTCGGCCATTTGAGTGAGTTGTGCGGCATTAAGAGAACCAGATGCAGGTGCCAAAATAGGCTGAACTTCAGGTGGAAAACTGTCCATTGTCAACACCTGACTATATCGTGGATTTTGAAGAAGTGGCGTTCGATCGGAGTCACCAATGTCGAAGTCGTGTAAACGGCAACACGAAGGTTCCCCAAATCATAAGTCAGGGAAGACGGATTCGGCAGGACAAGCTTTTACTGGGGCAAAGTGACTACTCCGAATCCAGCGTCCCCTATTGGTGTTTCTCCTACCGAGGCCTTCATATGACGGAAATTACGCACAAAGTTCCATGCGCTAGTTCCTACCAATGTGCCGTCCGCGCAGCCAACTTATTCTGTCTTCCGCAGCAAGCTTCTCACCGGAATGCCCGTCTTCGTTCGCGATTATCGAGCTTGTTTTCCAAACTGGATTGAGGCGACCGTAGCAGCGCACAGAGGCAGCATGTTGTTTGATGTCTTCGCGGGTGATGACACCTTGTTTTTTCACAACAACCAGATTCGACGGCGGCATTGCAGTAAAGCAATCGAGCCCGAGTCCTTGTCATTATTCCCCCTCGACATCCTGCTGGATAATTTCGCCATTCCGACCGGACACCCGGTCTCCGAACCCAATGCTGCACCTCCTTCAGATGTACCACTTTCAGTATCAGTTGCTGGCTCCGCGCCTTTAGAACGCCAACTACTCCCAAGGCGCCGGGCCAACCGGGTGCGCCGAACAACGCAGCCGATACAGGTCAACCCGCGTAAGAAGCGGTAATGACCTTCTTGAGTGGGAGGTGTTAGGACGGTATACATTCCCAAGATGAGTCAGCCTGGCGGAAAAGCACGTGCGCGCGTCTCCCGCGCTGCATGCAATGAACGTGCGCCGACAACGTCCCGTACTGGTTGTAGCCACGGTGTCCCCCTCACATTTGATTGGTTCATGTCGGCGAGAAGTCGCTCAGCTCTCCCCTATCTTCCTCTTAACGTGGATTGGACAGAACATGACCAATCTAAACGGGACACTATACAGACGCAGTTTTTCATGTCAGTTTGTTAAAGACACTTTTCGCTTAGCTGATCGTGTTCTCTTGCTCTACCGCGTTGGGGTTGGGACAACCGCCGATCAAGCATACGCTTCGTGCTACATCTACGTACCAGGCCGGGTCAATCGGCGTCTCGGCCCCAGAAGGTATTCTGTGCATGAGAACCGAACCCACGCCATACGGGGACGCATCACATTTGGGTAACATCGGCTTTTGTGATCGCAATGAATCGGGACAGAAGATGAGGTTCCGGTAACGCTTATATTTAAGTAATCGAAAAAGAAGCTTCAGAATTGTGACAGATTGATTCATAAATTGACTAACGTGGGTAACTAACCCAAGGAATGAACGCAATTGACTAATATTGTTGGGGCGCGGAGCCATCTTCAAGGCTTTGAGTTCATGTTCGAGTGAGTGGAGACCAGTTTTACCTAAAGTCCGAGGTATTCTACCGAATCTGCAAGGAAAGTGCACTTATCTTTCTCGAGTTTGAAATTTGCCTCTTTAAACTAGATTTAGATTCCCTAGGTGACCATTTACCGATGGATCGGTAACTAATATATCATTCAGATATGCACAAACGTGAGGTACGTCCATCACGCGGCTATCAGTCAAGCAATAAAATAAACCGGGAGTCGTTTGTATCGAAATAAACCCGGGTGCGTATTAATGGTTGGGGCGTCTCGGGATTCGTGGTCCAGGAGTACTTGCTTCAGGTCCAAAGTTGTGAATTTTTGGCCACCCGAGAGAGATGCGTACAGGTCTTCAATGCGTGGGAGAGGATAAGGATTTAGTTTAGTTGCTGAGTTGATTTTCAGCTTGTAGTCGCCACAGATAAGCGTGGTCCCATTAGATTTAAGAACAGGGATTATTGAGGTCATCCATTCCGAATACTGTACAGGCCAGATGACGTCCGATTTCTGTAAGCTATCCAATTCCTCTTCGATCTTCGGTGTGACTGCATTGGGGACTGACCGAGCTTTGAAAACCGAGGCCGGAGTTCTGATTTAAATTGGAATTTCACAAGTAGGCCACGGTAGTATGTCATAGTCATCGTGAAACAATTCTCTATTATTTATCAACAGGGTATCTAGTGCCGGGTTAACACTAATCCGGTGTACATAGGATAGCACAGAAGGCACGCATGTTGTTAAGTTCCGTCCGAGGAGATTTGGTCGTTGGCTTCCTCTGACCACATGAGCCAGCAAATAATGTAGTTCTCAATGATGCTAAACTTCAACCATAAAGACCCCTCGCACTTTTACGTTCTGTCCGGTGTAACTACGAAGAATGGAGCAAGCCGGAAGGAGACCGGGGAATTTTGGAAGAGACGCCTCATTGATTCGAGTAAGAGTTGCGTAGGTGTCGATTTCAAACTTCACGGGATGACAATCCACCGGAAGTGTGATGATGTGGACGGCGTTTGAAGTGGTGTGTTGGCTGGAAACTTTCGGAGTATCGCCTCAGCATTCCCAGCTGGACTCGGGTAGGCGACATGCATAGTAGCGTTCGTTCGTCTTTTGGAGAAGCACACTTTTTCGATGTGGCCGAGTTTCTTACAAAACTGGCAAACTGCCTTCTTGTGTCTACCGTCTGACCAACGTTCATGATGCTGACCAAAACGGTAGCAGGATGGTAGTTGCTTTGACGGAGTGGATCGTTGCTTCTTAGATGAGAACCCGACAGTGGTCACCAGACAGACAGCCAATTCAGGTGCCAAGGATTATATCACTCCAGCGTTTGACTGATTCAGCTACCGAAGGTTTTGCCGTACGCGCTCCTGATGACTGGCGATATCATAGGTCTTCTCCCATGACACCCCTCTTATCTGATAAGAGATTTTATCGCGCTAAACGAGCATTGCCTGCTCAAATATGCCTACCTTAATCTCTTCATATCTGCAGTCCTGGATGGCGACTGTCAGCTTTGTAATAAAATCCCCAAGGCATTAATTGGATTCCTGACGCATCGGACAAAACCGATAGCAGCTCATAAAGAGGATGTCTTTTCCACCCCGCGCTGCCTCGATTTTTGTGAATGCTGTTTGAAAATCGGTAACCTCTTGCAAATTAAGGACGTCAAATTAACGTTGTAGATGGGTTCGGAGGAGTTTCAATTTCGAGTTAACGTCTAGTGTATACGTGGGTGATAACATCGGAATTAGTTCAATATAATTATCTAATGTCTTTTTCCATTGTAATCATGAGTAATTTGAGGGTTTCGGAGCGTTTTTGGCCAGAAAGATAACGGTGTAGGCAATAATGAAGCCATGGTCGTTAAGCTACGTCGTCAATGTTATGTATCCAACACAGACGTGTACTGCGGACGGGAAACAGCTCAAATCAAGAGTCTTATGGGACACAGCAGGGTATATGGCAAAGTGGGAATTTCATAGGCTGAAAGGTGACCAGTCAGAACATAGGTGGTCTGGCCGTGCTTACATGACCTTGAAAGTTGTCTTGTCGTGCGCGGGACGTCATGTCCAGACCATGCAGGTCACGTACGCTGCAGCCTTAGTGTGGCTGTAGTGGCAGCTATGCTGTTCCTTCACCGGTTCTTCCAGCAATGTCTTGGATATTGAGCTGCAGTCCAGATCTGATTTCAATGCCGCGTGAATGCAAGATTGAGGATGTCAGACCAGTTTGCTGTGACCTATGTGGCACGCAGTTCGGGTGTTAGCTGCTGGTGGAAACCCTCCACCATGTCGTTGATTGCTGGGTGGTTGGCCGTCGTCCGAAAGCGGGTGTAGCCAAAATTTGGGGAGGGCTTCGAGAAGGGTGGAGTCGAACTGGACACTTCGGCCAGTTGTAACCGCCGAAAATTGCGATCAAGTGACCGACGAAGACCTTCACGATGGTGTCCACCTCCGCCTTCGGTAGAGGGATGGCTTCAGCCCAGCGGGTGTACCGATCAAGCCAGTCATGGAGGTTAATGTAGCCTTCGGATGCAGAAAAACGTCCATGACATCCGGGTGCACATTATGAAAATATAGATCGGGGCTGGGAAAGGTACTTGGTTAACTGTAGTTTGTCCCGCTAACAACTCAGACAAAACCCTGCCCGAGCATTGACTTCCTTGTTCATGCCAGACAAACCTTGCGGCGAGCAGCCTTTGTGAGGCTCAGACCCTATCTTGGGAGAGCGCATGAAAAGATTAAAACACAGCTCGAAGCATCGAGGTGGGAACGAAGAGGTGATGAGTAGGAGTCCAGATGTCACAAATGATTGACAGAAGAACATTAAGGGAGACTGGAATGGCCGTTTCTGGCTTGTTAGTCGTCATCAGCCAACCATACCTAACCCAAGTTTTTCAACAGCTGAGGCTCGAACTCGTGACTTTTGGTTAGAAAACCAATGAAATGACGATTAAGACATGTATGAGAGCTGGAACCCAGTGAGTGCAACTCAGAACAAGATGTCACCCACTTCATTATTAGTGATAGTACTGTGTCAGAGGTCGGTTGTGAATGGGGAGATGAAGTGCAGGTGGATAATCCCTATCTGGTTATATGTGTTAGAATGGGATCGAAGGGCAAACCTCAGGGACTTGTGTTCCGTGAAAATGGTAAAGTCACGGCCTTCAAAGAAGTGTTGAAAATTTTTTCAGGGCCAGATAAGTAGTGAGCAACTCAGGGCCAAAGGTTTCGCATCGCAACTCCGAAGGCGAGAGTATATTAGAGAAGAAATTTATTAGTGTGATCGAGCCAGAAAGTTTTGTTGAAGGACTAAGCCTACCACCACGGTCAAAGCGTCGCCCATCAGCTCTAGAGGGACTTCGGGGGCTGGGTGCGTGAGCAAGGTGGCGTCGACGATGGGAACCTTGAATAAATTCACGGACAGTGCACTACCTGGGAATGGGTATGACTGACTGACGACGGCTAAAAAGCCAGAAATAGCCATTCCAGTCTCCTTTGCCTTGTCGGCAATATTCATATGCCTATTCTACTGCTAGCCGCTGTATGGCTGCTAGCGGGACACGAAAGTGAGACTCAGGGCAAAGAAACGTCAAGTTTCTCTACAACGATCACCTCTACAGGCAAATAGACAGGGAGGCAATGTGTTCGCTGTCCGGACCATTTCTCGCAAACGTCCTCATGGACAAGGTAGAGCAAACATGTCTCAAGGATACTATCAATGACGTTGATTTCCATGCTCGATACGTAGACGATATTTTTTGCCTGACAAGCAGTACCACCGATATCGATGGACTAGTTCAAACGTTTAGCAGGGCACATCCCGCAATAAAGTTTTATGTAGAGACCGAGGCAAACAAAGAAATCAGGTTCTTCGATTTTCTTACGCACAGACAAGATGGGTCTATTCAACGTAAGATATTCCGAAAGAAAAGCTGGACGGGTCAATATATTAATATCCAAAGTTTTGTTCCGCGGTTGGCGACCAGAGTGCGACGCATCTGCTCTCCTGAAACGGGTGACGCAGAGCTCCAGCAGCTACGGAATACACTCCGCGAAAACGATTATCCGCAGAGGTACACCCTCCGGAATATTAAGGAACGTATGACAAAGCCTACCGTTGCCACTGCAGAAAAGAAAGACGTATTTATAAGACTGCCTTCGCTAGGAGACGCAACAGGTGAATTAGTTAGACATCTAAGGGCGGCTATCAATAGTGCTTTCCCGGCGGCGACCTTGCGCGTATTCTTCACAAATTCCATCCCCGTTGGGTTATGGGGCGAAAACAGACTACCGTTGCAGGCCTCATTGATGTGTATTTATTCCTTTACCTGCTCCTTGGAGCACGATACACTGGCCGAACAACGAGGCGTCTGGAGAAGAGAGTACGCAAACATATACCTGTCTGGTTAGACAAAGGTGAAAATTGATCCTTTAAGAGTTTAATTCTTGCACATTTAATCTATTCGAACCACCAGGTTGACGCCAAAATAGCCTTCAAAATTATCTACCGAGCACCAGCACACTACTTTAAATGTCTACGCAAATGGGCGCTCGCAACGTCCGAGGCGATTCGGTTAGAGAATCCAGCGCCCTGCTGTCAGAATACGTTGACACACGCACTCTGTCTTTCCTGACCAACTCCAAGTGGTACAAGCATGCCGCCACTAAACCCCAAAATGATCACACGCATTCCGCGTATTTGACATAAAGACAGCGCTCACAGCGAATCCTTCCCCTCCCCGCTCCATCGTCCTAAACATGCCGACTCTGCCAAGCTGGCCATGCGGGAACGGCGGGTAGGACTAAACATCAACACCCCCAACACACACGTCAGTTCGACCGTCGTGTTTGACAAAGTACACCGTAAGCTGTGCAGGGACGGTAACTCGAGCTGGATTATAGTGCGAATAGACTTGCGCTGCATCTACGTCACCCTCTGTTCCACTCCCCAACCTGGACCCGGTGTCAAGACAGTCAAGAAGACCGGAGATGGGAGAGGGCGCAGGCCCACGCACTGTGGTCCTACTCAAAACAAGAACACAACAACAACAGATAGGGACGGCTCGGATCCCAACTGATTGGGGTGCCATAAAGGCCACATTAAGGAGCCATTGTAGCCTGACTCTCAGGTGGAGGGATGCAGTGTACTTGACCCGCATGGTCTGCACATGATACCCCCACGCGCGACAAGGCAACCGTCAAGGTCATGTACGCACGGCCAGACCACCTTTGTTCTGACTGGTCACCCTTCAGCCTATGAAATTCCCGCTTCGCCATATACCCTGCTGTGTCCCCTAAGGCTCGTCACAAAGAAGGCCGATACCCAGAAGTTACGGCCATCCAATAATCCACAAACAAGGGCTACCCCTTCGCCCAATCCCGGATAAGAGAAATTCACTATATCATACCATTGCAAAGTGGCTGGATGAGGAGTTAAAGCCGTTGGAAGTTTAAAAGACACCTTTGAAGTTGTTGAAGCTATCAAGAATGCTGACTTGGGCAGACTGAAGATACTGTTATTAGATGTATCCTCACTGTTAACCAACGTGCCCGTAGTAGAAACCATAAACTACCTGTGACTTTATACGAGAAACAAACTACCAGATACGCATGACAGTAGAGACCTTAAAAGAAATACTGACGTGATGCACACTAAACGTCAAGTTTCTCTACAACGATCAACTCTACAGGCAAATAGACAGGGAGGAAATGTGTTCGCTGTCCGGACCATTTCTCGCAAACGTCCTCATGGACAAGGTAGAGCAAACATGTCTCAAGGATACTATCAATGACGTTGATTTCCATGCTCGATACGTAGACGATATTTTTTGCCTGACAAGCAGTACCACCGATATCGATGGACTAGTTCAAACGTTTAGCAGGGCACATCCCGCAATAAAGTTTTATGTAGAGACCGAGGCAAACAAAGAAATCAGGTTCTTCGATTTTCTTACGCACAGACAAGATGGGTCTATTCAACGTAAGATATTCCGAAAGAAAAGCTGGACGGGTCAATATATTAATATCCAAAGTTTTGTTCCGCGGTTGGCGACCAGAGTGCGACGCATCTGCTCTCCTGAAACGGGTGACGCAGAGCTCCAGCAGCTACGGAATACACTCCGCGAAAACGATTATCCGCAGAGGTACACCCTCCGGAATATTAAGGAACGTATGACAAAGCCTACCGTTGCCACTGCAGAAAAGAAAGACGTATTTATAAGACTGCCTTCGCTAGGAGACGCAACAGGTGAATTAGTTAGACATCTAAGGGCGGCTATCAATAGTGCTTTCCCGGCGGCGACCTTGCGCGTATTCTTCACAAATTCCATCCCCGTTGGGTTATGGGGCGAAAACAGACTACCGTTGCAGGCCTCATTGATGTGTATTTATTCCTTTACCTGCTCCTTGGAGCACGATACACTGGCCGAACAACGAGGCGTCTGGAGAAGAGAGTACGCAAACATATACCTGTCTGGTTAGACAAAGGTGAAAATTGATCCTTTAAGAGTTTAATTCTTGCACATTTAATCTATTCGAACCACCAGGTTGACGCCAAAATAGCCTTCAAAATTATCTACCGAGCACCAGCACATTACTTTAAAGGTCTACCCAAATGGGTGCTCGCAACGGCCGAGGCGATTCGGTTAGAGAATCCAGCGCTCTGCTGTCAGAATACGTTGACACACGCACTCTGTCTTTCCTGACCAACTCCAAGTGGTACAAGCATGCCACCACTAAACCCCGGAAAAATGATCACACGCATTCCGCGTATTTGACATAAAGACAGCGCTCACAGCGAATCCTTCCCCTCCCCGCTCCATCGTCCTAAACATGCCGACTCTGCCAAGCTGGCCATGCGGGAACGGCGGGTAGGACTAAACATCAACACCCCCAACACACACGTCAGTTCGACCGTCGTGTTTGACAAAGTACACCGTAAGCTGTGCAGGGACGGTAACTCGAGCTGGATTATAGTGCGAATAGACTTGCGCTGCATCTACGTCACCCTCTGTTCCACTCCCCAACCTGGACCCGGTGTCAAGACAGTCAAGAAGACCGGAGATGGGAGAGGGCGCAGGCCCATGCACTGTGGTCCTACTCATAACAAGAACACAACAACAAAAGAGAGGGACGGCTCGGATCCCAACTGATTGGGGTGCCATAAAGGCCACATTAAGGAGCCATTGTAGCCTGACTCTCAGGTGGAGGGATGCAGTGTACTTGACCCGCATGGTCTGCACATGATACCCCCACGCGCGACAAGGCAACCGTCAAGGTCATGTACGCACGGCCAGACCACCTTTGTTCTGACTGGTCACCCTTCAGCCTATGAAATTCCCGCTTCGCCATATACCCTGCTGTGTCCCCTAAGGCTCGTCACAAAGAAGGCCGATACCCAGAAGTTACGGCCATCCAATAATCCACAAACAAGGGCTACCCCTTCGCCCAATCCTGGATAAGAGAAATTCACTATATCATACCATTGCAAAGTGGCTGGAAGAGGAGTTAAAGCCGTTGGAAGTTTAAAAGACACCTTTGAAGTTGTTGAAGCGATCAAGAATGCTGACTTGGGCAGACTGAAGATACTGTTATTAGATGTATCCTCACTGTTAACCAACGTGCCCGTAGTAGAAACCATAAACTACCTGTGACTTTATACGAGAAACAAACTACCAGATACGCATGACAGTAGAGACCTTAAAAGAAATACTGACGTGATGCACACTAAACGTCAAGTTTCTCTACAACGATCAACTCTACAGGCAAATAGACAGGGAGGAAATGTGTTCGCTGTCCGGACCATTTCTCGCAAACGTCCTCATGGACAAGGTAGAGCAAACATGTCTCAAGGATACTATCAATGACGTTGATTTCCATGCTCGATACGTAGACGATATTTTTTGCCTGACAAGCAGTACCACCGATATCGATGGACTAGTTCAAACGTTTAGCAGGGCACATCCCGCAATAAAGTTTTATGTAGAGACCGAGGCAAACAAAGAAATCAGGTTCTTCGATTTTCTTACGCACAGACAAGATGGGTCTATTCAACGTAAGATATTCCGAAAGAAAAGCTGGACGGGTCAATATATTAATATCCAAAGTTTTGTTCCGCGGTTGGCGACCAGAGTGCGACGCATCTGCTCTCCTGAAACGGGTGACGCAGAGCTCCAGCAGCTACGGAATACACTCCGCGAAAACGATTATCCGCAGAGGTACACCCTCCGGAATATTAAGGAACGTATGACAAAGCCTACCGTTGCCACTGCAGAAAAGAAAGACGTATTTATAAGACTGCCTTCGCTAGGAGACGCAACAGGTGAATTAGTTAGACATCTAAGGGCGGCTATCAATAGTGCTTTCCCGGCGGCGACCTTGCGCGTATTCTTCACAAATTCCATCCCCGTTGGGTTATGGGGCGAAAACAGACTACCGTTGCAGGCCTCATTGATGTGTATTTATTCCTTTACCTGCTCCTTGGAGCACGATACACTGGCCGAACAACGAGGCGTCTGGAGAAGAGAGTACGCAAACATATACCTGTCTGGTTAGACAAAGGTGAAAATTGATCCTTTAAGAGTTTAATTCTTGCACATTTAATCTATTCGAACCACCAGGTTGACGCCAAAATAGCCTTCAAAATTATCTACCGAGCACCAGCACACTACTTTAAATGTCTACGCAAATGGGCGCTCGCAACGTCCGAGGCGATTCGGTTAGAGAATCCAGCGCCCTGCTGTCAGAATACGTTGACACACGCACTCTGTCTTTCCTGACCAACTCCAAGTGGTACAAGCATGCCACCACTAAACCCCGAAAATGGTCACACGCATTCCGCGTATTTGACATACAGACAGCGCTCACAGCGAATCCTTCCCCTCCCCGCTCCATCGTCCTAAACATGCCGACTCTGCCAAGCTAGCCATGCGGGATCGGCGGGTAGGACTAAACATCAACACCCCCAACACACACGTCAGTTCGACCGTCGTGTTTGACAAAGTACACCGTAAGCTGTGCAGGGACGGTAACTCGAGCTGGATTATAGTGCGAATAGACTTGCGCTGCATCTACGTCACCCTCTGTTCCACTCCCCAACCTGGACCCGGTGTCAAGACAGTCAAGAAGACCGGAGATGGGAGAGGGCGCAGGCCCATGCACTGTTGTCCTACTCAAAACAAGAACACAACAACAAAAGAGAGGGACGGCTCGGATCCTAACTGATTGGGGTGTTATAAAGACCACATTAAGGAGCAATTGCAGCCTGACTCTCAGTCCGCCAGTCGTCCATGGAGCTCAAACACACTTATTGGGACGACCACGCGCCCTGAGTTATTCCGTCGGTTGGCAACCTTCCAAGCCACGGCTTTTAGTTCACCGTGATAGTTTCAAGGGCGTCAGATTGTTTAGAATAAGGAAAATGCGCTGAGCCGTCGACCTCACTCGACCCCACCTCCACAACCAGACCACCGTCCGAGCCGTTCAGTTGTCTGATGTGGAAGTGGTTGCAGCTGCTAATGACCTCGTCTACGCCTACTACGTACACGACCTTGTCCCCCCAAACTCAAGCACCAGTATTTATCACAACAGGGGTCGAAAGGCTCACATCTCACATGTGTGACCTAGCCAGAGTTCACGTTAAGAAGGAGCCATCGCAGTCTGACTCTCAGACCACCAGTCAGCCACTCCACACAACACACATTGGACTGACTTCAAGGTCTGAAAACACACACACACGCTAGTTCAATCATCGTTTTCGACTATGTCCCCTGTGAGCTCCACACCACACGCACATACACGCAAACTCAAGATAAACTCTGTAAATATCCCATGAGTACATTTCTCATCTAATTATTACGGCCTGATGATGAAGTACTGAAAACACGTTTGCGAAATGTCTTTTCACTTAAATGGTATTCGGCACCACCCTCCGACAGTCAAGCAAGATGTTCACCTCTATCAATCGCGGTGCTGAAGAGATACCTGAAAAGTGTGTGCATCGCGTGCGGCAACTTTTGCGGCCGCTTTTTCCAGTTCCGCCACCGACGGGACCTCGTAACTAAAATAGCTTGGCAAATTGCATTCACGCGTTAAATCGGAACGCTATGCCCTGGAACTCACTTTAGAGTCCTCGCATAGCGACTTAAGGCATTTATGGTGATAAGGTGGGCTCTAAAGTGAGCTCTAGGGCACGGAGGGACATACATGATCCCTGACCTGATCGGTGTGCCTGACACTATCATCATATTCCAGATCGCCAGCTCATCATTGTTAAAGCATTCGTCTCAATGACCAAGGGCCGCGTGTTCGAATCCCAGGTGTGCCACACTTGGGATTGGGTATGACTGGCTGATGACGGCTAATAAGCCACAAATGGCCATTTCGGTCTCCCTTGTCTTCGTCAGTTCCACTTTATCAACATATGCTACACGTCGCTACGCAACCGCCTGCGAGGGCTCTAAAGTGAGCTCAAGGGCACAACGGAACATACATGTTCCTTAAGCAGATCGGTGAGCCGCACACTATCGTGACCTTTGCCACTCATACGGAGCTTGTTTGCTTCGGGAAGCCACTAGATCGGTGTGCGCCTATTCCTGTTTGAATATATATATATATATATATATAAACGACGCTGGCGAAGCAATGGGCGATGCAACAGGGCAGGCGAATGACCCGTGCTCTTATCCAGGACTGCCAGTTTAGGTTTTATAAATACCACAGAATTTTGAGCCAGATTATTCCGAACGGTTTAGAGCACACGGTGTATCACTGCTGGACTGAGCAACAATCGAGCCAGAGAATTAGTATTTAGATGGGATATGGAGCTGAGTTAAATTCCAAAAGAGCGCACACAAGATCACGACGAGACGTTGGTCCACAATTCATCCTCCAAAGAACTGACACCGGTACAGTTTCAAGTGCTTAAACATGCAGCATCGTTGAACATCCGGTTAATCTTCTGGCCACAATTGAAGCGAACTTAAAACACTCACAAAAGGCTGACGATATTAAAGCACCTCACCAGTAAACAAGTTTCATCCTTACTGTTGACACACAAACCACATGTGGCTATTCCGATAGCAGAGCAGGATGCCCTCAGGACACTGAAAGCTGGCAGGAACATCTTCGTACTGCCAGCCGACAAGGAAGGTTCCACAGTAGTACTCGACAAGTCGGAATACCTCCGGAGGGCCAAACACTGGTTGATGACCGTCATTCTTACCTCAGGTGCGATAGCGATAAAGAAGCTGGTGACAAAAATCAACGCAACGCTCGTTAGTTTGCAAAGTAACGGTGCCATCTCAAAAGCTGAATTAGCAATAAAATCTACAGATTCAACCATGGTGAGATTCTGTGTGTTGCCTAAAATACACAAGCCTGATGCTCCAATTCGACCCATCATATCTCTGCGCAGAACACCTACATTCAAGCTGGCCAAATGGCTGTTCCGACACCTGAACTTTATTACATCAGACGCCGATACAACGATCCGTTCACCCGTCCATTTATGGGAAAGACTCCGCGGTTTGCACCTTAATGCAGACGAAGTCATGGTATCATTTTATTTTACATAAATTCCTCAGAGCCTTGCAATTGAAACTATCGGCGACTTACTTGAAAGCCCAATAAACCTAAACGTGCGCACCTCATCCAGGTGCTCACTTTCCACCTCAAAACCTACTTCTACGATCAGAGTAAAGGGATTTCGATGGGTTCGCCGCTAACTGGTTTCATTGCTGAGGCGATTCCTCAAAAGTTAGAGACATAGGTGTTTACGAACCACGGACCAATATTTTCGATGATACTTTCGTCGTTCTCAAGCGCGAAATGGCCTCCGAATTTCACGCGATCCCGAACTTCATCCATCCGAACATTCAGTTCACAATGGAGGCTGGGGTCAACAGTCAAATAGCGTTCATAGACGTCCTGGTCCACCGACAAAAGACGACGGTATATAGAAAGGTTACAACACACATCAGGGTCTCAGTTACCAAAGTAATCACCCATTGTGTAACAAACGCAGCTGCATCCGAACGCTTTACAGAAAGGGCAAAAATGCGCGTCTCCGGGCCTAAATCTAAAGAAAAGGCGATCACGAGAACAATGTGTTGACTATCCCGACGATTCAAAATCAACCAAGATTCCAACGTCGGGCGGTTCTGTAATGCGCCTTACAGTATTTATGGGTGCTGAATATTCTGGCGTTCTGCTGGCCCTACGGCTATTCGTGCAGGATGCACTGCAGTGGGGTGAGTTAATAGCTGTCCTGCTGGTCAGTGCTTTTCACCCTCGCCTCGTACGGGGTTGTGTCGGAATGGCAAGGGTCATTGGTCTTGTTTGTGTTACCCGCATTTGTTTTTCAGGACCCGGAAATCACTTTCTCGTCCCCTCGTGTGCATCTGGCCACGCGCGCCTCATCGGTCTTCGTTCTTATCGGGCTGGAGGCGCCCATCATCGATATTCATGCGCAAACTATGTTCACCTGCGTCTGTGTTCAAGTCTGAACGGAGGTCTTGCTGGTTTGCGTTCTCCGCAGTTATTCCAATAAATGCGTTGGTGTCTGGCATAGGTTCACTCAGAACTGTGTTCTGGCTCGGTATGCGTTTGCTTGCCACCGCGACCAGTCTGACTTCCTGCCTGCGATTCCGTTGATTGAGTCGAACTCGTGAGACCTGGTAGGCCGCCGGGAGGATCGTACAATGGTTGATGGGAGTTGGTACTGCGTGCCAGACTTCGAAAATTTTGCTGACTGTTTGGCTGATACCTCGGTCTAGGATTTCGGTGTCCTGGAAAGCAGGTGTGTCCAGAGACCACACAAAATTCTGCCACCAACGAGAGCTGATCTATCCTTCTCACGGCTCCCGCGTGTTCACTCACGCGGGTCTGCAGTCCCTTACCGGTCTCTCCGGTAGTTCGTACAGGAACCACACTGCACACGATAGATGACTTTCGCCGCGTGACAGGGGGATCTTCGGTCTTATGACCAGACGTCTTACTGTCGCCTCAGGTCTGTGGGCGACGCTGATCCCCAGTGGTTGTAAGAGACGAGCGACAGTTTCCGATATGTGTGGATTATATCATCAGGCTTACCCACAATGCCCACCAACGAACGTAGATAGCCCAGCTAACCACGTACACGCGCCAACGCTGCGGCCGAGTAAGCCGGCGAAATTCTAATCCTGGACTAAATCTCGCGCGCAGGCGTCCACGAGGGCACACGCACACACTTGCGTAAATCATTTAGCCCTTCACCAGTTGGCGACGATCTGTTCAGTTAATGCATATTCCATCCGTTGTTGCCCACTGGCTTACAGTGCCCTGTAAGACACGATTACGTTGCAAATGACTAGTTGATCGTCAATATTTGAACAGCACAACTTGGGACCAATTAGGCTTGCCCTGTGAGTTCGAAATAAAGGAATGTGTGATTCCGTACAAAATGCGGCGACCCTCCAGTAGCTGATGTGGTATAAAATTTGACCGGATTCCAAACGGCCAATAGAGAAAGTTCCTTGGCTGCGTGAGTGCACCATACCAGCCCGCATCGATAATGCATAGTTCTTAGACATATCTATAAATCTTATTCAGCCCCAACAGTACTTATCCCATAGTAAAAAAGAACTATGTCATTTTACTTTCGCATCGCACATGCTAGCGGTCTTGTTGTGAAAAGCCACTAATCGCGTAATATACTGGATATCCAGACACTTTAATTACGGCTTCTGGTAGACCTGGAGTAATAATAACAATCTAGAGCCTGGGACGCGGCGGACCCCAAGACTGGCACTGTGAATACGCGATCAGTGGCTCGAACAGCCGTTTAGAACTCCCCCTGCTACCATGTAAACTGAAATTAACAAAGTGACGTGTGTGAAATGTGCTCAATACAAAATCGGGTGTAAATAGAAAAATACCAATAGGAGTGATAAAGGCTCAACGAAAAAGTTTCATATAAAAATAGCTAGGCCTCTGTAGCTCTGAAATGGTCATCATCGATGGTAGAGTAGACGTGTCCCTCAGCACTGAGGAAGTCCAAATCTTCCCTAAAAGAAAGAGGAAAGGTTAATATCCGGAGAGACGCAATGTGACCAGCGTAACCTCATCTGCTTAAAAGATGGACGGTGTACTACGTTTTTCAACTTCGAATTAACAGTCCATAAAGTCCTGTTTCTGGGCGCCATGTTAGTCTGCTAAAACGGTTGTATTCAGGACGAGTTACCAAAACTTGGGTTATAAAGTGCTTTGTTGTTTAATGGGAGAATATAAAGCAGTGGAACAGCCTGCTAAGCGTCAGAGACTTGCCCGATTACGATCGTTGGAGTTTGAGATGTGATAACAAAACAGTGGGGTTCCGGCATGCGCTAGTCTTCCGTTGGTAACTATGCGTGAGACTGACTATTAACAAATACGCGCACTTCATGCGTAAGACGGGCTTACACCACGTCCGCCACTGCATCCAACCTTAGTATCAATCGGTTTGGCTACCGCAGGCCACTGGTAGATGGGAGGGGAGTGAAAGTGGGGTCAAATTAGCTCGAATCCAGCGCTAAGTTTGCTCACTACAGACAACCCGACATGCTGTCTCACTTAGCAAAAGAGCTAAAATTAATGGATTGGAAGGATGTCAGGTTCTACTCAGGGTCGTAAGCCAGGCTGCAGCATTTCACTAATATGGCCTTTGCAATATGAGATCCGATATTATGTTTCATAGCAACCTTGTTTATGTAGCGTAGAAGTCTGGGCGATTTAAAAGTGCAGAGGCGGATGGAGCAGCGGCACCGAGTTTCAGTCATCTTGAACCTAACAGTCGAGAGAAGGGTTACCCGTTAGAGCCTAGCTGCTGACTGCCCAGCGCGTTCACAGACAGCGGATAGTGGAACGGCCTCCAGCGAAGGATAGTACCGAAACCAGCAGACTCGGGTCTAGCGACCAGGCAGTCGCAAACCAACAGCGGCAATGCTATCACGGTGTGGAGAGCTGAGGTCTAGCATGAAGATAGCATTAAAAGATGCTACAAAGCCTTTTGACTGCACAGTGATATAGCGACCGTGAAACGCTGAGAAATAAGTTTGCTTGCCACCGCTGCCTTGTGCTTAGGTTTTTGGGTCAAAGAGTAAGGAAACAACCTCGAACAAAAATCTGAGTGACTGTTGGGCCAACGCCCATACTCAAAACTACGAAACCACGAAAATTGGAGCTGACGCCCTCCACAACCCTGACCTAGTGGTGTGAGCAAATAGCGCGAATTGATAACTCAATGGGGAAGCAATACTTTGTATTGGGTGCAGATATATGCGAATGATCCGTGACCCTGGTACGCAGTCTTAATCAGTTCAGTGTGGGTGTCTATTGTCGGTTTGAATACCGAAGCACCGACTCGCCTTATGGGAAATAAAGGTCCCGGGAGTAAACTCCGGCTTCACAGTAAACAATTGCCAACTTTAAGAAATGGACAGTTTCGAATACCTCGAGTCGGGGCTTCTGTCAAATGGACAGAGAAAGAACGAGTCCGTGCCCAAATCGATCCCACTCACGGCGTTTGCATAATCCGTAGTTTTTTGACATGATGTGATATCTACATTGTGATAAAAATCAGTGTCTAAAGGGTCTGTCCCGTGAGTGTTCGCAGGCGTTTGTGAATTCTGGTCTTCGTGTGTGGCAAATGAGCGAAAACTGGGAGGGTTTGGCCGCCGTTGCCTGAGAACCATTGTTTGAGTTAAGTGCATGAATACCTCGGATGGGACTGTCCACACTCGCACTTGTTCGTCGTACAGTTCATGAACTTAATGCCCCTGCTCTCAATCCGACGTCTACCTGAAGGTGATGAAGAAGTAAACTCAAAATAGTCCGTCAAGACGCGAAACGGGTTCTTGAACTTTGATATTCGGGTTCGGTAGCTAAATGAGAGAACCGATAGGGTTCGCCAGATCCATCACTGTAAATCGTCACGCTTGGAGAAGTCAATTTACAAAGCTCACGTATTAGTACTAATAAGGATAAAAACATGATTAAGACGTGGGACCTACCAATGCGACGACTGATATTTCCAGGAGGAACGCTAACGGCAAAAATGAATGGCATAGAGCAACTAGTGGAAAATCGTGGAGTGATAAAAGCTAATCGTTTGCCTCGATAAAATAAAAACTGGGAGAATTACGTAAAAAAGCAAAAAATGTAGTTCTTGTATACGTTAAAACACCGAACTGGTGCTCGTATATAAGTAATTAGGTCATTACAATGACAGATGAAGATGAGGTACTCGTTTTATTGAAGCGCTGACCACGTCACGGCGAACAACAAAGTGCAAACTAATCTATCCACAAATGTTAATATTCCCAAACGAAACCGGCAAGAAAACGAGCTCGAGGCTCAACGGTTAGGGTGTTGGACTTCTAATCAACAAGTTATGGCTTCGACTCTCGGTTGTTAAATCACCTGGGGTCGGGTAATGCTGGCTCTCTTTGCCAATAGTGATAATCTGTCTATAATAATACTAGCCAATATGCGGCAGCTAACGGGGCTCGAGAGCGAGCCCCAAGGCGGAACGGGACGAGTGAGTCCTATAACCGATCGGCGAACGTCCATCCACAAAAGCTACAAAACAAGGAAAATTCGAGCAGTCATTTCGAGGTGCACAGTCGTCGTCAGTCATATACCAAACCCCGATAGGGAAGACCCAGGTCATTGAGTAAAACATCAAAGTATTTGAACGTAGAAGAAGCGAACGCAGTAAGGGTTCTATAGACTAAACAAGTTTGAAGTCTCCTTCTACAGCGAGAAACACGGCGTTCACAGCTTGGACATGAGAAAATTATCCTTGATGAGAACTAACTTTCTCTGGGGCAATTATGAGACGAAACGCCTAATATGAGTGAGCTAGGTGTCCTGGATATTAATGGATGCGAAATCACGCAGTTTCAGGCATCAAACTCGAGCAAGTACCACATATGACAGTTTTTAGTACATATTAATAAAAACAGCATGTTACGTCATTAAAGCTTATTTAAAATGGTAGTCAAGGGCTAAATCACTCTCAAAAGTGTTAACATTTTAGATTTATGTCACTGACCAAGGAAGCAACGTAATCAAACGACCAAGTACCACGAAGTATTAGATGCAACATCATTTCAGGGGATTGTCAACCAATGAACCACGGAGCACGAGCGCCCGGACCAGATGGTCAAGTAGTGGGTCAGATAGGTCTAATTATTTGAAGTTCTCTTTGTGACCAAGGCGCGATACAAGCAAGTATTCTAGCAATGGGTTAGAAGGGATTGAGAGGCTTACCTAATTTGTTGCTCTGGAACGCCGCGCAACTTCTCACAGATCTGCGCAACCGATACGCCCCTTTCATCCGAGTAATTGCGTACACTGACTAGAACCTGATTTTGAAGTACTGTCAATCCGCCAGCAGTCGCAGGAATTGAAACACCTCCAGTGGAGTGCATCATAGAGTCGGTGCGAGAAGTTTTCGTCTTCACTTGCAACATTCTAGCGTAGATGGTCTCCAAAATGTGACAAGTGATTTCATTCATTTCAACGACTGGAACAACCTAAATAAAAGTCAAGAAAAATACATTTTTTTCAAGGATTCGTGGAATGTATACCTAATTTAGTAGTCTTTTTCCTATTTATCAACCAGTCAAGTAGTTCAGACGGCAAAAAAGTTCAATGAGGATGGACAAGAGTAAGAGACACAGCTAATGGAGAGTCCTGTTGAAAAAAGAACACGGGTTGAAGTTTGGTCTTGACTGGATGTTATGCTCGACAAAGTTTCCAATGAGTGCGGATTTGGCCCATAGTTCGAACTGCCCAACTAAACTTGTCGGATTCGGCTTGAACACGGATAGCTTTGCCATTTACTGATTCTTCCACTTTGCATGCGCTCCATAACTATACTTGATTTAACAAGGTGTCTCGAGGAGTATGAATATGGGATATGAACGTGGAGAATTGGATTCAGAGAACTTGTCAGCGCAATAAGTACATAAGGAAACAGAGTATTAGTTTCATACTTAGTTCAGATCCTCGAGGAGTCAAACTGATGATTTGGGTCTCAGACAATCTCAACGCCATAATTTTTTGGCAAGCTTGCACAATTCTTCAAGGTTTCCTTGTGAAAACGCTGAAGTCTCCTTAACTTCAAGCGACAAGCGTCCTATTAAAAGTTGATGGAAGATGGAGGTCTCCAAGTTAAACTAGCCTCACTCGTCTTAAGTCGTGACGGTTCCCGATCAACGAACTCCTCGTCAGTGACCTCACACAGTCGGTATTGTTCCATCATGCCAACACACCTTAAAGAAGCCTCTATGAACCTGCCATAAAGCAGTTCATGACAATCCATAAGTTCGCCCAGTTAATTGAAGGATTTTTCAGATGCCACAGATGAAGCGATATTGCATGCTTCGGATTCTGCCTTACAGCGGAACAAACCCGAGTTCTACATCTCATGGTCATAAAGCTGGAGGTTTAAATCAGACGTATGCAGTAGAGAAGACGAAGGTTGGCTCGTCATCATGTGAAATCACGCTGAGAACTGACGAATACTTGTTCCTGTACAATAAATTTTCAGAAATGCTCTTAGTCGGAAAATGGAGGTGCATATATGGCCGGGATGGCGCAACATTGTACTCCGGTCAGTTGCCACGTTGTTATTGGAGGCGATGAAATGAAAAATGTCACGAAAACGCATTGAGGACCTCATTAAAGTGCTTAATAATCAACTGAGTCTTGAGATTCTCGAACAAGGCCAACAAACACGAATTGCGGCCTCGAAGAGAGCAGCAACACCCAACTCATATTTAACTAGTTAAGGAAGCACCAGGGGCAACTTCCTTTGTGCCTGATTAGCCACTGCGTTATTTGGTGTCTAAAGTTTACCAGATCTCATTCAGCCAATAATTATTTGCATTCTTTAGTCGTGGGGTGACTTTCCAAGGGCCAAAGACGCCATTACTGTTTGTTTGTCCTCAGCATATGGGAATTCTTTTTTAACATTAAATTTAAACTGTTAAACTGTAGGTCAACATGTCTATAATGGAGTCAAAAAGGACATTTCTCAGATGTGCAAAAATGGATGTTGAAATACGTCCAAAAATTAACGACGAGATTAGTAAGCGTTAGGTGCTCGACGACATGCGCTTTTATTCGCTACATCGCTGTTCGTTTTACTTTGATTCCAGCGAAGGTGATGCACACTGTTATCGACTTCTCATGAGGGAATTTTAACGTCGAGGTCATGTGCGCACATAATGGCAATCTGGATAGTACGTAGCCATCGTATGTAAGGATACAAAGTTTGCGAGGACGGGCATCGCAATCTAATATTGCGCACGCCTACTCTCGTAATCCCGTGAAAATCCTTAGGCCAGCCATGCAGCGGTTGTTCGGGGGTCCGCGAGCGCTTATCAGGGCACAACATACCTTGCACGCAAAGCCAACAGGTAACGGGAGTGCGTTCGATTGCAGATATTGATAGGTAAGGAAAGCCTTGTTTCAGCATTCGATGGTTGTTAAACTTCAACCCTAGTAGTATCCAATGGTGACTATATATACTTATCGCGACTTTTCGTGATAGAGGTGTTGCGCCATTGGATTGGTTATTCTGATTCACCAGGTTGCGTTATGATAGGTTACCTATTTTTACGAGAACCGATGGCGCGCGCATTTGTCGCCATAATTACGTGCGTCTCACGTGCTGCGTGTACTCTCTTGTGGTTTTGAGATATAAATTTCTTATTTAATTTTAACTTAAATTCTTATGTTTAACATACTTAGGTAGGAATGCAAACGGACATTGCGACGTCATGGGAAGAATGAAAATCAAGAAATGTCTAGAGAAATAGTGGTAGATGCAGAACTCTTCCCAGTAACGAACGTCCTCAAACGAACGTTTCTGACAGTCATCTTCTGACTATTCAGTGGAATTTATTTCTACCGATCGTATAAGAATGAGCCCTCCACCTCCGTTCGGAGACCATGTCTCATGTGTAGAAAGCGTTAGGGACGCGGACAACGCCATTTTTACTGACAACTTAAGAAATAGGTTGCGTTGCACGAACTCCTAAGGTGGATGGATATTCATGCGTGGGAAGAATTCCAGGGAGGAAAAAAACGTAAAAAAACAGAAGGAAGACGAATATCTCACCTTCAACGCGACAATATTTCGTACGCCCTGGAAACTGCGTACGTAGCCATTTACGCGAACGTATGACAAGCAGTCCAGCGACTTCACCTTGACGGCCTCAGGAATCGAATCCTATAAATAAACTTATAACAAAAATAAGCCAAGTTACTTCGTCATCGAGAAAGAGTTTAATCTGTATATATGGTCCAGTGTAGTCGTCGATTTCATAGTCAATACGAGTAGCCGACTGGTTTACGGAACGAATTATGCCAACCAAGGACACCTATACTCCGTGTTAATGGACTGCGGAACTACCAGTGAAAATTCGACCCCTGTGACAGACAGGTACTTATCGCCATCCTGAGTCGCCGTAGCTATCTCGGCGCAAGTGCAAGGCATTATGCAATTTTGGCCTACATTTTTCTTCACATAAATCAAGTCTCTAAGAAAAAAGATTCAAAAACCTTCGATGAAGTCGCAGTAGTTCCCGATAAAAAGCCTCCACCAACATCAGTAGCCCCACCATAACCGCTAAAATCCACAGACGACCACATCTCCAGACAGTCACGGCTGTTTTAATGCGCGCGCTACTTTAACACAAAATAAAAACAAACAAATATCACATCCGACAGGATGAACAATCAAACAGCGCATTTAACGTTAGTAAGAACGTGAAAATGTGGATTTCTATAGATTTTTTGACGTCTAAAGATACCCAAAGATATCCTGATATTTTAGATTATAAACATAATCAGAAATTAATGTGCTATCTCGGAGTAAAACATTCGGAAAGAAGCTACGTTGGCTCGGTCCAAAGGTTGAGATTGGTATTTGCACAAACATTCACAAACTTTGCTAAGATAATTGAGTTCCCTTCAAAAACTGGCAACAGGCAGTCAGTGGCACTTATATGTTGCATGTGTTACGATAATGAGAACATGATGCTAGGTAAAAGTCTACCCAAACACTTCGCTGATTGTGTTTCCTTATAACACACCACTGAGAGGTCTTCGTCTTACGAGGTTACCCCCAATACTCACCGCGCAGAAAATGGTTGATATTCAACTTTAAAAATATCTAAATTTAATCTACTTATAATGTGCTCGTCAGGATTTACCCCAAGTTGGCAGACGACAAGCATAAACTGTGAGAATACTTTGTTAAACTTATTTTATGGTCACTCAAGTGCCTCATTATGTTTAATATCCGAAAGTTTATAATCTTGCACCTGGAAGCTGGTCGGGGACTTTTCCCAAGTTATCAGTACCGCATAAATGCGCTTTTACTAAAATGGAGATAAGTACAAAGATCAAGCTGTCAGGATAACTTTCATTTTGCTGCCCTCTGAACGTTGTAAAAGAGACGTTAATGCACTGCATTAGGCATGCTTTTGTAGACATTCCACCCGAACCATTCCACCGAATATTTGGTGCGTTCGTTAGTCCACATATGAAATAAGGAATGCCAGCCTAGATGCCTTAGGCGAGGATTAAAATTGCTCCGGTCAAGCAGGAGCACAACTTTTAATTCAGTATAATTCACTATATATAAGGGATATAGGCAGAGCCTTTGAAAACCCTATTTACAGATAGATGCTAGCAAAACAAGCAAATGTTACATGGCGATAGTCGTTTTAGCATATCAATCATTGCTGTCGACTAATTATATGTTCATCAAGTAAAAATGCATCAAGTCTTCTTTTAAATATTTCAACGATTTCAGCCTGAACAACTGAGGCTGGCAGTTTGTTCAATTCGTCAATCACCCGTTGGGAAAAGAAGTTGGCCCGCACTTCAAGTTTGGTATGATTTCTTTTCAGTTTGTATTGGTGTCCTCGGAGACTTGTCATGTTTGCCAATTCAAAAAACGTTGGCCATCTGAAGAGCACAATCAACTCCTCTGACCAGTTTGAAGACTAAGATCATATCCCCTCTGTATTGCCTATAAGAGAGAGGAAAAATTTTAAGACTTTCTAGGCAGCCCTCATAGGGTAGGCATTCCAATCCGCTGACTAGTTTCGTTGCCCTCCGTTGAACTTTCTCCAGCAGAGCGTAGTCATGTTTCGTCCAAGGGCGCCACGCCTGAACGCAATATTCCAACACCGGCCGGATAAATGTTCCAAACACGCGCCCAAAAAGCTCTCCGTCAAAATTAACGAAGGACCTCCTGATTGCGCCTAAGATACACATAGCTTTCTTTGCGATATTCGCACAGTGCGACGATGGTTTGAGAGTTGGTGTTATCCATATACCCAAGTCCTTTAGAATATTTACCTCCTGGAGTTGGTGACCACTGATGGTGTACTGATATTCAAATCTAATCAGCCTTCTGGAACTATTTGGCATTTCTTAAGATTAAGGTTCAGCAGCCACTCATCACACCATGTTTGCAAGCGATCTAAGTTTTGTTGTAATTTCTGCGCATCCTCTGGATTTTCAATCGAGTTCCTCGCATTCCTGGCGCGTTGTTTGAAATTGGTTTCGAATTTCAAGTACCTCGAGCCTACGAGTTTTTAGTCTCTACCTCTGTGTAGAAGACACGGTGTTGGAAAATCTATTAAAGAATTGTCTTTATATTCCTCTGAGTTTGTAAATTGCAACTTGGACCGTCGATCTTTGCTGCTTTCTGAAACTCACGCCGGCTGTGTGATCCCTGCATCTGCTCTCAATCGCGGAAGGGACTCAAACCAAAGGCTGAGTCCTTATATTTTCAAATTCTTATTGTTGAAAACTCAGCTGACTCTCTGTTAATTTTGTGGCAATTATAACATGCAAAACTCAAGTTCCATAAGTTTATTTCACAAAAAATTGTTCCACGACCAAGCTACTTGGGACCGTCTCTCGGCGCCTCTACCCACTCGGCCATATTGGCAGGGGATCTTGTTAAGCAAGTTAATGGACAAGCAGAAAACAATTTTAACTATCGTTATTCTGCTATTTGTTTACCTCCCGCTAAACGGGGTAAAAGTTCAGAAAGCTTAACTAATGTAGCTTACGAAGACGAAACATGTATGGGGTGTTTCAGCCTCCAGCAGAAATTCTCAGGGATGGAGCAGGAAATAAGGAATCTAAGACAAGAAATAGATAACTTAAAAAATCTATATCTTGCCCATCTGCTTAAAAAAGCTCCTGTTCGTAATAAACCTACAACAAAGCAAAATTCGTATTCATTTATAGCTTCTTCAAGCTTACATAAAAGTCACATTAAACATATCGCGACTGCTGGACCCGGTAAACCAGAGGAAATTTCGCTACTTCCAAAGGAAGCCCCATCTAGTCCTTGCGCCACTCTACCGGTACTTAGTTCGGGTAGCATCAGCACTAATCTGGCTTTACCGCCCATCACTACATCACTGGTAGACGTTGCACCAACATGCGATGTTGAAGAGGTTGGCGAGTTTGTAAGCCAAAGAAGAAAACGTCTAGGAAGAACAAGTCGTGCAGAGACTTGGCTCTAGCCTGCCCAACATCCGGCTCATCTAGACCTATCAGGCAAAGTGAGCTGGTTACCAATACTCACTCAGCTGAAAGATCTGAGTTACAAACGGGCCCTCGATTGAGTCGAAAACAGAATGTAGTCATTAAAAGTGTCCCGGAGTCAGCTTCAATTATTCCAAAGGAGCGAGTTAAACATGACTTGGAACTCCGTAAATTGTATGCAAAAACGCTGCTGATGGACGGTGAGTCCATTCATATTCTCAAGGCATATAGAATAGGGAAGGCTCTGTCTACACCCGATTCAAATCCTCGACCAAGACCTCTTAAAATCATCTTGGAAAACGAAGCGCAGGCACAGCTCCTGCTACAGAGAAAATCAACCCTGCGGGGTCCGCATTCTGAAGTGTTTTTTCAACCGGAATATGGGTTGAAAGAGCGAATGAAAATGCGACAGCTAATAATAGAACTGAAAACACGAAAGACCAATGGCGAGGCGAATCACAAAATAAGGGATGGACAGACAGTTCAAGTGAAAAGAGCATTTCTCTGGCCGAAGGCAGTCACCCTGACAGCCTAATTGTCCCGTTTCAGAAACCAAAAACGTGCCCGCTTAAACTAATCGTCCTCAATGCCAGATCTCTGCTTAATAAGATGCCTTTGCTCCAGACTTTGGTTTTCATCCACCGCCCGGACATTGTAATAGTTACAGAGATATGGGCAACACCGAGTGTATCCGACTCCGAACTCTCTATTCTAGGCTACGCTTACATTCGGAAGGATCGACACGAGGGCCGTGGCGGAGGAAGCTGTATCTATGTTAGGCAACCACTTAAATTTTTTCCATTGGACTTTTGCCAATTTACCGCGGTAGAGGAGAGCTGTTGGCTCCAAGTAGTCCTAAAAGATAACTACTCTTTACTCGTTGGTAGTGTCTATCGCCCACCCAATACCAGCGAGGATTACGATCTTTGCCTCTCGCTGGCATTTCACGCTGCAGCTGACTTAAATCTGAAGTACTGCTTGATTGTAGGTGACTTCAATCTTCCTGAAGTTCACTGGTTTCCAACTTCCGGTCCTGCAAATTTCGAAGACATACTTGAGGCCATAGATATAGGCTTGTGGGACCAGGTAGTTGATTTTCCTACCCGAGGATCAAACATACTTGATCTTATTTTTTGTAGAGGTTGTCAGCCATCGTCAGTGTCACCTTTAGATCCACTTGGGAATTCTGATCATACTATAGTTCTTTCTACACTAGAACTAGAGGCTGCTGAAACGTTTTCCAAAAAATATAGCTTTTTTCGTGATTTCAGATCAGCAAATATGAGGGAATTGCTAACACACCTAAATTCCCACGACTGGACTAACTTCTTTGTATGTTCGGATGTGAATGTTTGTACTGATACTTTTTACAAAGTTCTAGGTCCACTCATTTCTCGTTTTGTTCCCCGTAAGAAAATAATTTATGTCAAGGACGAAGTCTACCTCCTATTATCATTCCTCCGTAGACTGCATAGACTCTCCCGTCGTTTTCATCTACAAAACGACACCTCCGTCCTGCCCGTGATCCAGAAAATCTTTGAAGAGGCTAAGAGGCTGTCCGACGAAAAACGACAAGCCGATGAGGTTACCTTTGCCGAAAACCCTTCGTTAAATGTTGCGAAGCTTTTTTCGCGCACACTAAAAACGCAGAGAAAAACGCAGCACCCCGTACTT
The DNA here is from genome assembly GCA_017591395.1 of Schistocephalus solidus. Lineage (NCBI taxonomy): Eukaryota > Metazoa > Platyhelminthes > Cestoda > Diphyllobothriidea > Diphyllobothriidae > Schistocephalus > Schistocephalus solidus. Next base: position 55,303 of record WEDG01001044.1, read on the forward strand.
CGAGATGCATGAGGAAACCCAAAAGCTGACGATAAGTTGACTGCTGATAGCTTCAATGCTTTGTTGTCTAGAACGTTAAGTGAACATACCGTCGCGCCCTTTCCTAACATCCGGGTTTGGACCGGTAACGTCCTCGAAACCATAACTTTTACCCTCTGGGACGTGACCGTAGCCATTCGGCGTTTTCGTCAATCTTACAGTCCAGGACCAGATGGCGTCCCGGTTAGCGTTCTAAAGGCGGATGCAAACGATATATTTCCGTCCCTTCTGTATAAGATATTTAATCTTGCTCTTGAAAGTGAAACTTTCCTACTTTATGGAAAGGAATCGCACATATTGCCTATTCCGAAACACGGCCGACCTACGTCATTTGACGACTTTAGACCAATAAATACACTACCAGCAGTCTCGAAGATCTTCGAGTCCTTGATCAAAGAAAAGATGATGTGTCACCTAAAAGAAAATAACCTACTTAAATGCGGCTCAGCATGGTTTTCTCGAAAAAGGTCATGTGACACTTGCCAACTCTCTTTCTTTGATCATGTGCTACAATCTAGAGACAGTGGTTTTGCAATTTACACAGTTTACTTCGATTTCACTAAGGCTTTTGATCGTGTTGACAATGATCTCATACTGCTGAAACTTGCCTCCTTCGGCATAGGTAACAAGCTTCTGAACTTAATATTTTCCTATTTGAATGCTCGTGCACAACGGGTTAAAATTTCTGATGTTATCTCGAACCCCACGCATGTGAGGAGTGGAGTTATTCAGGGCAGCGTGCTCGGCCCGCTTCTATTTTGCCTCTTTGTCAACGATGTTCCTGATTGTTTTCAGTATGGTAGGCCCTTTATGTAGGCTGACGATTTAAAAGTTGCCTATCGATATAAACCGGTTGATCGCAACATCGTGCTTGTGCTCTTAAAAACGGATCTTCAGGCCTTTGCTCAGTGGTGTCGCACATGGCGCCTCTCACTTTCTTGGCAAAAGTGCTCCGTGATGGTTATTGGTGACAACCATCAGCCCCACCTAAGCATAGACGGTCACGATCTAAACGTGCCCGGAGTTATAAAGGATCTGGGCATATCATACTCTAGTAGTCTTAATCTGTCAGAGCACTGCGCCTTGATTGTCTCGAAAGCACGCTAAACTACTGGGTTTATTCTCAGAAATTTTAAAACCGTCAAAATTAGAATCAGCCTCTATAAAATGTATGTCAGGCCTAGTCTGGAATATTGCTCGTTTCTATTTAGTCTTCTGCACGCTAGTGAATGAAAGAAGATAGAATCAGTCCAGCACTTCTTTACAAAAAGAGTTTTCTATTCAGATCACCGAAACCTGTCCTATCACCAACGCTGTGAGCTTACAAGCCTTGACCCGCTGTGGCTTCGCAGATTACAGAAGGGACTATTTTTACTGTTTAAACTACTTAACAGTCGTACATTTAACCCCCTTATATCTCTGAGGCACCTCGACCACTCTCGGCGCACCAGTCATCGAGATGTATTTTTATTTCTTCCTTTGGCACGCACAGTTAGATACCGACAGTTTTTTTCGGTAAACGCTATAGCAATCTGGAATAAGTTACCTAGAAGTATCAAATTCAGCAAAGCTATCCCTTGTTTACGCGAACTGTCACTAGTTTTTCTACATTCAGGACACCTTCCAAAACTTTTGGGTGCTGACTCTGTTGAAGCTCTCTTCGGTTCTGATGGCGTTCATGGACTCTGAATCATGTGCCGGTCTTCATGCTGAGGGCAATATTACTGGCTCTGCAGACCTCAATCGGCTTATTTCTCAGTCAACAGCGAACAGCCGCTCGCCGAAATACCTGCTGGTGCAGAATATCGGATCCGTAACACTGAATGGAGAGGTTCTTCACCGGGCACCTGTGTTAACGCGTCCCTGTCCAGAACTTTAATTACTCAATAAGCTGCAGTTTTTTCTCCTGAAAACACCTGAAACAACGATCAGGAGTTTTTTTCACTGTCAGCGTGACCCTCTACTGTATATTTTTTTTGACCTAACCTGTAAACTGGCAATAAATAAATAAAATTAAATAAAATAACTTCAGATCGTCAGCGAACATTACCTTCTCGCATGTCAGACAATCCAAGCAGTCGTTCACGTATATCAGAAACAAAATGGGACCCAGAACGCTGCCCTGCGGAACTCCACTGTGAACGGTTACCAGGTGAGACTTGGCATCTCCAATACAAACACGCTGGCGCCTGTCTGTGAGAAAGTCGGCCAACAATTTGAGAAGGTGGCCAGACACACCCATTTGACGGAGCTTAAAGATCAGACGTTTGTGTGGAACCCTGTCAAAGGCTTTGCTAAAGTCAATGTAGACCGCATCGACTGACAAACCCATTTCTAATGATTTTGTCTAACTTTCCATTGATGTGAGCAGGTTTGTGAGGCAGGATCGACCACTTCGAAATCCATGTTGATATGAACTAAGCAAGTTATTCTCTTCAAGATGCCTCATCAGTTCCGTTTTGATTATCTTCTCCATCATTTCGCAACAGATACTTGTGAGGCTGACTGTTCGGAAACTGTTTGGTGATATCCTCTCTCCTCCTTTATAGATGGGGTAATATTGGCTATCTTCCACTCGGTAGGCAGAGCCCCCACCTCCATTGAACTTTCAAATCTCTTGGAGAGCGGAGAGGCCAGCTGTTATGTGAGTTCATTGAGAACTTTTGCGAATATACCATCTGGGCCAGGTGATTTAGTGGGCTGTAGCTGTTTCAGAGTTTTTCTTACTGTGTCCATTGGGAACGACACCGTGCATATTTTGTTTGTAATGTGGCAGTACTGTAGTATTGGTCCTCGTCAAAAGGTGGTTCCTCGGTATACACGAACATAAAGAAATTGGAAAAGAGGCTGGTCTTCTCAGAGTTATCAGTTAACCTGTTTCCCTGATTGTCTTTAAAACAATAAATGCAGTCGTGATTTCGTTTTGCCTTATTAACGTAAGCATAAAACCTTTTTCGAATTTCTTCGTATGTCATTGACTATTTCTTACTCAAAGGCTGATCTTTCTTTTTCTCAGAAGATTCCAACACCGATTTCGCTGTTTCTTAAAAAGCGGACAAATGTTCCGGTTGTTGATATCTGGCATATGTTCTCCACAGTCTTCTTTTCTTCTTGAGATTCCTTTTTTTATTTCCGATGTCACCCACTCGGGTCGGGAGACGCACGATCGCCTTTTAAGTGGGCAGAATTTCTCTACCAACTGCTGAATCAATTTACTAATGAAGAACCAGGCAGCATTTGGTTCAGGTACATGTGCAGGGCTCCAGTCTATCCCATTCAGTAATTCTTTCATTTTTGGGATAATCCCCTTCCCATACATTTCTCTCCCTAACTGCACAACGTTTGGGTACAGAAAAATTACTGTACTCCCAAGCAAGAACACAATGATCACTTCGTCCAAGCGGCACGTAAGAACTTAATGCAAGGATGCAATTTTCATCTCTACTTATGACTAAATCCAAACAGCTTGACTGCTGCCCATTTCTGAACCGCGTATCCATTGTGACATGTTGGGTAAGAAACTTGTCATGTACCAACTGAAGTAATTTCTGTTCGAATGAATTTTCCGATCGCGAGCAGTATATTGACACCCAATCGATATCGGGAGCGTTGAAATCTCCAAGTATTAATAAGTGTTTGCTACGGCAGATTTGCTTTACCTCTGTGAGAAGTGCTTCGTCCGTGTCAGTTCGCTGTCTTGGGGATCAATATACCACGGCAATATGGAGGTCTGGTTGGTTTGGGACTTTCAGTTTGCAACAAAGTATTTTGCAAGAAGAGATCCTATTTGGCGAGGGCCCATCCTGAATGAAGTCAATGCCTTCTCATATAAACATTGCGATTCCACCACCCCTACGTCCATTTCTATCCATGCGGATAAGCTGAAAACCATCTATTATAACTTCTGTGTCTGCAATTTGTTCATTTAACCATGTTTCAGTTAGAGCTATGAAGTCAGGTTGTAAATGGTCCACGACCAGTTTAATTTCATCCCTTTTGTTCAATAGACTCTGCACATTTGTGTACATCATTTTAATCTTGTTTTCTTCTCTCGATTTCTGAAGATTTTTAGTTATTTCTTCCACATGGCGATTTTTGCTGGATATTTCACAAGATATCTCCAGTCTTCTGTCTGGGTTCAAATCTATAGGCATTTGGTAGGGCTTTTAACCGGCGTGGTTGCCGTCAATTTCACCAGATGTTCCCATAAAAACGAGCGCACCGTTTTGACTATTTTGTTGTCTACAATTTTTAAGTTTTGTTCCTCCTCGTATTGACGTCTTTTCAATTCTGCTACCAGTGTCCTCATTTTCATCCGATCGATGGGAGAGTAATCCGGCTGAAAAAAACTCCACGATGATTCTTTCGTAGTCGGGACTTTCGAGAGAGCAAAAGATCTACCTGCTGTTTGCTACCCAAGACGACTTTTAATGGTCTTGGTCGAACCTCATGCGTTTCATTTGTAACGAGAGGCCCCAATCGAAAGATCTTTTTGATTTCGACTGTCACACCAGTTTCTTGCAGATCATTCAATAAATTTTGAAATGTCAGCAGATCCTGTTTTACCCTTTCTTTTGGCGTTTCCCCAGTAGCCTCTGAGACTCCCTGAACTACCAGACAAAATGGTCTGTCAGGAAAAAAACTCGTTTCTTCATCCTGCTTTCTTTTAGTGATGGAAGGTTGAATCATGCCCTTTGTTAGAGTCTTTACTACTGTGTTCAAATTGGTCTTCATCGGTGAGACGGTTGGTTGACTTGCAGAAATCTCTATGGACCTTTCAAACAGCGTGAGTTCTCCTGACAATGCGTTTGCTCGAATATCCTCCGGAAAACCTGAATTTTGGTTTGTTGCATCCAGGTCTGTCGATAAGTCGCAGGCCACTTTTCCGCCATTACTTTGCTGGCTACCATGCCCTGATTCATTGTAGTTCGATGGACATCTAAAGAGCATGCTGCTGTCGCTCGTCCGTGGCATTAAAGATACCTTACGATTACTGTTTTTCGACTTTTCAGAGACCGTCGATCGCTGATTTACTTCTGTGCAGTCGGATTCTGTGTGCACCAGATTTCCCAAACCTGGGGAAACGCAAGACATAATTTCCTCCTCATTTATTTTCTTTCTGGTCATCTGTATTTCAACTGATTCAGAGGTTTGTTCTACTGACTTCGTTCTTTTCTCTTTTTGTTTCGCTTAATGTTGTGTCTATTGACCTCTACCGTTTCCTTGCGATGATTATGGTCTAGCTTGCTGATGTTTTGCAGCTCATTTGCATCGTGTTTCGGTGAGTTAATTTTGTTGTGTTTTATGAGTACTGATATTATTTCCGATAGGAGATCTAGGTCTCCTTCTAATCTCAAAACTCTGATTGTGAGTCCTCGGCATCCATCACAGTGTGCTAGCCCTTCACTGTTTAGCTTAGTTTTGGTAATGTTCAGTAGTGCACTGCTTTCTTCAATATTGCTGCTTTGTGGTTCTTCTCGGTCTGCTGAGAGTGACTTTGAGTATTTCTGGTAAGTTTTTTTGTCACATGAAATCGAAAAACGGTTTACAAAGATAGGAGAGATCATTATTTTTTTGTAGGCTATACTATTTTTTTGTCTGCTGGCTTCCCTGGGCGTGGCCGAGCGGTCAAGAGCATCTGTAGCTAATCGAGAGGTTGGTCTTTCGAGTCCTGGCCGAAGTGGTGAATAATTTTCTCGCGTGGTCGGGTCGTGAACATTTGCGTTTCCCATGCCAGCAAGATCTCTACGAGGATGAATTAAGTTTTAACGAGCAGCTTAAATTATCAAGCGAATAGTTTACTGAGCACAAAAAGAAGTGCTTTTCCGAACCGAATTCACTATCGAAATGTTAATACGAGGCAAAGAATGCTGCAGCCTTGGAAGTGAGTTTTGGATGAGCCTAGAACCATTTTATCAAGAGAAACTGGCCACACTCATTTTTCATCTATCTGTTAGACAAAGGAAATGCAATCTTTTCCAGACCTTCCGCATTGTACGCGTAAGTAATTATTGGCTTAAAACTGATGACTGTTTTGAGATTACAATTATGTCTCACCTCCATGGTCATCCAAACGAGGTACAATGCAAATGTGCTTGCCTAGACCATGGAATTTTTCCTTCTGTCAGTGGGTTATCCAAACATTGAATTCAAACTAGCAAAATGCTGACTTCTGATGACAAGGTTGGGTTTACATTGCAGTACAGTTTTTTGCTGCTGGACAAACCAGGCCTGTCACTACAGAACTATCAATGGCCAACCAGGAAATGCACTTGCTGCTTTCATGCCATGTGTGCGGCAGCCCTACAAGTTTGATTAAAATTGTCTTCGAAAACCTTGAAAATCAATATAACTTACGCTAACTGTATTTAGTTGGATTTGTTATCTGAGTTTTACATAAAAAGAGGCATTAGGGGTTTCACCTCTTCCCTCTCAAATGCATACATAAACTATAGTTCAACTATCGAGTCCGACAAGGTCCACTATTTGTGTCACTGCATGATGGGTGCAGAGATTGTGACTTGTACAGCGTCTACTGCACACTAATTACACACACCGTTCAAGAGATTTAAACACCCCATACACCTTTCATCCTTGTAGTTGACATTAATTAGCGTTATCAGGCTTTTGCCAGCTTGGCAGGAGGAGAAGTTGTAACCAAATATCTGTCTTAGCCACCTTTTTCTGTTTGTTTACAATTTTGTTTGCCAGATTCCCGTAAGAATGTGGCGTAATGGTTAGGTGCGTCGCCACATGTTTCTGCAACGAGGGTTCGGCTCCCGCCCGCGGAACCAATTTCTTTCTCCGCGCAGATGAATCCTGAGCGTCTGTGTTTTCCACACCTCTTAGGATTTTATGTGAATGCGTTTACTTTATAAATCTTCTTAAATAAATGGGCTAGGGTGCAATAGTATTCAGAAGTCAGACTTCCAGTAAGCATGCAACGACTCACCCTTTGTTGTGACTTCTCCTTCCCCGATTGAAAGCAGATTAAAGCAGCACACCCCTGGCGTGAATGTTGGAAGCAGGTAAACGTTGAAGCTTGTATTTCCCGAAGGGATAACGTCCGGGACGTGGAATAATCCTCAGTGAAGGAATATTTTGACAGCTGCAGACTCGTCAAGTCCAAGTAAATAACTCCTAAATTTAGAGACTCGACAATTCACTCAAGAGTTATTCCAAATCAACGTGTCTTCTACACTAAGGTAGAAACTAAAACTTCGTAAACTCAAAGGAGCTGAAATTCGAAAGAAATTTCAAACGACGCCTAAGTCCTCAATAAAGAAGACAATTTTCAAGCCAGTTCTTTGATAAAGAATTTGAACAGAAAGGGGTCTGAAACTGATACCAACCGGATACTTCCTTTTCTAAATCAAAAATACGCTTATAGATGTTATGAACGCAACAAATATATATACATATGCCTGTAGTCTAGAGGTATTTGTACAAATTTACATGTTTGTATCTTTCTTGCTAACCTGAACCTTTATGTACGCTTGCTTTAATGTGCTAAAAAATGCACACAGCTCAAATTCAACCCGCATGTGGGACGTCTCCTGTCTCTATTATTTGCAAACAATTGCAACGATCGGTCTTCATTCCTCGATTGCATTCCACCAGACGTCATCTCAATTTTATCCTTGACTCTGCTCATCGTCCTTGGTGCATAGCTTTCTGGATCCTGTGCAGAGCTCATTACAATCCTCAACCACACTTGCTATCTAAGAAGGCTACGCTTTTGTGAGTCTGCATTCTAACAATCCCTGTCGTTTTACCATCGTTGTGTCGTTTTGTAGTTAAGACACACACTTCCCCACTTAGCATTAGTTTTTATTGTACAAATAAACTCTTAGCAGTTTTGACCCTTGTCTACACTACAAAAGTGGTGACCCAGTTTTTCTATAATTACGCACAATATCACTTACTATGTCGGACACTGAGACTAACACAGACTCTCTTGACGTAAATAACCTCTCTTTCAAATTGCCCCCGTTTAGGCCGAGCAACCCTCGCGTATGGTTTAGACATATTGAGGCTGTTTTATTGACACACCGTTTCACCAGTGAACGAACGCGTTATTTATCAGTAGTGCAAATCACTTCCCTTCGATGTTGCCGTTGAAGTTGAGGATCTCCTTAATCCGATTTCTGCTGAGGAGCCTTCCACCCGGTTTAAGGACGCTTTGATTCATCGTGTAGCCAAGTCAAACCAAACGAACGCTGTGTAAGCTTTTCACACAGGTTGAACTCGGCGACCAAACGCCTTCCCAACTTATGCGACACATGCGTTCTTTGCTTGCTGGTCGTCATATGGAGGATGCAATTTTCCGAGAGATCTGGCTTGATAAGCTTCCCTACCCATGCAGCAGGTATCGGCTATGCTCGACACGAGCATCTCATAAAAAAAAACTAGCCACTCATGCAGACCGAATTGTGGGAAGCTACCCTAACGGTGCCGCATGTTCAAGTCTCCAACAGATATCGGTCTCCACTTCAAGATATTATAATGTTGTCACTTCTGCTCATCAAGGCACTCTAAAGCCAGCACGTGACACTCTATATGTGGAGTTACCATCGTGCTGCTGCGCCTATCGATGGACCGCACCATCATCAGACCTTTCAAAAGAGCCAAATACCGTGCGCAACAGTGAATATGAAGACTTAAAGGATACAGTACGCCTCTTATGCACGCAAGTCAGCACCATTTATAATAATAATAATAGTTGTATTTAATACCGGTTTACAGGCATTGTCAGATGAAATATTCAGTGGGTAGAGGCTGGCAGTTAAAAAAATCTCCTGAATATATATCATTATAAGTGTTTTTTTCTATTTTTATGTTATTCAGGAGAAAAAACTGTCGCCTGTAAGGATGAAAGCAATTCAGATCAGGGAAGGGCTAACACAATTGCAGTCTGTATGCAGTCACTGTCTTTGCTAGGAACCGGGATTCTGCCTCACGCAAGAAAGCATCCGTGTACGGTCGCTCACTGTCTGCCGAAGAAGTCAACGGTTGCAGGCTGCAGAGACGGTGCCATATTCCTCAAGGTAACACCTGGGATCGAGTTCATATGCCGCGCACTCCGTCGAACAGGAAAACAGATTCTACCGTGTCGGCGCCATTAACAATCTTCAGTCAACCAGGCGTCAAACATATCGACGTCAACGCTCCCAATCACGGGAACGGCAGCCACAAACTCTGTGCTGGTACCATCATACTTACGGCGTGGAAGCACGCAAGTGTAATGCACCATGCGCATTCCCACAGACGCCTCAACAGTTCAACGAAAAAGCCAGCCAGTAATGGCACGACTGCTGCTGGACAGGCACAACCCAGTCGCCTTTTCTATATCACCAATACGTCAAGCGGTCTTCGTTTCCTTGTCGATACCGCCTCGTAGGCGTTATCACCTCATGGCTTCGCAAATCCCATTACAGGCTGCTAACAGCACCGCAATCCGCACATACGGACAACAGTCCCTGACTCTTGACTTTGGTCTGAGGCGACTTTTCCAATGGGTCTTTATTCAAGCCGATGTCCAGTCACCCATTATTGGAGCTGATTTCCTGTCGCATTTTGGCCTTGCAGCTGATTTGAAGCATTGTAGCCTCATTGATACCGCAACGAAAATTTTCACCGTCAGTACCTTCACCTCTGAACTTTCGGTTGGCATACACTTGACTATTATAAGTTTGCCATTTGCTGATATTTTGAAGGACTATCCATCCCTTGCTAAACCTTTTCAGTTTACCAAACAAGTTCAACACAAAGTTAAACATCACATCGTTACCACAGGACAACCCGTTCACGCACATCCACATGGGCTTCATCCGGAAAAGCTACGGATAAATAGAAATGAATTCGAACGCATGCTAAATTTGGGGATTATTAACCCTTCTTCCAGCCCATGAGCCTCTCCACTGCACATGGCACCCGAGAAATCGGCCGATGATTGGAGGCCATGTGGTGATTATCGTGCCTTGACCAGAACAACCGTCCCCGATCGGTATTCCATTCCTCATATTCACGATTTTTTTCACCCGTTAGCTGGAAAGACCAGTTTCTCCAAGATTGATCTCGTGAGAGCATATCACCAGATACCGGTCGCTGAGGAAGACATCCCCAATACCGTCATCACAACGCCTTTTGGCTTGTTCGAATTTCTGCGCATGCCTTTCGGTTTGCGTAAAACGGCCCAATCCCTCCAGCGTTTTATTGATGAGGTCATGCGGGGCTTTCGTTTAATTTTGCTTTATTGACGACATACTCGTCGCAAGCTCTTCGCCAGCGGAACATGCATTGCACTTGCGCCAAGTATTGAATCGTTTCCAGCAACATGGCTTGCAATTAAACGTCGGCAAATGCCTTTTTGACGTTCCTTCTCTTGATTTCCTTGGGTATCGTTTCGACCAGCATGGAATCGCACCATTTTCCGAGAAGGTGCAAAGTGTTTTATTATTTCGAGCTCCCCAGACCCTTATACAACTGCGAAGTTTCATTGGACTTATCAATTACTACCAGCGTTTCATTCCCAACTGTGAGGCAATACTGGCTCCATTGACTGATCTTTTGAAGTCGAAAGCCAAACCAATTGAACTTTCACCGGTAGCTCACTCAGCTTTTGAGACAGCCAACAAAGCCCTCGCTGATGCGACCATGCTGCACCATCTCAACTCTGACACTTCTTCAGTTGATTTTGACAACTAATACTTCCAACAGTGCTGTCAGTGCAGTCTTGCATCAACAGGTGAATAACCAGTTGCAGCCATTGGATTTCTTTTCACAAGCTTCAACCGGCGCAGACTCGCTACAGTACTTTCTCGCGCGAGCTCCTTGCTAGATACCTGGCTATTCGTAATTTTAACCCCTTTTAGAGGGACGATAATTTCGGGTTTATACTGACCACAAACCTCTTTCTTATGCCCTCAAGGCCAAACCAGATAGGTACTCGCCCAAAGAAGTGCATCACCTTGAATATATTTCGCAGTTTATTGCTGGTATCCGCTTCGTCCGAGGCAATGACAATGTCGTTGCTGATGCATTATTCAGACCGAACATCAACGCCTTGTCATCCAACTTCGACTTTGCGAAGTTTGTAGACCTCCAACAAGAAGACAAGTCCATTGTTGACCTGCGTACATCTAGTATTCTACAGTTTCAAGATGCACCACTTCCAGCATCACCAGGTACGATTTAATGTGACTGGTCCATAGGCACTCCCTGACCTGTTGCTCCACTATCCTACCGTAAGGTAGTGGTTGACCATTTTCACTCTCTGCCGCATCCCGGCATCCGCGCCGGTTGCAAACTAATTGCTGCTCGCTTTGTCTGGTCGAAGATGAACTCTGAAATTGCCCTTTGGACTAGACGATGGTTAGCGTGCCAGAAAAACAAAGTGCATCACCATACCTTTTCTGCACCAAGCACATTTACCGTTCCGGACCTTTGATTTAATCACGTCCACTTAGTTGGGCCGTTAACACCTTCAAGTGGGCACATACCTATTTTCACAGCAGTCGACCGTTTCATGCGATGGCCAATTGCGATTCCGATATCGGATAACTTGGTAGAAAATATTGCCATGGTCTTCCTGCACCACTGGATTACCAGTTTTGGTGTGCCAGGCACCATTACCACTGACCGCGGAAGCCAATTTCAATCAAGTCTAATCCACGAGTTCACTAAACGTCTCGGGTGTGCACACATCATTATTACGGCATATCACCCTGCTTCTAACGGCCTCTTGGAACGCCTGCATCGTCAACTGAAGACAGCACTGATGTCTCACTCAGACGCAACTACGTGGAGTGACAATCTTCCCCTCGTACATTTGGGTATTCGACCAGCTGTCCAAAAGGACATTCAATGCACTACGACCAAAATTGTATACGGTACACCTCTTCGCCTGCCCGGCAAATTTGTGCAGTCTTCCACTGTAAACACCAGCATGTCGAATGCTTTCGTCCAACAATTGAAACAATGCATGGCTCAAATGCATCCAACTCCCACTCGCCTGACACTCAAACGCCTTTTTGTGCAAGGCTCCATTCGTCTTCGTCCGACACAACGCAGTTTGCAAGCCTCTTTGTTCCCCTTACGATGGTCCTTACAAGGTGCTTCAACGGATGGAGAAGTATTACGTCATTCAGAAGGCTGACAAGACTGACACAGTCTCCATCGAAAGACTCAAGCCAGCCTACCTTCAGTGAATCCCGCCGCCCAATGTTCCATCCAATTCCTCTGCACCGTCACCACCCATTCCACCTATTTGGGTCCCTTCCACTCAACCGTCACATTCGACCACACCATCCACACCTTTTGCTGCTCCACTTTCACCACAACGTATTTCATCTCGTTCTGGAAGACATATCTATTTTCCTGTCAATCTTAAGGACTTTGTAGTTTATTTTTCTCGTATTTTTTATCGAGCATTTTTTTGTACAACAAACTCTCTGGTGGAGGAGTTGTGTAGGTATTTGTTCAATCTAAATGTTTGTTTCTTTCTTTTTTACCTGAACCTTTATGTACGTTTGTTTTCATGAGCTAAAAAATATACACAGCTGAAATTCAACCCGCATGTGGGACGTCCCCTGTTTTCGCTGCTGCATGTCACCAGCACTCTCTTAATTGTACTGATCTCTCTTAAATATTTGCAGTCAATTGCAACGATCGGTCTTCATTCCTAAATTGTATTTCATCAGATGTCATCTCAATTGAGCTCCTGACTCTGCTCATCGTCCTTGGTGCATAGCTTTCTGGATCTAGTGAAGAGTTTATTAAAATCCCCAAACACTTTCTTCCTAAGAAGGCAACGCTTTCATGAGTCTGGATTTCTCACAATCCTCTGTCCTTTTTCATGTCCTTTTTGTTGTTTGTAGTTTAGACGCACACTTCCCCACTTAGCGTTAGTTTTTTTGTAAAACTTAGTTCTTAGCAGTTTTGACCCATGTCTACACTACAGATATTTTCCACTCAATCTCACTCATCTCAATTTATAAGAAGTGTACTTCTGTACCTGAGCTCCCAATTTGTTGCATCAAACCGTCTAAATCCTCACATATTCATGTACCAGAACTATGAATGACGTAAAAGTAACCATTGATAAACTAGATCTCTCAGCTCTCCTACGTCTAAAAAACGTAATCGAAAAATTTGCACATTAAATTACGATGATTTACTCACTATGAGACACCAGGTTTTGCAACTAGCTTACCAAGCTTACCACAAATATAACCGATCATACACGTTGCCTCATCAGTAGTCGCTGATGGGTCCAAACGCAGGTTTAACGTTATTACCGGAAATATCCCCTACACGCTTTACCCAACACCATCAATCCAGTTACTCATACACTCGTGTGGTCTTAACATCCACAAAGCTTTCACCAAAAGGCTTAATTATAGAAGCAAAAATAAGCCAGTATTAGCGACCTTCTATTCACAGACCAAAGCTGATCTCATTTGGTGGCAATTCTAACATCAATTGCCCCCTATCTTTCAAACGCCACAATATAGCCTTCCCTTCCAAGGTTTTCATCCATATATTCCATTGTACAATAATCTCAGTTCTCTTAACAGTAACATTTCAAAAATTGTAGACCAGAGCAAATTTGTTTCCCACCTTTCGTTTCTTCTTTCCAGTTTTCTTCTCTGCCACCAAATTATCCTTTTTTATAAATACTGATGAGCGTAACCTGCAGCTCAGAAATACGCTCAGCTTAGTTTCACTCAATACGAGATCAGTTTTAAATAAGATGGCTGAGCTTAGAACAGTCGCCTTTGAGCTTGATCCAGATGTGCTGTGCTCAATCTCTTATTTCTGACTCAACGCTTGCTATAGATAATTTCAATTTGTACCGACAAGACCGCGCTGAAAACCATGGTGGTGTTTTCCTCCTTTATATTAAGTCATCCTTTGTACACTTTCCTTTTCAGCTGAGCATTTCGTCCTTTTCTGGAAATGTATGCTTTGCTTCAGTCATCCTCCCATACAATAAATGCGGTAATTGGCTGTGTCTATAATCCTCCGTGTTATTCTAGCAATGAAAGCGAGCTCTGGGAAATATTTGAAAAAGTTTCAGAGACTCAATTTGATGTCCAAATAATCGTAGGTCATTTTAATCTGATAGCCATTGTCTGCAGGCAAATTTCTTTACGCCAAAACATCAGAAATTGGTCAATACTATTAATTTTTTAAACATGTCCCAACTGGTCAGATCGGTTACAAGAAATGACAACATTTTAGATTTTATTTTTACAAATGATGTCCACCCTCTCTTTATGAATTTTCATCGTGATCTATTCACAAGTGATCACGCAATAATTCACTGTTGTTTTCCAGTCCCCCTTCTTACGAAGCCTGAGGTTCAATGCAATAATCTCAAGTTTGCTAATAAAAACCATGAAATAATAAATAATTTCGTAAGCACTCTAGATTGGCATAGCCTATTCTCAATCAACCATCCAAACTTTTTTTCCGTAAGATATTGGAGAGCCTCACAGAAAAAAATCCAGGCTTTTATCCCGTTTAAGATTTTTAATTCAAATACAGATTCTTCTACAGTTCCGCTTTTACTTCAGAACAGACTTAAAAAATTACGAAAGCAACTTAAAGATTCATCTAAAAGCTCTTTTTCAGTTCATTTAGGGAATGCACAAATATTTGAATTAGCATCGAAAATTAGGCTCGCGAGAGATAAGCGTAGGGAGTCTCGGGCACTAAGTGATGCAAATTAATCCAAATCTGTTGCTCAAATCTTCCATGTTCGGTCATCGGCTAAGGGTCTGAATGTAACTCCGCCCTTACTAGACTGTGACAGATGATTTTGGCAAAGCAAAATTCACAAAATATCGTTTACGCTGACGATCCCAAGTGCACTGATTCATTTTCTAAATACACTGCCAATAGTTGCGTTGATAAAATCAACATTGATCTACTTATGCTCCTACGTTGAAAATGGACTTGGCAGATGGAGTTATTTTCATCCAAGAGTATTTTAATGTGTTTGTGTCACGCCACGCTTCCTGGACCCCTCGTATTGCAAAATAGTACACTTTTAGAACGATCAACAATAAAAGAATTAGGACTAAGTTACACGAATAAGCTAGCATTATCACCTCATGCAGATCAAATTTCTGCAAAGGCTGCACAGATATGTGGTTTTATATCACATAATTTTTTCCTTCCGGAATTAAATTTTAATCTGTACCGCATGTTTGTTCTTCCTATCCTAGCATAATGCTGTCCCCTCTATGGGCTGATAAACGCCTCTGACTGCAGTAAGATTGAAAAAGTTCAGAGGGTTTTTACTTGAAGAGTATTTTCTCTTCCTGGATCCAGTATCTCTTATATGGATATATACCAGTTTGCAAACATTAAACTTCTGTGTGTAAGAAGACTTGAAGCCTGTCTCTGCTTCCTGTTTTGCGTTAACTCTAGCCCAAATCTCCCACGAATTAACGCTCTCGCTCCGGTAGATCGACCCTATGCCACTCGTAATTCCTCCATGATTATTTCACCGCCCCTTAGCTCCACAACTTATCGTTCTCAGTTTTTTGCCTCCAAATATGCTTTCATCTGGAATAATCTTCCACTGCAAATTAGGTTTTGTCCACATTAGCTATAATTAAAAGAAAAATACGCAAACATTTAACTTCGGAAGATATAAAGTCCTTATTGTCTGTTTCCTTCCCAAACTCGCAACTTTTGGATTTCGAAAAGGGTCTCCTGGTATTCGAGGCAGCTCCCTTGATATAATATTGGTCCCTAATTATATTTCCATCATCCTCTGCAGAGTCAATCTTTGCATTTACTTTTTCGTCCCCTCCTTTTAAACTCACATCGCCAACTCTTGACAACCTTGATACCTTCCTCTAATTTTGCAACCCCCACGATGGTCTCCAGGTTCAGTTTCGACCATGTGGTCTTCGATGAGTTCATTCTCTCTCACCTCCACTGGTGTTTATAAACAGTAGCTCTGACTGCTATATTATATCTCACACGACAAGGAGTGTTCCGAGCCCTCATACGTTGTCAGCAACATTACAGTACTATTCCATTGCATCTAGCTAATAATGTTTTAGTGAAGCAGATTTTTTCTCGTTATTTTTTTTAAATTTGCGGCTCGCCGAACTCCACCTCCGATTTAACCGTGGGAGTTTTTTACTGCTTCTATTCTAGTTCACCGTATATGTGAAAGATTTTTGACTATTATTTTGAAAATGGCAAATCGTTCTGAACTGGACATGTCTACCATATTGTTCATTTCTGCTGTTAATATGGCTGCTCACATAGTGCAGCAATTATCCATTTTGTATTTATTTATAACGCGATACTAAGTTTGAAATGACGGGGCTCTCTGGGCCTTAAATATATAATTTATTTATTTATTAATTGTTAAATTCGTTTTTGGCCAACCACTTTACAACTGAAACTATTCCTACTCCCACAATTCCTCTGCTTTCAAATTCATTTCTAAAAACCATTAATTTCTCGCCTTCACGTATTTTAAAAAGAAATAGCTCACCTAAAAATATTCACATTCGGTTGGAACTGATAACATTCCAAACTCACTTATTAAACAGTTAAGGGATTTTCCACCTTTACTAAGCAAGTTATTCTCAGTATTTCTCGAAAATGGTTTCTTCCTGATGGTTGGGGTATCGGCTCTTCCTCAACGGAATAGTTGGCTGATAAATACTTATTGAATAAATTTGCTATTTGATTATCGTCTGTTATTACTTGTCCTGCGTCATCAATCATGATTTTGGGACCTGCTTTTTCGATTTGTATTCATTTGTTTCTGAAAGATCTGGGCTGTTATTATGGAGGACTAGGTCATGAATTTCCCTTATTCGCCTGACTGTGAATAAATAACTAATTGAGGGATCGTGAATTTGTTTTTTTTTTTGCGTTTTTTAGCCCCATGGAAAAAAAGTTAGGAATTTGTTACTTCTTATACGGGGAGCTCTCATTTATAAAAGTATCTCCAATTATAAAAAGGGTAGAATATAAAAGGTTAACAGCTTCCGTCGGGGATGTCGTTAGAAGATATTAACTCCAGTCCACACACCTTGCATATAGTTCATATTGTTTATATAGTCTATGTCGAGCTTTTTTTAAATTTATGTAAGTGTAAAAAGAATCTGATGCTAGTTTTATGTTATTACTATTATTGCCTTAGGATTGATTTTAAAAGTCATGGTGTCGTAATGCGTATATAGTGGCAAGATATAATTTGTAGGAATAATGTCTTGTATGTTGTTTCCGCGGGTCGCTGTATTAATTTGTGTTTGGTTATGAAAGATAATTGATGATAGCAGTTCGTCGTGTCTGGTGGGGGCTGATAGTTCAGCCCTGTTTATTTCGGGACGATTTAGATCGGCCGCAATTATCTTATATTCAGATTGAATATTTGATATGGTATCTATTAGATTGGTTAGACCCGTGTCATCATTACTACGTTCTGGAGAAGTGAAGAGACATCCGATTAGTATGTTTTTGTGCAACAGGGATTTTATTGTGGCAAATTATGCTTCGCCAGGAAAAGTATCATATGAAACATGAAAACGTATTTGTTCACTGGTATTTTTGATGTATATCATCCAAACTCCGCCTCGTTTATTAATGCGATACTACTGATAGAAATTGTAGTTTGGGACAAATAGCGAAACATTCGATGTTAATTCATTCACGCATGTTTCCGTTAAACAAACGATATCAGGATTATAGGCTTCAACGAATGTCCTAAGTTGTGGTATTTTATGTACTATCCTTCTGGTATTAATAAGGGCGATACTTATGATGTCACTAATGAAATAGGCGATCTGTTGTGGAAAAACTGATTTTTAAGTGTTTTTGATTGTGCGATGGGCTAATGGATGGGAATTGTGTAACTGTTGGAAAGGTATGGTCATGTGTATAGTGAGATATGAGTGAATGGAAAGTCACCAGCGCCCCTGGATCAACACCGCCGATCCGCAGGCCCTTCCAACATGCTCGCGCTGTCATCGCATCTTGCGAGCGCGAATCGACTTGTTCAGACATCTTCGGACGCGATGCACCAACAATCCAACGATTACAACTTCTACATCAAATTCTGCCAGCCCTCCTTTGGACTCCTCCAACCTCACTCCTGGCATTAATGACATTACCCCCACTATCATAGAGAACACATCCCAATACTCATCGCTTGTTACCCCTACCAACGCAACCACGACTGTCTTTGCCATCCCGCCACCGTCACCAACACCACCACCCCCACCAGCGATGGGGACTCTCTTAAACTGTCCTCATGCGACCGCACATTCACCTCACGAATCGGCCTGGTCGGTCACTTGCGAATCCATCGTACAGAGACTAGTGAACCAGTGCCTAGAGCACCAACACACAGCAAAGAACGCCAACTCAATTGCCCTCACTGTCCTCGCGCATTCAATCATCGCATGGGCCTATTCAGTCACACATGCATCCATGTAAGGGGAATTTACCACAATGCCGACAACACCGATACCCCATGCATACCCTCCGCTCCTGCCATTCTTACCGTTACTGCCACCACCACTAACATGAATGACATCCCCTTAGCCTCTCCCGATTTCTCCTGCCCACACTGCGCTCGCAACTTCAACGCATGCATCGGTCTGGTCGGTTGTCTGCGAATCCATCGCATGGAGGCTGGTGAACCAGTGCCTGGGGTTCCGACATACAGTCGACGCGCCCGCCTCCACTGCCCTTACTGCTCCCGCACATTTAAACACCGCATGGGCCTTTTAGGACACATGCGCCTCCACGAAAACCTGCGGTAAACCACCGGAGGCTAAGGCACATCAGCGCACACTACCTATGGCAATATATAGACAAGACCCTCACCATCATCACGTATTTGAGAATATCACGGTTTCCTAGAAATCTTGGTTTGGAAGGCTGCCAATCTGACGCTTACACCAGAGCACGCCGTTGGCCCGGTGTATGTGCTGTGTCTCGAGTGGCTGACCAGCGGACTGGGAGTCAGACGGCGATGGCTTCTCCATATCCCCTGATTTATTGAATCCTGGTGTGTGCGTTATGTGGGCGAGGTCGTGCTATGGCGCGCGAAGACTGAAACGTCGGTTCGTCAGCCAATGTGCCAACTCCCACCTCAGACCACTGACTGGTTGCTACGATGTTTGAAAGTTTAGCGTGCTTTTGTTTATTCCTATCACATGCAAATGGAGCTGGGGATTTAAGGTGTTATCATAAGATTTTATTCGTGTCTTATGAGAGTTTGCAGAGTTTGGATCACTCATATTACTTTGGTTAATATTTTAGGGACTTTTTGGCAGCTGTGGTGTGCTTACTAAAGCCTTTATGCAGAAAACATAACTGGCAGACTAATCGGGCTGTCTTTCGAGCTTGTAGTGATTGACATGTATGTCATAGAATTTGTATGAATTGCTCGGTCGAAATTTTCTGCTACTGGTTGTTCATTTTGCAGTGTCGTATTAACACTTATATTACTATCTAATATTGCGACGTGACTGGATCCAGAATTTGTATCATCAGTCTGTTCCAGAGAGGTTGTAGCGTTTTTAGGTGCTTGTTTCGCATGATGCCGACCTCCTCTCCTAACTGCTGAAGCAGGTATTCGATTGGTATTATGAGTATCAGAATAAAAATGAGATAAACTTGCCAAAGGTTTGGCTAAGGAGGCAATATGTTTATTAATATGATGGTACTGGGTTATAGGCTTTGCATTATGGTTGGCAGCGTTGGAAGTGCCTGCTTGAGGCTCCACTGAGGATACGGTATGACGAACATCTTGTTTGACCTGTGTGCCTTTGGCCTGAAGTTCACATCGTTGCATAAGTGTGAGGTCTGGTAGGTTTGGATGAGATCACCGCGTAGTTGCCTGCAATTGAGAGGAAACAAATCAAGTTCAGCCAGTCTGGCTTCGCACAGCAAATGAATATGTCTCTTGACCATCTTCGTAGGCCTCAACTGCAAACATTCCAGCTGCAGATAATCCGTTTTTTAAATAACGGACGCCAGGCCGTGATGGCATAATTCATGTGAGATCGAAAATACGTTCCATATGTTTTTTTTGTAAAAGCCCTTTATCAGTCTACAGTAATCCTCCTCTGAGCGTAAATGGGTAGTTATCATCCGCTGCACTGGTCCTTCTAGAGTGAAGTCTTAGGACCACACACTTCGCAGAGTTAAAAATTTAGAGCCAACGAGCATACCAGCTGCTAAGACGGTTGAGGATTCCTTGAAGCGCCAGTCTGTCGTCATCAGATCTTATGACCCTCCATAATTTAACAGCGTCTGCAAACATGACGTCGCTTCAGCCCATGTTGCCGACACAGTCGTTGAGGTAGACTAAAAATAGTAACGGCACTAAGCCATAGCATTTGGGACTTTGATTCCGAGGTCTCGAAGCACACAGTTTGCAATCTGCTTGTTAAAAAATCGTTGCTCTATGGAGAGCCAGAACCAGTCAGAGAGAGGACCAGATCTCAACAGGTGGGGTTTGCGTATATCTAAGGCTAAACCGCATTCAGTCGGCCGATCTCATTGTCGTAAGGGCATGCGGACCGTGGCATGCACGCTTTCGTGCCAATCGATAGATTCCAAATGCAAAGCTTCGATCGATAATTCTCCTAGGGACTTGAGGCTTGGCCACTCACAACCGTCTTCGCTATGACAGTGTTCGGTCGTGTCTTGCGCATTCTCTTCAAACCTTTTTACCATAGGCTCTTGCACAGGGCATTACCTCATTGGACAATAGGTGAGTACAGTATAATTTTGAATTTCTAATCGGTCCTCGGCTCTTTTCAAAAATTTCACAGTTATGTCATTTAAATTATCTTAAATTATCACCTGTAAGCCATGCTTTTTCCGACCGGGGAAACAAGTTCTTATGTGCCATATACTTGTGATCGGGAAGATCAAAGCTTATAAATCTAAATCATGGAAAATTGTCGTACCAATGATTGTAGACACGAAAGCACAGATTACCACCTTAGTCCGATTAATGCCTAAATGGCCTTGAATTTATTTATAAGCTTTGAAATCCCCGATCAAAAGTATATGGCACATAAGAACTTGTTACCCCGGTCGGAAAAAGCATGGATTCCAAAGCGATAATTAAAGATAATTTAAATAACATAACTGTGAAATGTTTAAACAGCCTAGTGAATATAGAAGCTTGATGGTTGATTAAAAATTCAAACCTATACTGTACTTACCTATTGTCCAGTGAGGTAATGTCCTCTGCAAGGACCTACGGTAAAAAGGTTTCAAGAGAATGCGCAAGACACGAATGAACACTGTCATAGCGAAGGCGGTTGTGAGTGGCCGAGCCTCAAGTCCCTAGCAAAATTATCAGTCGAAGCTTTGCATTTGGAATCCATCGATTGGCACGAAAGCGTGCATGCCACGGTTGGCATGCCCTGACGAGAATGCGATTGGCCGACTGAACGCGGTTTATCCCCAGATATACGCAAACCTACCTGTTGAGATCTGGTCCTCTCTCTGTCTCTGGTTCTGGCTCTCTCTCTCTCTAAAAAGAGCAACGAATTTCCAAAAAGCAGATTGCAAACAATGTGCTTCGAGGCCTCGGAGTCAAACTCCCAAATGCTTTGGCTTAGTGCCGTTACTCTTTTTAGTCTACATCAACGACTGTGTCAGCGACATGGGCTGAAGCGGCGTCAAGGGAGCTTCAACCATCTTAGCAGCCCGTCTGCTCGTTGGCTCTCATGCTTTAACTCTGCGAAGTGCGTGGTCCTAAGACTTCGTACAAGAAGGACCAGTGCAGTGGATGAATACTACCCATTAACGCTCAGAGGAGGATTTCTGCAGACTGATAAAGGGCTTTTCCAAAAAAACATATGGAATGTATTTTCGATCTCACATGAATTATGCCATCACGGCCTGGCGTCCGTTAGTTAAAAAGGATTATCTGCAGCTGGAATGTTTGCAGGTGAGGCCTACAAAAATGGTCAAGAGACATATTCATTTGCTGTGCGAAGCCAGACTGCCTGAAATTGATTTGTTTCCTCTCAATTGCAGGCAACTACGCGGTGATCTCATCCAAACCTACCATACCTCATACTTATGCAACGACGTGAACTTCAGGCCAAAGGCACACAGGTCAAACAAGATGTTCGTCATACCGTCTCCTCAGTGGAGCCTCAAGCAGGCACTTCCAACGCTGCCAACCATAATGCAAAGCCTATAACCCAGTTCCATCATATTAATAAACATATTGCCTCCTTAGCCAAACCTTTGGCAAGTTTATCTCATTTTATTCTAATACTCATAATACCAATCGAATACCTGCTTCAGCAGTTAGGAGAGGAGGTCGGCATCATGCGAAACAAGCACCTAAAAACGCTACAACCTCTCTGGAACAGACTGATGATACAATTTCTGGATCCAGTCACGTCGCAATTTTAGATAGTAATATAAGTGTTAATACGACACTGCAAAATGAACAACCAGTAGAAGAAAATTTCGACCGAGCAATTTGATTCAAATTCTATGACATACATGTTGTTGTTGTCTATATATTGCCATAGGTAGTGTGCGCTGATGTGGCTTAGCCTCCGGTGGTTTACCGCAGGTTTTCGTGGAGGCGCATGTGTCCTAAAAGGTCCATGCGGTATTTACATGTGCGGGAGCAGTAAGGGTAGTGGAGGCGTGCGCGTCGACTGTATGTTGGAACCCCAGGCACTGGTTCACCAGCCTCCATGCGATGGATTCGACGGCAACCGACCAGACCGATGCATGCGTTGAAGTTGCGAGCGCAGTGTGGGCAGGAGAAATCGGGAGAGGCTAAGGGGATGTCATTCATGTTAGTGGTGGTGGCAGTAACGGTAAGAATGGCAGGAGCGGAGGGTGTGCATGGGGTATCGGTGTTGTCGGCATTGTGGTAAATTCCCCTTTCATGGATGCATGTGGGACTGAATAGGCCCATGCGATGATTGAATGCGCGAGGACAGTGAGGGCAGTTGAGTTGGCGTTCTTTCCTAACTTCTTTTCCAAGGGGCTAAAAAACGTAAAAAAAAACAACTTCACGATCCCTCAATTAGTTATTTATCACAGTCAGGCGAATTAGGGAAATTTATGACCTAGTTGAAAAATGAAAACAAATAAGAACATAGCAGCGGAACGCCCGGCAATAGAGTCCTCCGTAATAACAGCCCAGATCTTTCAGAAACAAATGAATACTAATCAAAAAGCAGGTCTCAAAATCATGATTGATGACGCAGGACAAGTAATAACAGACGATAATCAAATAGCAAATTTATTCAATAAGTATTTATCAGCCAACTATTCAGTTGAGGAAGAGCCGATACCCCAACCATCAGACATGACAGAATTTACCATTAATGAGATCTGTTGTAGCAAGGAAACCGTAAAAAAAGATAGCAAACAACTTTCTTATTCCACCTCTTATGGAACGGATAAAATCTCACCTTGTTTACTCAAGCATATGCTATATATGCTCCAATACTGCAATCTAGTCTATTCTCCTTCCCCCAGTCAAATGGCATGTATCCCGAAATCTGGAAATACGCAAGCCTTACACCAATCTTTCAAAACGGGAACCGATATGATACACAAAGATATGGTGTGTTTACCAAACAGCGATAATAGCAAAAAATAATTTCGAACTACATGCTAAACCATTTAGCAAATGCTAACCACATACCTCCTTCTTAGCAAGCTTTCTTACCTAAAAAGTCAGGTCAGTTCTGCCCTCTCACCTTCATTGAATTCGTTTCTAGTAACAGAGATGACGGAAACACGGTGGCTACTGACTTTTTACTTTGCCGATGCTAACCAAATATAAATTCTTAATTGTCAAAAAAAGTGTTTTGTGAGAGCCATGTACTAATGGAAGGGAATTGTGTAACTTTTTGAATGAATGGTAATGTGCATTGTGAGATATGAGTGAATGGGTAAGAGTGTATGCGTTAAGTGGGTGCTGGGATTTGAGTGTATGTGTTAGAGTACATGGCTTGAGTGTGGAGGTAAGGCCCTATTTGTGGGAGAGGATTAACTGTGCGGTTATTGTGAATACCTGCGGTTACTCTGGGGATTGTTTGCCGGCCTATGTAACTGGTTGGGTTGCCATAAGTTGCAATGAGGTTTGAAAGGTTAGCAGTTCGAGTTGGGGGCGTTGTGTTATTATCAGAGCTTATTCATGTCTTATGAGCGTTTACAGAGTTTAGAACACTCCTTTTTCTTAGTTTGACATTTTTGCTGCGTTTTTCTCTGCGCTTTTACTGTGCGCGAAAATAGCTTCGCAACATTTCAAGAAGGGTTTTAAGCAAAGTTTACCACATCAGCTAGCTGTTTTTCGTCAGGCAGCCTCTTAGCATCTTCAAAGATTTGTTGGATCAAGGGCAGGAAGGAAGTGTCGTTTTGTAGATAAAAACGATTGGAGAGTCTACGCAGTACACGGCGGAATGATAAAGGGAGGTAGACTTAATCCTTGGCATTATTACTTTTTTATTACGGGGGAAAAAACGAGAAATGAGTAGACCTAGCAATTTGTAAAACGTATTAGTACAAACATTCACATCCGAACATACAAATAAGTTAGTTCAAACAGGTCTTCGATCTTTGCAGGACCGGAAGGTGGAAACCAATGAAATTCAGGAAGATTGAAGTCACCTGCAATCAAGCAGTACTTTAGATTTAAGTCAGCTGCGGCGTGAAATGCCTGCGAGAGACAAAGATCGTAATCCTCGCTGGCATTGTGTGGGCGATAGATTCTACCAACGAGTAAAGGGAATTTATCTTTTAGAACAACTCGGAGCCAATAGCTCTCTTCTACCGCGGTAAATTGTCAATAGTCCAACGGCAGAAATGTAAGTGGTTGCTTAACATAGATACAACTAGAATAGAGAGTTCGAAGTTGGATTCACAGGGTGTTGCCCATGTCTCGGTTACTATTAAAATATCGGGGGGGTGAATAAAAATTAGAGTCTGGAGCAAAGGCATCTTATTAAGCAGAGATCTGACGTTAAGGACGATTATTTTAAGCGGGCACGTTTTCGGTTTATAATACGGGACAATTAGGCTGTCAGAGTGACTGCCTTCGGCCAAAGAAATGCACTTTTCACTTGAACTATCTGTCCGTCCCTTATTTTAAGATGTGCCTTGTCATTGGGCCTTCGTGTTTCCAGTTCTATTATTAATTGTCGCATTTTCATTCGCTCTTTCAGTCCGTATTCCGGTTGAAAAAAATTCAGAATGCAGGCCCCAAAGGGTTGCTTTTCTCTGTAATGGAGCTGGTTCTGTTTTTAAAGATAACTTCTCTTTACTCGTGGGTAGTTTATTTAGAATTTATATTTGGTTAGCACCGGCAAGGCACTGTCTAAGAAAACATTAGTAACGAAATAAAGTTATGACAATGTGTGCAGATAAAATGTAAAAATACATCAATTGTCCTGCTATGTCGACAGTAAGCGATGTTTTAAAATTAATGGTGAACTAGAAAAAACAGGCAGTGAAAAAACGCAAACCATACAAATGGAGGCAGAGTTCGATAGGCCTTCATTTTGAATAGACGGTAGGAGTAAAAAACTGCTTAGCAAAAATGGTCAGGTTGTAGAGTAGGGTAATACTGCAGTAGCATTTTAGAATGAGATAATGTAACGTCGAAATGATTCGTTCTTGATCACTAAGGCGTATGAAACAAAATCTCACGAAAATACGTCAATGAACTTATGTCCTCAGCATCTTTGGATCCAGAATTAAATTCTGATGATGGTTAGTATCCAAAGAAACGGTAGCATTTTAGACTTTGGACCACCAACATTGTACGTCCGAATGACGTTATCGTTTGGATGACTGGTGATAAAAGGTGACATCATAGTTCATGGGCGACTCGAGGAAGCGAAAATATAGTTTCAAGAGGGTCACTTAAATTACCGATGGTCCTTTCTCCAAGTCATGGGGAAAGCTACTGGGAAAAGATGAGGAACATAAAAGCAAATAGAATCAGTGTTAAGATAAATGGGCAGTCTTCGCTTGAATGCAGAAAGACTAGTTAACGACCTTATTTCAATTGGCAAGTTATTCCAAAGAAAACTATACCTAGAAGCAAATAAGAGAGAGCGTTTACACGTGGAGGATGCAGATGAAAGTATAATTAGTGCAGAATTTCTTAGGTTATATGGAAGATTAACGGGGGTAATGACTGAAAGCTTGGGGTGTGTTGAACTATTATATTGTCGGAAAAGGAGACAAAAGCCTGCTTCAAGTCTCCGGACCTAAATACATTTTAGCTTCGTTAGCTGGCATCTTGTTGAGTAGGAAGTAGTAAAAAGAGTCGGAAATAGGAGTTTTTTGTGTAATGTGCTTGGACATTTTCAATTTTCGAACGGCTAGATTCGTTCATTAAACCGAAAAAATGACAGCAAACTTCAAGAATGGGAAGTACAAGCATACGATAAAGTCTCAATTTAATTTCAGGAATGTAGAAATTATAAGAAATAAAGCCGCAAATCTGAGCAGCTTTGGCCGTTATTCTATCGGCATGAGGCGAAAGATCTAATTTATTGGTGGAACATTCAATCATAGGGCAACCTTCAAAAATCAGAGGTTCCGGCAGCCTTATAGGCCTAAAACTCATGCAGTGACAATTAATAGGTGAGAACTCCATTAGCCATGTGGAGCTACAGGCCGAAAGAGCGTTTAAGTCTGAATGAATTTATTCTAGGCACCGTTAGGTCGTAGAGTTAGAGAAAGAATAGACGCATTTGAGGTCATCAGCATAAATAAAAAAATGGAGAATGTTTAACTATCGATGAAATATCATTTATATACAGTAAGAACAACAAAGGACCTAATACGGTACCTTGAAGGACACCACTAACAATCGGGGTAGCACTTGAGTATGAGGACCCTACTAAACCTTTTTGCTTCTAATCATTTAGGTATGATCTAATTAAGTCAGAATGGGGACTACGAAATCCTATAGCTTCTAGTTTAGCTAGAAGTCGTTTATGAGGCACTTTATCGAATGCCTTACTAAGATCAAAATAGATAACTACCACAGAGAGATGATCCTTACGAAGAGAGGATAGTAGATTTAGAAAAGACAGGTGGCAGGTTTCAAAAGAGTGGTCCGGTAAGAAGCCGTGTTGGGAACAGTTGATAATTTGATTGCTTATGCAAAAATCCGTGATTTGTTTTCCAATTAGTTTTTCGAAGAGTTTAGCAAGAGAGGGCATTTTATGAACAACGCGATAGTTTTCAATGTCCGAGCGGGAACCAGATATAGAAAAACTGGTATAATGATAGAAGTTTTCCAATAATCGGGAAGAAACCATTTCGAGAAATACTGAGAATAACTTGCTTAGTAAAGGTGTAAAATCCCTTAACTGTTTAATAAGTGAGTTTGGAATGTTATCAGTTCCAACCGAATGTGAATATTTAAGGTGAGCTTTTTCTTTTTAAATACGTGAAGGCGAGAAATTAATGGTTTTTAGAAATGAATTTGAAAGCAGAGGAATTGTGGGAGTGGGAATATTTTCAGTGGTAAAGTGGTTGGCAAAAAACAAATTTAACAATTAATAAATAAATAAATTGTATATTTAAGGCACAGAGAGCCCCGTCATTTAAAACTTTGTATCGTGGTATAAATAAATACAAAGTGGATAATTGCTGCACTATGTGAGCAGCCATATTAACAGCAGAAATGAACAATATGGTACACATGTCCAGTTCAGAACGATTTGCCATTTTCAAAATAATAGTCAACAATCTTTGACATATACGGTGAACTAGAAAAGAAGCAGTAAAAAAACTCCCACGGTTAAATTGGAGGCGGAGTTCGGCGAGCCGCAAATTTAAAATAAATTAGGAGAAAAAACTGCTTCACTGAAAAATTAATAGCTAGATGCAATGGGATAGTACTGTAATGTTGCTGACAACGTATGAGGGCTCGGAACACTCCTTGTCGTGTGAGATATAATATAGCAGTCAGAGCTACTGTTTATAAACACCAGTGGAGGTGAGAGAGAATGAACTCATCGAAGACCACATGGTCGAAACTGAACCTGGAGACCATCGTGGGGGTTGCAAAATTAGAGGAAGGTATCAAGGTTGTCAAGAGTTGGCGATGTGAGTTTAAAAGGAGGGGACGAAAAAGTAAATGCAAAGATTGACTCTGCAGAGGATGATGGAAATATAATTAGAGGCCAATATAATATCAAGGGAGCTGCCTCGAATACCAGGAGACCCTTTTCGAAATCCAAAAGTTGCGAGTTTGGGAAGGAAACAAACAATAAGGACTTAATATCTTCCGAAGTTAAATGTTTGCGTACTTTTGTTTTGTTTATAGCTTATGTGGGCGACAACCTAATTTGCAGTGGAAGATTATTCCAGATGAAAGCATATTTGAATTAAAAAACTGAGACTGATAAGTTGTGGAGATAAGGGGTGGTGAAATGATCATGGAGGAATTACGAGTGGCATAGGGTCGATCTACCGGAGCGAGAGCGTTAATTCGTGGGAGATTTGGGCTAGAGTTAACGCAAAACAGGAAGCAGAGACCGGCTTCAAGTCTTCTAACCCACAGAAGTTTAATGTTTGCAAACTGGCATCTATCCATATAAGAGATACTGGATCCAGGACGAGAAAATAGTCTTCGAGTAAAAACCCTCTGAACTTTTTCAATCTTACTGCAGTCAGAGGCGTTCGTCAGCCCATAGAGGGGACAGCAGTATGCTAGGATAGGAAGAACAAACATGCGGTACAAGTTTAAATTTTATTCTGGACGGAAAAAATTATGTGATATAAAACCACATATCTGTGCAGCGTTTGCAGAAATTCGATCTGCATGAGGCGATAATGCTAGCTTATTCGTGTAACGTAGTCCTAATTCTTTTATGGTTGATCGTTCTAAAAGTGTACTATTTTGATATACGAGGAGTCCAGGAAGCTTGGCGTGGCCAAAACACATGAAAATACTCTTGGATGAAAAAAAAACTCCATCTGCCAAGGACAGTTTCAACGTAGGAGCATAAGTAGATCAGTGTTGATTTTATCAACGCAACTGTTGGCAGTGTCTTTAGAAAATGAATCAATGCACTTGGGATCGTCAGCGTAAACGATATTTTCGGAATTTTGCTTTGCCAAAATCATCTGTTACAGTCTAGTAAGGGCGGAGTTACATTTAGACGCTTAGCCGATGACCGAACATGGAAGATTTGAGCAACAGATTTGGATGAATTTGCATCACTTAGTGCCCGAGACTCCCTACGCTTATCTCTCGCGAGCCTAATTTTCGATGCTAATTCAAATATTTGTGCAATCCCTAAATGAACTGAAAAAGAGCTTTAAGATGAATCTTTAATTTGCTTTCGTAATTTTTTAAGTCTGTTCTGAAGAAAATGCGGAACAGTAGAAGAATCTGTATTTGAATTAAAAATCTCAAACGGGATAAAAGCCTGGATTTTTTCTGTGAGGCTCTGCAATATCTCACGGAAAATAGTTTGACTGGTTGATTGAGAATAGGCTATGCCAATCTAGAGTGCTTGCGAAATTATTTATTATTTCATGGTTTTGTTAACGAAACTTGAGATTGTGCATTGAACCTCAGGCTTCGTAAGAAGGGGGACTGAAAAAAACAACAGTGAATTATTGCGTGATCACTTGTGAATAGATCACGATGAAAATTCATAAAGAGAGGGTGGACATCATTTGTAAAAATAAAATCTAAAATGCTGTCATTTCTAGTAACTGATCTGACCAGTTGGGACATGTTTGAAAAGTTAATAGTATCGACCAATTTCTGATGTTTTGGCGTAGAGACATTTGCCTGCAGACAATGGCTGGCAGATTAAAATCACCTAAGATTATTTTGACATCAAATTGAGTCTCTGAAACCTTTTCAAATAGTTCCCAGAGCTCGCTTTCATTGCTAGAATAACACGGGGGATTATAGACACAGCCATTTACCGCATTTATTGTATGGGAGGATGACTGAAGCAAAGCATACATTTCCAGAAAAGGACGAAATGCTCAGCTGAAAAGGGAAGTGTACAAAGGATGACTTAATATAAAGGAGGAAAACACCATCACGGTTTTCAGCGCAGTCTTGTCGGTACAAATTGAAATTATCTATAGCGCTAGGTTTTAGGCCAGATTCTTGCTAATGCTGCCTGAGCTTAGCGATGATGGTGTTGAGCAAGGACTAGATGGGACACCCTTCAGAATTTGCGAACCAACCTCTGGTTTCCTGGGTTCGGTCAACGCGATGGCTTTTTGCGAGTGTTAGGTAAGTATGAAGAGGCTCTACATGCATACGAATTTTGTTTTGCGGCAGGTTTTTTACGGACAGGAGCTTTTTTAACAGGTTGGCAAGAGATTGATTTTTTAAGTTATCTTTTTCTTGCCTTAGATTGTCATCCTCCTGCTCCATCCCTAAGAATTTCTGTAGCAGGCGGAAACAACCCATACAAGTTTCATCTTCGTAAGCCTCATTACTTACTTAGCTTTACTTTAACTTTTTCCCGTTAAGCGGGAGGTGAACAATTAGCAGAATAACGATAGTTCCAAATAATTTCTGCTAGTCTATTAATTCGCTTACCAAAGTCACCTGCCGATATGGCCGAATTGTTTGAGGCGTCGATAGACGGTCCTACGCCATTTTGCGGTGCATGTGTGAAACTAGGTCGTGGACCAATTTTTTCGTGGCAATACACTTAAGGCGCCTGCGTTTTGCATACTTATGGGGATACAAAGCAAATGCAATTGATGTTGGAATTGTCACCAAATTAACAGAGTCAGTTAGGATATTCAATAATAAGAATATTAAAATATAAGGACTCAGCCTTTGGTTTGAGCCCCTTCCGCGATTGAAAGCAGATGCAGGGAGCACACAGCCGGCATGAGTTTCAGAAATCAGCAAAGATCGAGGCTAGCAATTCCAGTTGAGATCAATCCTGGGGCAGGGAAAGAATCCTCAGCAGTGGAATTTTTGTTTTTTTTTTCAAGCCACAGAATCCTTACGTCCAATCCGCAATTTACTAATTCAGGGGAATATACAGACAATTCTTTAGTAATTTTCCAGCACCGTGTCTTCTACACTGAGGTAGAGACTAAAAATTCGTAGGCTCGAGGGACTTGAAATTCGAAACCAATTTCAAACGACCCGCACAAATGAGGGTTTGCAGAGTTTGGAGCACTCATATTTCTTAGGTTGACTTTTTTGGGCTTTTTTGGTTGTAATGGTGTGCTCAATAAATCATTTTGTGTAGGAAAACTTACTGGGTTATGTTTTGAGCTTGAAGGAATTGGCAAGCACGTCATAGAATTTGTATGAATTATGAAGTTGACATTTTCTGTTACTGGTTGTTCATTTTGCAGTGTCGTATTAACATTTATATTACTATCTAATATTCTGACGTGACTGGATTCAGAATTTGTGTCATCAGTCTGTTCCAGAGAGGTTGTAGCGTTTTGAGGTGCTCTTTTATTTTGATGCCGACCTCCTCTGCTAACTGCTGAAGCAGTTATTCGATTGATATTATGAGTGTCAGCATAAAAATGAGATAAACCTGGCAAAGGTTTGGCTAGTGAGACACTGTGTTTATTATTTTGATCTTACTGGGTTATACGCTTTGCATTATAGTTGGCAGCGTTGGAAGTGTCTGTTTGTGTTTCCACTGAGGAGACGGTATGAGTGACATCTTGTTTGATCTGTGCGGCTATGGCCTGAAGTTCACGTCTTTGCATAGGTGTGAGGTCTGTGCCTATAAATGCTTTTCGGTTGAACAGAGTTTGGTTTACTTCAGGGTTTTGTAGAATGAGATCAGCTTTGGTCTGTGAATAGAAGGTCGCTAATACTGGCTTATTTTTGCTTCTATAATTAAGCCTTTTGGTGAAAGCTTTGTGGATGTTAAGACCCCACGAGTGTATGAGTTTCTGGATTGATGGTGTTGGGTAAAGCGTGTAGGGGATATTTCCGGTAATAACGTTAAACCTGCGTTTGGACCCATCAGCGACCACTGATGAGGCAACGTGTATGATCGGTTTTATTTTTGGTAAGCTTGGTTAGCTAGTTGCAAACCTCGGTGTCTCATAGTGAGTAAATCATCGTCATTTAATGTGTAAATTTTTCGATAAAGTTTTTTAGACGTAGGACAGCTGAGAGATCTAGTTTATCGATGGTTACTTTTACGTCATTCATAGTTCTGTTACATGAATATGTGAGGTTTTAGACGGTTTGATGCAACAAATTGGGAGCTCAGGTACAGAAGTACACTTCTTATAAATTGAGATGAGTGAGATTGAGTGGATAATATCTGTATTGTAGACACGGGTCAAAACTGCTAAGAACTAAGTTTTACAAAAAAACTAACGCTAAGTGGGTAATTGTGTGTCTAAACTACAAACAACAAAAAGATGGTAAAAAAGGACAGAGGATTGGGAGAATTCAGACTCATGAAAGTGTAGCCTTCTTAGGAAGAAAGTGTTTTTGGGGATTTTAATGAACTCTACACTAGATCCAGAAAGCTCTGCACCAAGGACGATGAGCAGAGTAAGGAGTTCAATTGAGATGACATCTGATGAAAATACAATTAAGGAATGAAGACCGATCATTGTAATTGACTGTAAATATTTAAGACAGATCAGAACAATTAAGAGAGTACTGGGTAACATGCAGCAGCGAAAACAGGAAACGTCCCATATGCGGAGTTACAGTTGAGCTGTGTGTATTTTTATAGCAGATAAAAACAAGCGTACATTAATGTCTCCAGGTGAACAAGGAAGATACAAACAAAGTAAAATTTCACTAAATGTTGGAATACGCGCGTGCCTTCACACCGTAAGTAAGATGGTACCAGCTCAGGGTCTGTGGCTGCCATTCCGTGATTAATACCGTCGACGTCGATATGTTTGACGTCTGGTTGACTGAATATTGCTAATGGCAGAACGCATAGTGCTGATTTGCGTGCATAAGAGGCGTACTGTTTCCTTTAAGTCTTCCTTTTCACTGCTGTGCGCGTTATTTGGCGCTCGCGAAAGGTCTGATGATGGTGCGGCCCGTCGACAGGCGCAACAGCAAGATGATAAATCCACATAGGAAGTGTCACGTTCTGGCTTTAGAGTGTCTTCATGAGCAGAAGTGCCAACATTATTAGATCTTTAGAGTGGATGTCGATGTCTGTTGAAGACAAAAGATGCGGCACCGCTAGGGTAGCATTCCAGCGATTCGGTCTGCATAAGTGGCTAGTCTAATGAGGTGCTCGTGTCGAGCATGCAGATACCTGCTGCAAGGGCAGGGGAAGCCGGGATTTGACCTGCGTGAGAAGCTCACGCAGCATTGGTTTGGCCGACTTGGCCACACGATGCATTACAGTGTCCTTCAACCGGGTGTAAGGTTCCTCAGCAGGGATTGGATCAAGAAGGTCCTCAACGTCAACGGCCCTGCGTACGAATAATGCGTACCTTCATTGGTGATACGGCGTTTCGAGAAAACTGCCTTGATATTCCTAAAGCACAGAACTACTTTGGGTTGAAGCACATTAAGCGGGTCCCAGAAACAATGCTATTGTTGTTGCTACTTAAAAGCCTACAGTAGGTTGTCTTGTACAGATAAAGATCACCAATATTATCATGGAACTGCTGTTAAATGTTCTGTTTAGCTATACGCTTTGGCATTCGGTGCCCTTTATTCTGCTAGTAAACGGTTGGTTGGAAAGTAGGTTCCCTTTTGCATAGTAAAAGTAGTAGAAGTAGTAGTAGTAGACGCCGTAGTAATAATAGTAGTTGTAGTGGTAGTAGAAGACGCAGTATTATTTGTAGTAGTAGTAGTAGTAGTAGTAGTAGTAGTAGTAGTAGTAGTAGTAGTGAGTAGTAGTAGTAGTAGTAGTAGTAGTAATAGTAATAGCAGTAGAAGTGAGTAGTTAAATAAAAATGTGTAGTATTAGTCGCGGTAGTGGTTATTGGTAATAGTAGTAGAGTTATAGTAGTAGTAGATGCGGTAGTAGAGTAGAAGTTGTAGTGGTTGGTTGCGGTAGTAGTAGTAGTAGTAGTAGTAGTAGTAATAGTATGTAGTAGTAGTAGTAGTAGTAGTAGTCGTATTAATAGTAATGATTAGTAGTAGTAGTAGTAGTAGTATTAGTAGTAGTAGTGAGTAGTAGTAGTAATAGTAGTAGTATCATTAGTAGTAGTAGTAGTATTAGTAGTAGACGCGGTGAGTGATAGACGCAGTAGTA
>WEDG01001046.1:0-121634 GCA_017591395.1 Schistocephalus solidus
GGTGAGCTTGAGATCCTGCTGTTTTCTGTCAGCCCAGGGTGAAGTGTCAGACACCGGCTTTGCCTTCTCCTATATCCACACCCATCGGGATATAACAGTTTCAGATGAAATTTATCCGATCATTCACCATAATGGCAGCACAGGTAATAGCTAACACCCCAGACACGTGTTT
This sequence comes from Schistocephalus solidus, assembly GCA_017591395.1. NCBI lineage: Eukaryota > Metazoa > Platyhelminthes > Cestoda > Diphyllobothriidea > Diphyllobothriidae > Schistocephalus > Schistocephalus solidus. The sequence goes on from WEDG01001046.1 coordinate 173, forward strand.
TGTTGATATTCTGCCACTGCATGGCATAGCTGCAACGCGTTCAGCTGAGCAGTGCGTTCCCTGGCATTCCTGCGTGCTGCTTTCTGATACATACTCATGTTTTGAAATTTCGACTTTTTAATTTCCTCAGAAACTAATTTTTAACTTTGTGCAAAATCAGTATAGTCAAAGGACCTATGGACACAGAACTCAAAAAGTACACAATTAATGCTAGTGGAATGATGAGAGTAACACTTAACTGCTCTGCTATGCATCGGCAGAATATCGAGTGAAACACATGTTTTTAGCTTTAAGCTAGTATCTGTGCTGTCAGTTTGGTGACTAATTTTATAAGTTATACTACTGACTGCCTGTTGGGGGTTTTTAAATATTACGCGGTTTTTAATTTATTTATTGCCAGTTTACAGGGGAAGGCCAAAAAGTGATATGTTGTAATGCATAAGCTGACAGCTAGAAAAACTCCTGATCGTTATTTCTAGTGTTTTTACCTGAGAAACAACTGCAGCTCGTTGAATGCTTAAAGTTTGGAGCTGCCAATGGTTGGCACAGGTGCACGGTGTAGTCATTCTCCTTTGTTGTTATGGATCCGGTATTCTGCACCAGATATAGTTGTGTTGGCAAAGGGGTGCTTGCTGTCGACTGAGGAATTAGCTGATTAAAGGCTGAAGAGTCAGCGCCATTGCTCTCACCATGAAGCCTGGCAGATAATCCAGATCCCACGAACGCCGTCAGAACGGAGAGAGAGAGTCCACCAAGTTGGCACCCGAAATTCGTGAGAGTAGTCCTGAATGTAGAAAATTGGTGACGAGGCCTCTTGAATTTATTTATTTATTTTATGGCAAGTTTAGAGGTAAGATCAAAGATATATACAGTAGAGGGTCGAGCTGACAGGATTCCTGGTCATTCTTTCAAGTGTTTTAGGAGAAACATTGTAGCTCCTTGAGCGATTAATGTTCAGGACAGGGAAGCTTTGTCACAGGTGCACGGTGAAGCACTTTTCTTTCAGTGTTTTGGATTCGGTATTCGGCGCCAGCGAAGTATGTCGGCGAACGGTTGTTAGCTGTCGACTGATGAATAAGCCGATTTAGGTCTAGAGCCAGCAATATTGCCCTCAGCATGAATTCCGTCACAGGATTAGGAGTCCTTGAACGTCATAAGAATGGAAGAGAGCTTTCACAGAATCAAAACCGAAAATTTTTGGAAAGTGTCCTGAATGCACAAAACTAGTGACAGCTCTCGTAAACAAGGATAGCTTTGCTGAATTGTGATACTTCTGTCTAGCTTATTCCAGATTGCTATAGCATTTACCGAAAAAACTGATGGTACCTAACACTGCGTGCCACAGGAAGAAATAAAAATAAATCGCGATGACTGGTGCGTTGAGAGTGCTCGAGCTGCCTATAAGGGAGTAAATGTACAATTGTTTAAAAGTTTAAACAGTAAAAATAGTCCCTTCTGTAATCTGCGAAGCCACAACGGTTCGAGGCTTGTAAGCTCACAGCGTTGTTGTTAGTAACAGGTTTTCTGTGTTCTGAAGTAGAAAACTCTTTTTAGTAAAGAAGTGCTGGACTGATTCTGTCTGCCTTCGTTCACTAACGTGCAGAAGGCTAAACAGAAATGAGCAGTATTCCAGGCTAGGTCTGACCTACATTTTTATAAAGGCTGATTATAATATTGACTGGTTTTTAAAATTTCGAAAGAATAAACCCAGTAGTTTGGCATGCTTTTCGAGACAATCAGGTGCAGTGCTCTGACAGATCAAAGACTACTAGAATATGATATGCCCAGATCCTTTATGACTCCGAGGCACATTTATGTCATGACCGTCTATGCTTAGATGGGGCTGATGGTTGTCGCCAATAACCATAACAGAGCACTTGTGCCAAGAAAGTGAAAGGCACCATGTGCGACACCACTGAGCGAAGGCCTGAAGATCCTTTTTAAGAGCTCAAGCACGATGTTGCGATCGACCGGTTTATATCGATAGGCAACTTTTTAAATCGTCAGCGTACATAAAGGGCCTACCATACTGAAAACAATCAGGAACATCGTTGACAAAAAGGCAAAATAGAAGCGGGCCGAGCACGCTACCCTGAATAACTCCACTCCTCACATGCGTGGGGTTGGAGATAACATCAGACATTTTAACCGTTGTGCGCGAGCATTCAAATAGGAGGATATTAAGTTCAGAAGCTTGTTACCTATGCCAGACGAGGCAATTTTCAGCAGTAGGAGATCATCGTCAACACGATCGAAAGCCTTCGTGAAGTCGAAGTAAACGGTGTAAATTGCAAAACTGCTGTCTCTAGCTTGTAGCACATGACCAAAGAAAGAGAGCTGACAGGTTTTAAAGTCCTTTTTTCGAGGAACATATGCTGAGCCGCATTAAGTAGGTTATTCTCTGTTAGGTGACCTATAATCTTGTTTTTGATCAAGGTTTCTAAGTTCTTCGAGACTACTGGCAGTGTATTTATTGGCCGGAAGTCGTCAAATAACGTAGGTCGGCCGTATATGGGTATAGACAAAATGTGCGATTCCTTCCATAAACTAGGGAACGTTTCACTTTCAAGAGCAAGATTAAATATCTTATACAGAAGAGACGTAAATTTATCATTTGCATCCGCCTTTAAAACGCTGACCGGTCTAGGAATGTACGATTGACGAAAACGCCAAATGGCTTCGGTCACGTCCCAGACGGTAAAATTTATGGTTTCGAGGACGTTACCGGTCCAAACCCGGATGTTAGGAATAAAAGCGACAGAATTTTCACTAAAAGTTCTAGACAAGAAATCATTGATGCTATCAGCTGTCAACTTAGCGTCAGCTATAGGGTTTCCTAAGGTGTCTCGAAGTAAGGGGTGCTGCGTTTTTCTCTGCGCTTTTACTGTTCGCGAAAAGAGTTTTGCAACATTTAACGAAGGGTTTTTCGGCAAAGTTGACCTCATCAGCTAGTCGTTTTTCGTCAGACAGCCTCTTAGCCTCTTCAAAGATTTATTGGATCAAGGGCAGGACGGAAGTGTCGTTTTGTAGATGAAAACGACGGGAGAGTCTACACAGTCTATGGCGGAATGATGAATGGAGGGAGACTTCATCCTTGACACTAATTATTTTCTTACGCGAAAACAAAATGAGAAATGAGAGTGCCTAGAACTTTGTATAATGTATCAGTACAAACATTCTTATTCAAACATACAAAGAATTTAGTTCAATCGTGGAAATTTAGATGGGTTAGCAATTCCCCCATATTTGCTGATCTGAAATCATGGAAAAATTATATTTTTTGGAAAACATTTTATCAGTCTCGAGTTCTAGTGTAGAAAGAACTAAAGCATGCTCAGAACCCCCAAGGAGGATCTAAAGGGCACACTGACAATGGCTGACAAACTCTACAGAAAATGAGATCAAGTATTCAATTCAATTCAATTCAATTTATTGAGGGAAATAGGCATGGGCCTTTGAGTACCATATTTGTAACGTAAAATTAAGTGCGGTATACAGAGAAACCATGTGGTTTGCAAAGATACAAATGCGGTCATAAAATATGACAAGTGGTGCACGACTCTCGAGGGTTAAGATAAATTCCTCATCGCTCAGGCTCGTTTTGGAACATAAAACTGTCAAGGTTCCTTTTAAAGCTTTCCAGCGATGGTGACATCACAACGTCTTCAGGGAGGGCATTCCATGGTTAACCACTCTGACAGAGAAGGATAACTTGCGCACATCCAGTCTCGCCTGCTGGACACGCAGTTTCAATGGGTGACCTCGGAGATGGGTCGTGGTGGCAAATTCAAAGAAGTCCGAGAATTCTAGGCCACAATCCAATCCCTTCACAATGCGGAATGTCTGCAGGAGATCACCACGCATTTGCCTATAACTCAAAGGGAACAGATTAAGATTCATTGGGTGGGTTGGATATGCCAAGGAGCTTTGACTTCTAACCATTTTGGTGGCTTTCCTCTGTACTCTTTCGAGGCAGTTCTGATCTTGAACTGTCCAGGGTTTCCAAGCTTGCATAGCATATTCCAAATGCGGCCTAATTAATGTTCCAAAAGTCTTAGCGAAGAGATCTTCGTCGAAATCCAAAAAGGCTCGTCTGATGGCATGCAACACCGAAATTGCGCTCCTCGCAACTTTCAAGAAGTGAGACGATGGTTTTAAGGTGGTGGTCGTCAGCACAACAAGGTCCTTTTGGGTTTCCACGTCTTTTAAGGCTTCACCGTTGAGAAAGTAACTTCTACTTTCGGCAGATCCAGATGGGTTGCCTAAGCGAAGTATTGTAAACTTATCGACGTTGAACCGCAAAAGCCAATGATTCGACCATTCCACCAACCGAGTTAGGTTGATCTGCAGTTTATCTTCGTCGGCAAGGCTCTGGATTACATTCCAGATTTTAATGTCATTGGTAAACATTGCTGCTTCACAGTCGAGATTCCTGACACAATCGTTCACGTATAATTAAAAACAGTATTGGCCCTAGTACTGAACTCTGAGGAACCCCACTCTCGACCGCAGCAGAACTTGACCTATCTTGGCCGATGCACACAACCTGGCCCCGACCCACGAGGAAGTTTTCGATCCACTTGAGGAGGTTACCTCTGATTCCAATTAGTTTGATCCTCGGGTGGGAAAATCAACTACCTGGTCCCACATACCAATATCTATGGCCTTAAGTAGGTCTTCGAACTTTGCAGGACCAAAAGGTGGAAACCAATGAGCTCCAGGAAGATTGAAGTCACCTGCAATCAAGCAGTATTTCAGATTTAAGTCAGCTGTGGCGTGAAATGCCTGCGAGAGACAAAGATCGTAATCCTCGCTGCCATTGGGGGAGGGGCGATAGAAACAACCAACGAGTAAAGAGTAGTTATCTTTTAGACCAACTCGGAGCCAACAGCTCTCTTCTACTGCGTTTAATTGTCGATAGTCCAACGGCAGAAATTTAAGTGGTTGCTTAACATCGATACAGCTTCCTCCGCCACGGCCCTCGTGTCGATCATATCAAATGTATGCGTAGCCTAGAATAGAGAGTTCAGAGTCGGATACACAGGGTGTTGCCCATGTCTCTGTAACGTCGGGTCGGTGTATGAAAACCAGAGTCTGGAGCAAAGGCACCTTATTGAGCAGAGATCTGACATTTAGGACGAATATTCTAAGCCGGCACGTTTTCGGTTTCTGAAACGGGACCGTTAGGCTGTCAGATTGACTGCCTTCGGCGAAAGAAATGCTCTTTTCACTTGAACCATCTGTACGTCCCTTATTTTGAGATGTGCCTTTTGATTGATCCCTTGTGTTTCCAGTTCTGTTATAAATTGTCGAATTTTCATTCGCTCTTTCAGCCCGCATTCCGGTTGAAAAGAACCTCAGAATGCGGACCCTCTAGGGTAGATTTTTTCTGTAGCAGGAGTTGTGCCTGTGCTTCGTTTTCCAAGATGATTTTAAGAGGTCTTTGTCGAGGATTTGAATCAGTGGTGACAGAGCCTTCCCTATTCTGTATGCCTGTAGAATGTTCAGTTCAGTTCAGTTCAGTTTTATTAAGGGAAATATAGGCGAAGCCTTTGAGCTCCCTATTGATGTCAGTGACACTGTAAATTTAAAAAGGCTGACATATAATGGACGTTGGACAAAGGGTTATCTCCCGGACACACTGCAGGGCATCGGAAAAACAATTATAAAATAATGTTACTCAAAAATAGGGAGAAGTATGTTATATGACGCGAAAATTGTGGATGGGAATATGTGTAAGGAAATGTGTTAGGTTCGGATGTCGTGGTGGTACTTATTGCTGTACTGGTCAAACTTCCGCTTAAAAGTGTCAACGGATGGGGACATGATTATGTCGGCCGGCAGAGCATTCCAGGCCTTAATCACTCTGTTGGAGAATAAGAACCTCCTTGTGTCGAGTCTTGCACCTGTCACTCGTAGTTTAATGGGATGTCCTCGCAAAGTAGTGGTAGTGGCCAGCTCAAAGAAGTCACCAGATGCAAGGCAACAATCCTGAAGCCGCAGCATTCGAAAGGCTTGTATTAAGTCGCCACGTAGCTGTCTATAGTCCAGAGGAAACAGATCAAGATAAGACAATCGTGTCTCGTAAGGCAGGCAGCTTTGACCTTGAACAAGCTTGGTTGCACGTCTTTGATACCTTCTCAAGGGTGTTGTGGTCTTTGACAGACTACGGTCTCCAGGCTTGTATGGCAAATTCCAATTGTGGTCGCACGAACATCCCGAAGACCTTATTAAAGCACTCTTTGTCGAACTTTGCAAACGCTCGCTTAATTAGATACAAGCTTGACATGGCAGATTTTGCTACTTTTGAGCAATGGAACGATGGCTTTAGTGTGGGCGTGATCCATACTCCTAGATCTTTCTGAGCCTCTACCTCTGGTAGCGGTGTGTCGTCCAGATAGTAAATTCTCTGGTGCCCGGAGCTGGTTCTGCCGAATCGCAGAATATTGCACTTGGTAGCATTGAATGGGAGGAGCCAGTTGTGCGACCATTCCTCCAGTCGATGCATGTTCGTCTGTAGATTTTCTTCATCAGCTGCGTTGTGGATGACCTTCCAAAGCTTTATATCGTCAGCAAACATGGCGGTGTCACAGTCCAAGCCACTTACGCAATCATCAATGTATATAAGGAAGAGGATAGGGCACAGGACGGAGCCCTGAGGAACCCCACTCTCAACCGCCACCTCCGCCGATTGTTGATCGCCAAGACGGACAATCTGAGATCGCCCAATCAAGAAGTTTTCGATCCACTTCAAAAGCTTGCCCCTTACCCCAATAAGGTTGAGTTTGTATAGGAGACGTTGGTGAGGCACGCTATCAAAGGCCTTCTTGAAGTCTATGTACACTGCGTGCACTACATTTCCTTCATCGACCGCTCGGATCCATCGTTCCAGACAGTAGAGCAAATTAGTTAAACAGGACCTTACTCTGCGGAATCCGTGCTGCGCTCCAGAAACTGCATCAGTTCACGTTTGATGATTCGCTCCATAATCTTGCAACATATGGAGGTGAGACTTACCGGCCTGTAGTTTATTTGCGGAAGCCCGGCTGCCACTTTTATGTATTGGGGAAATCCACGCGGTCTTCTAATCGGGTGGCAATTTGCCTGCAGCGAGGGAGGCTGGGAAGAGTAGACACAAGGGTTCTGCCAACTCTACGGCCAACTCCTTCAACAACTTTGCTGGTATTACATAAGGACTTGGCAATTTGGTTTCGTCCAGCTTCAGTAGTTCCTGTTATGACCACTGAGTCAATTGTCGGGACCTCTTCCGCACTATAGTTATCAGCAGTTAGATTGGCTTCTCTCGTAAAAACCGACTGAAAGAACTCAGATAGATGCTCAGCCTTTTCTTCGTCCTTGCGAAGTTCGACGCCTTCATCCGTTTTTAACAAAGGGATGGGGTCTTTATTTCGAGTTCACTGCCTAATGTAGTTGTAGAAGAGCTTCGGGTTTTCTGCTGCACGGTTTATCAAGTTACTCTCAAAACTTTGGCGGGCTTTATAAACCAGGCCTTTTAACCTGTTCCTCTGCGTCTTGTGCTTCGTCAGCGATTCGGCGATCTTTTCCCTGACATAAGTTTACCATAGCTTTCGCTTGCGGTTTACTTCACTCTTCAGTGTGTTCGTTAGCCACTGGGGCCTGTTGGTGATCTTTATTTTCGAATAAGGACAGTAGTTGGTGATAAGTCCTTGTAATACGGCCTTAAATTGCAACCAATCCTCGAGAATACACCCGGTGAATGTTTCATTCCAATCTAAATGGCGCACATCAATTTTCATTTGGGTAAAGTCTCCACGCCATAGGTTGCGTTTGACTGTGATGCTTCGATCGGGGACAGAGAAGAGTGAATATTCCCATTGTAGGACTACGTGATCACTTTTGCCCAGCGGGGATAGACAGTTCACAACATCTACGCTGTCAGGCACCTTTGTCAATACTAGGTCCAAACAATTAGCTTGTTGCCCCTCGCGTATTCTGGTCGGAGACAGGACGTGTTGAGTTAGGAAGCGTTTGTGTATAGCTTCTAGGAGGTGGCGATCGAAGTTTAATTCACCGTCCGTTAGCAACGTTTTTCCATACAATTGAAGGAGTTCCAAGTCATGTTTTACTCGCTTTAACACTAATTTTATTAACCTCTTATTTTCCTCATCTTTTTCCAGTAGCTTTCCCCATGACTCGGAGAAAGGACCATCGGGAATTTAAGTGACCCTCTTGAAACTATATTTTCGCTACCTCGAGTCACCCATGAACTATGATGCTTCCTTATATCACCAGTCATTCAAACGATGACGTCATTCGGACGTACACATTTGGTGGTCCACAGTCTAAAATGCTACCGTTTCTTTGGATACTAACCATCATCAGAATTCAATTCTGGATCTTAAGATGCTGAGGACTTAAGTTCATTGACGCATTTTCGTGAGACTTTGTTTCATACGCCTAAGTGATCAAGAACGAATCACCTCGACGTTTCATTATCTCATTCTGAAATGCTACTACAGTATTACCCTACTCTACCACCTGACCATTTTTTCCTAAGCAGTTTTTTTCTTCTACCTTCTTTTCAAAAATGAAGGCCTAATGAACTCTGCCTCCATTTTTATGGTAGGAGTTTTTTTCACTGCCTATTTTTTTCTAGTTCACCATTTATTTTAAAACATTGCTAACTGCTTACATAGCAGGACAATTTATGTATTTGTACATTTTATCTGCACACATTGTCATTACTTTATTTCGTTACTAATGTTTGCCGGTGCTTACCAAATATAAATTCTAAAAAAAATATTGACGCTGCCTCTGGGCCCCCCTTTATGATAATATTATGTTTTCGACTCAATCGAGCACCCGTTTGCAACTCAGGTCTTTCAACTGAGTGAGTACCTGTTACCAATTCACTTGGTCCGATAGGTCCCGATGAACCGGGTGTTTGGCTGACTGGAGCCAAATCCGTGTATGACTTGGTCTTCTTAGACCTTTTTCTCTTTGGCTTTACAAACTCACAAACCTCTTCAACATCGCCTGTTTGTTCAACGTCCAGCAGCGATGTAGCGCTTGGTTGTAAGGCTAGATTATTGGTAATGCTGACTGAGCTAAGTGATGATGGTGTGGAGCAAGGACTAGATGGGCCATTCTTTCGAACTAGCGAACCGTCCTCTGGTTTACTGGGTTAGGTAAATGCGATGGCTTTTATGTGAGTATTAGGTAAGCTTGAAGAGGCTATATATGCATAAAAATTTTGCTTTGTGGTAGGTTTTTAACGGACAGGAGCTTTTTTAACAGGTGGGCAAGAAATAGATTCTTTTTAGTTATCTATTTCTTGCCTTAGATTGTCTACCTCCTGCTCCATCCCTATGAATGTTTGTAGGAGGCTGAAACAACCCATACAAGCTTCATCTTCGAAAAGCTACATTAACTGAGCTTTCTATAATTTTTGACCGTTTAGCGGGAGGTGACGAAATTAGCAGAATAACGATAGTTGCAACTGTTTTCTGCTAGTCTATTAATTCGCTGATCGAAATCCCCTGTCAATATGGCCGAGTTGTTAGAGGCGTCAATAGACGGTCCTATGCGATTTTGTGGTGCATGTGCGAACCTAGGTCGCGGACCAATTTTTCGTGGCAATAAACTTAAGGCACCTGCGTTTTGCACACTTATGGGGATACAGAGCAAATGCAATTGATGCTAGAATCGCCACAAAATTAACAGAGAGTCGGTTAGAATATTCAACAATATAAATATGAAAATATAAGGACTTAGCCTTTGGTTTGAGCCCAAAAATAGGTTTATTTATTTGGCACTGCTTGGGCGCCATTTCGCGATCGAAAGTAGATGCAGAGAGCACACAGCCAGCGTGAGTTTCAGAAATGAGCAAAGATCGAGGCTTGAAATTCCAGTTAAAGATCAATCCTGGGGCAGGGAAGAATAATCAGCAGTGGAATGTTTCTTTTTTAAGCCTCAGAATCCTTAAGTCCAGGTCACAATTTACGAACTCGGGGGAACTCTCTTCTACACTGAGGAAGAGACTAAAAACTCGTATGCTCGAAGGACTTGAACTTGGAAACCAATTTCAAACGACGCGCTTTGACTCCTGTAATTTGTCACCGATGCCTTTGTACAGGGGAGTTAAATGCGTCAGTTTCTAATCGACAAGAAGTGTTTCATAGTCAAAGGAACTTTGAAGTAGCACTGACAGAGGCGCAGAAAGTTTAGTGACGAGTTCTTTGAGAAGCTTGGTTGGAAGCTCATATGGTCCTGGGGACTTCGACTTTTTAATTCCCTTAATTTCTTTCTGATCAGAACTTCGGAAAAAAGGATATGGCTACTGCTTGAAGTCAGCAGGTCCTCTGTGGAGGGACGAAGGAACCTCGCGTCATTTGTGTAGATCGGGCGGAAGAATTGTGACGAATATCCGGCTTTGTCCCTGTTTTCAGCAATTTCAACGCCCGTAGTAGTCTTAATGCTCGGAATTTTAGATCGATTCCTTGTACTTCAGCGGAGTTAGCTGTAGATTAACTTTGGATTCTGCGTTGCCTTTTGAAGCAAACACTTCTCGAATTCCCAGTGCATTTAAAGGATTAGGCTTCTCAGTTTATTTATCTGTATTTTGTACATGTTAAAATATGCGGCTGGCTTACACTCGCAGTATTTTCTCCGCAATTTTTGCTTGCTGTTTATTTCCCTTTTTAGGCTGCTATCCAGCCACCCAAGACGCTCGATCTTATGGACCCTCGTCAATGGTCAGTGGTTACCGATGAGCCGTAGAAGAGCGTTCCGGAATAACTCCTTATCTTCGTTCACAGTGCCGGAAAACAGTCGAGTTTGGCTACCTCTGCTCGCATCTCGTGAAAATTACCTAAAAAACGTTGCATCTGCTTCGTTTACGGTAGGCTAAACGGAGACTAAGGAGTAGTCCCCATACGCACTGCATGGTCTCTTCGGTTGTGTTGGAAGCATGGAAATAATCTCGTTGATGCTGCCTTATGTTTTGGTAAAAACCAGGTCGAGACAGTTAGCTTTTTGCCCTTCACGTGTTCTGGTTGGGAACAAGAGATATTGTATGAGGAGTGCTTTCAAGGTTTTTTGCAAAAACAATAGTTAAAATTCGATGTCAGGCATGAAGATCGAACAGTGCTCACGTTAATTCCTGGGTTTTAAAGTTGCCCACAAATAAGACAGCATGTCGTCTGGATAACTTCGCCAATAGTCCCAACAGATGGGTGTCTGCGACTCGGTCTGTCCTTGCTGATGCTAGAAAGTAAGGATATCAAGACACGAAAAGCCAAGAGCCTTGATGGTCAACCATATGGCTTCCGTGCTGCACGCAAACTTGGTCATTACGTTGGACAATATTAGGACGTCTTTCACACGCACAATAATTCCAGCACCCTGTCGGTTTTCTCTGTCCCTCTGATATATTCGGTGTCCAGACAATGTCATATTATTATCTCAAATACTACCAGGGAGGTAGGCTTTGAATACTTTTATCACATCCGGAGATAGTTTGGTAAGGCAAACGTTTAACCCAGCAACTTTATATAAAAGGCTTTTGGCATTTATTTACAAGCACTTCAGTTTTACACCAGCCAAACTTACAGTTGCGTTTGTCTTACTGCGTCCCCTCTGACGTCAATCCCACACACCATTTCCGTTGCTCAATGAGTTTCGTTAACTTTGGTTTCTTCACTCAGAACACTGGGCGTTAATGACTTAGTTATTTTGTCTCTTTGGGCGGTTGGTTCCCCAACGGTGTCCATGTTAGCGGAGTTATTACCGTCGTCCTTTATACGATTGGTTGATTCAACGGAAACGTCATATTCTTTTAAAATACCTTTCCAATGAAGACAGACAGGTTGTTTTGCGTCTTGATTGTTATTCCAAGACAAATTCTCGGCTTTTCAGCCTTTCCGCTGGGGCATACTCGGGTTAAAAATAAACCTATTTATGTGAGTGAAAGAGGTTGGTTTTTCGGATAGCATCACCTTAATTTTTTATTTGCTTCCTGGGAAAATTGTGAGAAGTCACCATTGCGGTGTTCCTAAGTTACACAACACTACACTTCACTTTTTGCTGGTCCGGAATGCTTTCAGAACATTTACTTTCACGCCTGGCTGGAACAGCTGGTTTAAGAAACTGTATTGACCCGACGCCGTGCGAATGTTGAACGCTAAACCTTTCGCGTTTAAATGCACGTGCGCACCAGTGGCTGTCTGATCCTAGATCATCCTGGCTGTCCACACCGGCCAAATATCTTCAAGGTTGACTCACATCTCACCTCACTGGATGACTTGTGATGGCTGCATGGTTTTACACAGTTTGAACGTTTCAGACACTGTGGTCAGACGTGGCCTAGTCCGGCAGTTAACTTCCTCTAATCCCTTCTGTGACAGTTATGTACAGAATAAACTATAACATAAATGGCGTCTCACTCCCTACCTCCTTCTATGGAGCCCAAACAGATGCCGTAATGGCTAGGGCCTCCCTAATAGCCATAAGCTACTGCAACAAGGCCATGAAAATAAGTGAGGGCCTCAGCGCCACGGTCTTCGGGTCAGAATGTAATTTATTCCTGTAAACCCTGAACAACTAAACACTGCTGCCGATCCCGGTACTCCTAATTTTTGATCTTTGCAAGATGGCAATATATGTATCTTTGACTACGAGTTAGTCAAACTCCAGACATAATCTCATCTGAAGGCCCTGGGGAATCCACCAGAGTTGTGGTGGACTTCATACTCCTGTTAATGTGTTTCCCCATTTCAACTTTTCATGGCTCGTTATAACACCCAAGATAACTGTGTGTAGTTTTTGATTCGCTTCGGTCGTCTTCCGTAGAATTCAGAGGCTGTGTTGCTGCTATCCGGTCATTTTGGGTATCCGCATCCGAACATTGAGATTTTTAACGAATTGTGTTTTTGGTAATTTCGGGGTTTTACCCCCAGCCTTCTTAACTGTAGCATTGCTAACCGTTTTTTGCCTTTTATTGTAGACTTACTCGAGATTTCTTAAATTGGCAAGCTTTTTTCCATTTTTTGACTTTAAGCAAGATATACGAACATACAATGCAAGATTCGCCTTAGTAGCTGAAGGATTTTGCTGCCACTACGCTTTTTGTGCGCTTTGCCGGGCCTTGGTAACAATTATAAACAAAGCAAGTGCCAGTCGTGTACGCTAAGGCCATTTAAATAGGCTTTCCTATAATGGAAGTGCAATTTCTGGTTGTGCTTCAAGCGAAAATTGCTATGTATTCACGAACAATTCCCTTACTCCGTTAGAAGTCGATTGAAAAGAAAATTTGCTTTAATTCCAATTTCTGAGAAAGTTTAATTCAAGAAAAAATTCCCAGAGATGCAAACAGATGTTGTCTTTAGAACTTTATTTCCATATACCCCAAGGCTGACGTAGATGTCTATCATACGTTTAATTGCTGTATTCAATTTTATTCGTTTCTATAGAAGTTGAGCCATTCACCCGAAAATCGAAAACTTTGTAGAGGAGCATGACTGTTCATGCCTTAACGAGAATATAGTGGCGATTTATAGTTACTACAAGACACGTAAATTTGTACGCGTTTTGTAACTTAGGTATTTTAAAGTTTGATCCTCTCCACCCGGGTGCGTACAGCCGAGGGACTGTCTAGTGCCTGCGATTCCGTTACATTGCCAATTTAGGGCTTATATACGCTTTAATTTAATTGGCAGCTTATAAACTATAGCCTTTCTTTAGCGTTTTTCACGGCTTATTTTCTTTATTGCGGAGTGATTGCTGACGCATCCAAGCTTTCTCTTAGGTCATTGGAATTTTCCATGAGCCTGATATACCGTGGAACGATCTAAGCGTTACCTTCCACCACAGAAATAGAAGTCTGTCGCGTGAGGATGTGCAAGCATGCAGATGACCCATTTGAATCACAAAGCTAAGCCAAATGGATGATTCGGGTTCCGATATGGGCAAACAGATAGACCGCCAAGTGACCGTCCACGATATTGGGACGATAAGTACCGGTTTTGCCAAGGAAACTCAAGACTGAAATGTAAGTTAGTTTCATCTTTGTATTTCACATGGCTCCTTTGTAAGCTGTGTCTATGTAAGCTCGTCAATTTACATCTACCATGAGCAGTTTATTAGTGCAGCGAAGAGGAATAAAGGTATGGGTCACCCATGTGTTACTCTGTTATCTAGGGAGAATGATCCCGGCATCGAACATAAGGAAAAGCTGTGTTCCAGTAAATTGATGTACATAATGTTTGGAGCCTATGATTGGTCGACGTTCGATCATTTTAACGTGAAATAATATATTCCATGGTAATGGCAGCACATGAAGCCCTTAGCCGATATTTCTGCATGTTTTTCCTCGACGGAATTCACGAGATCCATTCTATTCGAAACATTTGTACTTCAAATGAAAATAAAAAATGCAAAATGTGAAGTTCAAGTACATGTGACTAAATTTTTAGTGCAGAATCAGCTGTAAAGTTTCTAATATTGTAAATATCGTTTGTTATAGCGGCCTTTATATCCTCAGGGTTAAGGTGACTCGCGTATAAATACACATATATATTTCCTTGACTACTCTCTGTAGTACATATACCAGAAACCGCATAGAAAACGCTGAGGGACCCACAGAGGAACCGAACCACTCGTTGCTGCGTCATATAGCAGCAGAAACATTGGCAAACATATATATATATATATATACGCAAGTAGGCATCCCAAGAAGTAAAGTTGAATTCCAATACGTTCTATATAAAGTTCTTAAAATGTTTTTTATTTAATGAACCATTTGTTAGTGATGAAACAAATACTTGTTGTAGTTGGTGCCACAAATTTATTAAAACTGAAATTTGGGCCAGTTTTTACACATAAGTCTCTAACTCATCGCTATTTTGATCATCCTTTGACGTAAAGTGCTGGTCATAGAAAGCCTCAAAATTCGATCAGATGGAAGTCACATTCCTATATCGTAGCCATTCTGGTTAAGCTCTGGAGAACCTGTCGTTTCTTAATTGCTCAGCAGCACATGATCACAGGGAAAATCATCTTACATTGTACCTTGGGAATCAAGCACGTCCCAATCTCGATCGTGTTTCAAGTCAGAAGGCCTCGGGAGGGATTTTTTCTCAATGTAAACCTAATTATAAGTCACTTTAAGTCACTTTATTGAGGGAAGTAGGCTTTCGCCCTTGAGCTCCCTATTCACATGCAAAAATGTCAATAGTAAAAACATTTACAATGATAAATCTGACAAATGACAATGTAGGGTCATCGATATGTGTGGGCCAGGCGCAAGCTACCACTGCTTACACAATCTTCATTATATTTACAATAGTTTCTCAGAAAATGAGTATCTAGTTTGAATTTAAATGTGTCAACAGTTTCTGAAAGGACCACCTCGTCAGTTAGTCCGTTCCATGCTCCAACGACCCTCTGCGAAAAGTTGTTCCGACAGACGTCCGTGTGGACAAACTTCCTCTGCAGTTTAAAGGGATGACCCCGCAGATGTTCCGTCCCAACCAATTCGAAGAAGTCAGCAAATTCTAGGGCACACTCGCTGCCTCTGACAATCCGGTAGGTTTGGATGAGGTCACCGCGTAGTTGCCTGTAATTAAGAGGAAACAAATCAAGTTCAACCAGTCTGGCTTCGTGAGGCAGATGACTAAGATTCTTGATCATCTTCGTAGCCTCGCCTGCACTCGTTCCAGCTGTAGATAATCCTTCTTAAACCACGGACGCCAGGCCTGGACGGTATATTCCAAGTGAGATCGAACAAATACCCCATAGGTTTTTCGGAAGAGTTCCTTATCAATCTGCACAAATCCACGTCTGAGCGCAAATAAGACCTGTGTCGCGCGTTTAGCTGCTTTTAAACACTGTGAAGATGGTTTAAGTGAGGATTTTATTAGAACACCGAGGTCCTTCTCTTCCTCAAAAATTGAAAGGGGCTGCCCATTGAGAATGTATTGGTAGGAATCATCCTCCTTACTGGTCCTTCTGGTACGCAGTCTTAGGACCACACACTTCCCAACGTTAAAATGTAAGAGCCAACGAGCAGACCAGCTGCTAAGACGTTTGAGATCCTCTTAAAGTGCGTGCCTATCGGAATCAGATCTGATGACCCTCCACAATTTAACGTCATCTGCAAACATGATGGCGCTGCAATCCAGGTCGTCGACACAGTCGTTGATGCACACTAAGAAGAGTAACGGCCCTAATACCGAGCCTTGGGGGACACCACTTAGAACCAGAGTAGGTGTTGACTTCGAGGTATCGACGCACACAGTTTGCAATTTTCCTGTAAGAAAGTCTGCGATCCATGTCAGCAGCATTCCTCTTATGCCAATTTTCGATAATTTGCAGTATTTCACTACCTCACTATATGTGATCATCTTTTCAACAGCCGCAACTCTCCGTCAATTATAGCACAGATTATTTTCGAAGCCGATGAGGCTCTTTGTCCTATCAATATTAAGGGCTTTATCTGGCCTGTTTTCACTACTTAGCCCGAGCTCCCGCAACAGCTAGTATTTTCAAAGATATTGGAGAGGATAAAAATCAGTTGGTCCAACCGTTCGTTCTAAATCTTCAATAAGAAGCCGTATGGAGGACGCACTTTAATGAGTTTTAGCTATCCAAATATTTTCCTTCATGTTCTTGTTGTTAGCTTCAGCAATCTAAATTCTTCGCCCCATTTGGTGGAGAATGAAGGTAATAGCTCTTTGGAGGACATAACTTTGGTGTAGACAGAAGTTACTAAACTGCACAAGAGCATTATATTATTCCCTATGTCGACCAATCTGCTTCACTGCTCATCCTCAAAGTAGGGAAAAATAACTTTCCTTTCTCGGTTTCCTCATACTTTTGAGATTTGGATTTGCTGCAGACGTTTTTTGATCACTTGATAGTGCCGCACCGCCTTCTTTATAAACTCAGCCGCAAAGAAGTAGGTTAGACTTCTGACATGGATAGAAAACTGTAACGAAGTTGACTGTACAGCCTTCTGCACCAATAAAACTGACAACAAACTCAAGGAAACCAAACGCGTACAGACTCGTAGAAGATCTGAAGTTATCCAGGACCTTCGACACCTCCGAACGGCTGAGCTCGTTCCTGAATATCCATCATACCGTTTGATAGTATCAAAAGCGTTTTTGAACAAGTATAAAACATTTTTGCTCATACTGCATTTACATACTCGCCACCACCCAAAGCCAGTCGGAAATTTTTCGTTATACGCTCAAAGGAGAACATGCTTTTACGCGGTGTTTTAGCATTGATGGACTCAAAACAGGCGAACGCTAGCAACGAAACCAGTCACGGAACTTCCTTTAAAGGAAAGCCTGTTAGCGGCTTTGACATCCGACTGGCACTCAATCAGTTCTCACCCACAACCAAAACCAGCAAAGCGCGCCAAAAGCGTAATGGCAGCCAAATCCGCAATGTTTTCGAGCACCGTAGAACGAAAGAAGATTGAGTCGCTTCGAAATGTTCTTCTGCAACTTATGGACAACACTGCTTGTAACGAGGTGTGCATCACAGCAAGCGTCCTGGGTGGCTAAACCAGCAACTGCAAAAGAGGGAAATAAAGCAGGAAAGGCACAAGTTGATGGAAAATGTTGCGAGATCTAATCAAGTCGCCTATATTTAAGAGAAAGAGGTATAAAACACAGAGAAACAAAATGAGAAGCCTTATTCTTAAAACGCGAAGAGAATTTGAGAAGACTTTGCTGCAAAAGGCAACGCAAAATCCAAAGTTAGTCTACAGTTACCTCCGCAGATGTACAAGGAATAAACATCAAATACCGCTCATTAAGTCTGCCAAGGGCGTCGAAATTTCTGAAAACAGGGAAAAAGCCGGTACTTTTCACAGTTCTACCACTCAGTCTTCTGACAAACGAGGGCAAGTGTTTCTTCGTCCATCAGTGGATAACCCGCCGAGCTGCAAGCATAAGCCACATTCTATTCTCAGAATTTCTGATCCAAAGGAATTAAAAGAACTAAAGAGTCGAAATCCCCAGGACCAGACGAGCTTCCACCCAAGCTTCTGGAAAGAACTCGCCAATTAGACTTTTCCGCACCTCTGTCAGTGCTCTTTCAAAAGTCCTTTGACTCCGGAACACTTCCTTTCGATTGGAAGCTGGCACATATAACTCCCTTGTACAAAAGCGGTAGCTGGGCGTCAGTGACAAACTACAGGCCCATAAGTTTGACATGCATCCTTGACAAGATTATGGAAAGGATCATCAAGAGCGAGTGGTGAAATTCCTAGAGACTCATAATTTGTTATCAAGCTGTCAAAACAGGTTCAGAAAAGGAAAATCATGCGCAACGTTAAAGTTGCTGTATTCGCTCCAGAGGTGGATCAAGCACTGCGAAGATAGACACGCGGTTTCACATTGCCTTCATTGACTTTAAAAGGCCTTCGATACTGTGCCACGAGAGGGCTGCTGTACAAGCTAGAAAAGAAATTGGAATCAGAGTAACCTCCTCATTGGCTTTTTGTGGTTCAACGTCGATAAGTGTACAATACTTCCTTAGGCAACCCATCTGGATCTGCCGAAAGTAGAAAGTTACTTTTCTCAACGGTGAAGCCTTAAAAGACGTGGAAACCCCAAAAGGACCGGTGTGCTGACGACCACCACCTTAAAACCATCGTCTCACTGCTCGAAGAAGTGGCGAAAGAGCGCAATTGCGATTATTGGCATGCCATCAGACGAGCCTTTTGGATTTCGATGAGATCTCTTCGCTAAGACTTTTGGAACATTCATTAGGCCGCATTTGGAATATGCTATGCAAGCCTGGAAACCCTGGACAGTTCAAGATCAGAACTGCCTCGAAAGAGTACAGAGGAAAGCCACCAAAATGGTTAGAAGTCAAAGCTCCTTGCCATATCCAACCCGCCTAATGAATCTTAATCTGTTTCCTTTGAGTTATAGGCAAATGCGTGGTGATCTCCTGCAGACATTCCGCATTTAGTGAAGGGATTAGTTGTTGCCTGGAATTCTCGGACTTCTTTGAATTTGCCGACACGACCCATCTCCGAGATCACCCGTTGAAACTGCGTGTCCAGCAGGCGAGACTGGATGCGCAAGTTCTCCTTCTCTGTCCGAGTGGTTTAAACCATGGAATGCCCCTCCCTGAAGACGTTGTGATGTCACCATCGCTGGAAAGCTTTAAAAGGAACCTTGACAGTTTTATGTTCCAAAACGAGCCTGAGCGATGAGGAATTTATCTTAACCCTCGAGAGTCGTGCACCACTTGTCATATTTTATGACCACCTTTTGTACCTTTGCAACCCACACGGTTTCTCTGTATACCACACTTAATTTTTGCGTTACAAATAGGGTACTCAGGCCCATGCCTATTTCTGACTAATAAATGGAATTGAATTTGGTAGAGCTGCTGCAGCATGAATTTAAGTGCAGCATACAGAGAAACACGTGGCTTTGCAAGGGTCAGAAAGGCGATGTGAGTATGACGAGAATGATTTCAAGCTGGGTATAGGATAAAGATTCTATCCTCTGGCTCGGATCATGTTTGGGACATAAAACTGTCAAGGTTCCTTTTAAAAGCTTTCCAGCGATGGTAGCATCACAACGCTCATCAGGAAGGGCGTTCCGTGGTTTTACCACTCTGACAGAAAAGGAGAACTTGCGCATATCAGTCTTGACCGCTGGACGCCAGTTTCAATTAGTGACCTCGGAGATGGGTTGTGGCAGCAAATTCAAAGAAGTCCGAGAATTCTAGGCAACAATCCAATCCCTTCACAATGCGGAATGTCTGCAGGAGATCACTACGTATTTGCCTATAGCTCAAATAGAACATAGTAAGATTCTTTAGACCGGTTAGATATGGCAAGGAGCTTTGACTCTGAACCATTTTGGTGGCTCTCCTCTGTACTCTTTCGTGGCAGTTCGGATTTTGAACTGTCCAGGGTCTCTAGGCTTGTATAGCATATTCAAAATATCGCTTAATGAATGTTCCAAAAGTATAAAAGAAGAGACCATCATCAAAATTTAAAATGGCACGTCTGAGGGCATGCAACCCAGCCATTGCGCTCGTCGCCACTTTCGAGCAGTGAGATGATGGTATTAAGGTTCTGGCCGTCAGCACACTAAGGTCTTTTTGGGTTTCACTATCTTGCAAGGCTTCAACCTTTCAGAAAGTAGCTTCTACCGTTGGCCGATGCGGATGAGTTGCTTAAGCGAAGTATTGTACATTTATCAACGTTGAACCGCAAAAGCCAATGATTCGACCACTCCTCCAGCCGAGTTAAGTTAATCTGTAGTTTATCTTCGACGGCAGAGCTCTGGATTTCATTCCAGATTATCATGTCGTCGGTAAACATTGCAGCTTCACAGTCCAAATACCTGACAAAATCGTCCACGTATATAAGAAAAATATTGGCCCTAGTACTGAACCCTTAGGAACGCCACTCTCGATGGCAGCATAAGTTGACCTCTCTTGGCCGATGCACACAACCTGACACCGACCCACGAGGAAGTTTCGATCCACTTGAGGAGGTTACCTCTGATTTTAATTCTTACTAGCTTGTATAGAAATCTCTCGTGCGGCACAGTGTTGAAAGTCTTTTGAAAGTTAATGAACGCGATTTGAACCACGTGTCCATCTTCAAGTTGTTGGGTCCACCTCTGGAGAGATTGCAGCAAATTTGTTGTTGACAGCTTGATAACAAATTATGAGTCTCTAGGAATTTCACCAATTCGCTCTTGATGATCCTTTCCATAATCTTGCCAAGGATGCATGTCAAGCTTATGGGCCTGTAGTTTGTCACTGACGCCCGGCTACCGCTTTTGTACAAGGGAGTTATATGTGACAGCTTCCAATCGATAGGAAGTGTTCCGGAGTCAAATTACTTTTGACGAGTTCGTTGGCGAGTTCTTTCAGAAGTTTGGGTGGAAGCTCATCTGTTCCTAGGGATTTCGACTTTTTTTTTCCTTTAATTCCCTTCGGAGGAGAAATTCTGAGAATAGTATGTAGCTAATGCTTGCATTCAGCAGGTTATTCGCTGAGGGACGAATGATCCTTACATATCTCGTGTATACTGAGCGGTAGAACCGTGAAAAGTACTGGGCTTTGTCGCTGCTTTCAGAAATTTCGACGCCCATTGCACTCTTTATCATCGGGATTATATCCTTATTCTTTGTACATCTGCGGAGGTAACTGTAGACTTACTTTGGATTCTGCGTTGCCTTTTGCAGCAAATTCTTCTCGAATTCTCATCGCGTTTTAGAATAAGGCTTCTCAGTTTGTTTCTCTATGTTTCATACTTGTTAAAATATGCGACTTGGTTAGACTCGCAGTATTTTCTCCATAAATTGTGCTTCCTGTTTATTTCCCTTTTTAGGTTTCTGTCTAGCAACCCAGGACGCCTGATCTGATGGACACTCGTTAGTGGGCAGTGATTGTTGATGAGTTGCTGGAGAGCGTTCAAAAAGAACTCCCGATCTTTGTTCACAGTACTCGAAAATATTGAGGTCCAGTTGAGGTCTGTTAAATCTGCTCGCATCTGATGAAACTTTCCTCGCCAAACCTTACGCCATTTCTCCTCTAAAGCAAGCACAAAGGATAATAAAGAGTAGTCCCACATACGCACCACATGATCACTTCAACCAAGCGGAGGCATTGAAAAAATCTCGTCAATGCTGCCTGATTCTTTCGTGAAAACCAGGTCGAGACAGTTATACCTTTTTCCTTCATGTGTTTTGATGAGGAAGAGGATTTGTTGTATGAGGAGTGCCTTCAAGGTCTTTTGCAGGAAAACATAATCAAAAGTCGATTTCGTGCATGATGATTGAACAGTGCTCCAGTTAATTTCAGATGCGTTAAAGTCACCCATAATCGACTGGATAAAATTTTCTAATTTTTCCAAGAGGTGGCTGTCTTCAACTCGGTCTATCCTAGGTGGCCGATAGACAGTGTTGACATCCAGACATGGAGAGCGAAGAGCCTTGATGTTCAAACATAAGGCTGCTGTGCTGCATGTAAACTTGGTCGTCTTGTCAGACACTATTAGCACATACATAATTATTCCACCACCCTGTCGGTTTCTCTGTCCCTCCGATATATTTGGTATCCAGACAATTTTATTTTGCTATCTCAAATGCTACCCGACAGCCAGGTTTCGGTTACTGCTATCACGTTCGGAGATAATTCGGCAATGCTAATTTTAACTTATCAGGTTTTTATAAAAGGCTTTGAGCATTTGTATACAAGCACTTCAGTTTTGCGTCAGCCAAACTTCCTGTTGCCTTTGTCAATTCTATGGGTCTTACTGCGGTTCCTCTTATGTTAATCTCATATGCCTTTTTCCGTTTCTTGCTAAATTGCTGTAACTCTGGTTTCCACAGTGAGAACGCTGGGCGTTATGGACTCAGTTCTGTCATCTCTTTGGGCAATTGGTTGCCTTATAGTTTGGGCGTTAGTGAGGTGGCTGCCTTTGTCCATAATACAATCGGTTGGTTCAATGAGAAATTCGTATTCTTTTGACCTACCTTCTCCTTGAAAATAGCCAGCTTGTGTTCGCCAGGCTTCAGTCTTGATTTTAGTCCAAGACAAGTTCCTGGCGTTTTAGCCTTTCCGCAGGGGAGTAGTTCGGTTTAAAAAAACCTCTTTATGCGAGTGACGGAGGTCGGCTTTTGGGATGGGATCACCTTGATTTGGTCTTTGCTCTCGAACATAATTTTTAGAGGTCACGGCAACAGCGTTCCTATGTTGTCTTCACCTCATTGCTGATCCAGAATATTTTAAGAACATTTACTTCCACGCCTGGTTGGAGCAACTGTTTTAAGAGCCCATTAAATGAAGCGAGGTTTTTGGCGACACGGTCTTCAAGTCGGACTGCAGTTGATTCATGCAAACTTTGAATAACTAAACACTGTTGCCGATCCCGGTTCTCGGGATTTTCGCTTCCTCCAAAGTTCTCCTTAGGGGCTAGAGAACGCTTTACAGAGCTCTCGTTTGGATTGAATCTACTTTTAGTTATACTGTCATCTGAAGGCTTCAGGGAATACACAGGACTTGATTTTGACTCCGTACTCCTGTTGTGATGTTTCCACATTGCAGATTGCTACACGTTTGTTTCTTGGGATTCAACTGCGGGCTCTTAAGAACACCCACGATAGCAGGATGTTATTTGTGGTTAGCTTTGGTCGTCTCCCGTAGGATTCAGAGACTGTACTCCTGTTATCCAGGCGTTATGGGTATTCGCTTCCAAACATTGAGAGTTGTTACAAATTGTAGGTTATGGTACTTTTGGTGCTTCTGTCACTGTCTTTTTAACTGCAATATTGCTAACCGTTTTTTTATCTAGTATTGTTATCTTGCAAGAGCTTCCTTAAGTATACAAGCTCATTTTCCAGTTTTTGAACTTGTGGTAAAAGATAAGAACATCCAATACAAGATTCGTCCACATAGCCGATGGATTTGGCTGCCATTTCGCTTTTTGTGCGCTTTACTGTTCCTTTGTTGTAAGTATAAACTTATTGAGGGCTCGTCGTTGATGCCGAAGCCAGCTGAACAGGCTTTTCTTTAAAGGAAGTGCCATTACTGGTTATGCTGCTAGCAAACAATTGCTTTGAGTCCATGAATGTTCAAAACACTGCGTAAGCGTATGTTCTCTTTTGAGCGTATAACGAAAAATTCCGACTAAGTTTGGAGTATGGCGAGTACTTAAAGCAATATGAGCAAAAAATGCGCCTACTTGTTCAACAATGCTTTTAAAAAACTATAAACGCTATAAAGAAGAGAAATTGATGACTCTCGCATACTTTTCACTCAGTAAAGAAAATCCATCTGCACTAACTGGCTAAGGGAAATGGAAATCTCTTCTTGTTCTCTCAAGTAAGAAATTGCTCTGAAAATATTCCTTGTAAAATTTTACAGGGCCATCGCTCGTATCAGCCCTTTACTCTTTTCCCTTTATCAAAATTTACTAAGCCACTCAAAAGCTTGAATATAATGGCACTTGCAGTATCTGCAAACTGTTAAGGAGTTATCTGTGACACTTGCGGTTTATTAATTTGATTTTGCTGTCTAGACTTCGTTCTCATGAAGTCGCAGGACAGCATCGATTAAGTGCCATATCTACTGCCGATAGGTAAAAGTGACCGCGTTGTACTGCGAGGGGAGTACTCGCTATTCGCAATACCCGAAAGACGCAAAAAATCAGAAGGAATATATGGCGAGGTGATTTCGATGGAATGAGGGCCGAACTCACGCGCACTCTAAGGTAACCTTTATTCTTTGGAAACATAACTGAGCACTGGGGAACTTTCTGGGACCTACAGCCCAGGCTCATAGAAAATGATTAATCGATTTTGAGAAAGAGGTTGACCAACAGACCGCATGCATAACGCCGCTCTATAATGGTGGATGCCGGTCTCCGAAACAATAATCGACCGGTCAGCCTTGCTGCAATTTGCTGCAAAATCGTGGAAAAAATAATTAAGCAAAAACTTATGCAGTTCCCAGAACAAAACATCTGCTTTCCGAGATCCAGCACGGTAACAGTAGAGGCAGGTCCTGTGGGACAATTTTTCTTGACTGTTTAGAACGTTGGACTGAGGCATTCGATAGAGGAAATACGGTGAACACAGTCAATATCGACTTCAAAAAGGCTTCCAATAGCGTGCCGAGCCACCGCCTTTTTTATAAACTCTGGTAGAATTCTGACATGGAAAGAAAACTTCCTAAATGGCCACTCGCAAACTGTCTATTTCAGAGAAAAAAAGTAGGCCAAGATTGAGGGTGAGAGTGGTGTTCCCCTAGGCTCTGTTGTCGGCCTTAGTTTGGTCATTGTCTACATCAGCAATTGCGCCAGAGAACTTGACTGTGATATTGCCATGTTTGCCGATGATCCCAAACTTTGGCATGCCATTTAAACTGCGGCTAACGAAGAGAACTTCCAGAAGAACTTAAAATGCCTCCAAAAATGGTCCAAGGACTGGCTCTTGCCATCCAACGTGAACAAGTGCAACATCATACGAGTCATGAAAAGCAATCCATTGATTCGTAAGGTTAACTGATTAAATGACATACTATTGAAAGAAACGGATATCCAAAAGTACCTTGGAGTCTGGATCACGCCCTCACTCAAATCCTGCCTAAATTGCACAAAGGTATCTAATTCAGCATTCCGATTCTGTACCTCGTCAAACGAGCTTTTTCAGCCTTCCATGACGAATGCTTCACCACAGTTGGAGACAGCTTTCCAAGCTTGGAGACTCTGAGTGGCGAAGGACATCAACATCCTTGGAAATGTCCAAAGGTAAGCAACCAAACTTGTCCTTGGACAGGGCTCACAGCCTCATGAAACACGGTTGTCTAATTTAAATAGCTTTCCCTTGCACTTAAGACAACTTCAGGAGATCATATAATTACATTCCGCATATCACGCATTCAGGCCTGCTGTCTTGCCACAGGGGACTTGAGACGTCATCCTTACAAATTAGGTGAGACTGGGGCTAGGCTAGACACATGGAAGTACTTTTTTCCAAAAGAGTGGCCGTAGCTTGGAATAATCGTCCTCTAAATGTTATTAGGTCGGAAGCTTCAAAGGCTTTTAAGCAAAAGGTAGGTCGATATAATAGTGTGTGCTACAACACAAACTGCAAGCTGTAAAGGGGGTGTCAGAAAATGAATCATTTATGATTCTACTGGCTATATTTGAGAAGTATTTCTTTATGTATGATTATTTTTCTCCGAAGACTCGCGATCTTTCCCATAATTTTCATGTGCATGTCCCCGAGGTCTTCCCTGCTTAACTATATGCACACCTTAGGGACAACCTGAATGCTCGCATCAGCTGAATCTGGCGGCCATAGTTCATGCGGTCTCTGAAAGTTCTCCCTTGGTTCTAAACGCAACGGACGGAGAACCATCTGGGTGGATATTTCTGCCTTTGAAACCAGTTTCTGCAATCAGCTAGAGATTGTCTGGCTGCATGTTTCGCCCTTCCTTGATGATCCAGGTGACCGCGATGCCCCCGTTGGACCCCCCCCCCACCAAGGACGACAGTGTTTTCTCCTAAAAACTCAGTTTGTTTTTTTCTGTCTTCTCTTTTCAACTATTTTACACCCTGTTGGCTCATGTCAATTGGCCTCGCCAACCAACCGAGGTACTATTTTCGGTACCAAAATATGCACATACAAATAGGGAATTCAACGGTAACTCACTTACATCTCCTCAAATATACGGACGATTATACTGATACTGTTTCTATTCATATCCTCAAAAGGAGATAGTTTCCAGAACCTTGAGGTATAAGGCGTAATTGCATTGCCTACCAGAGTTAAAAACTTCAAATGAGGTAAATGTCAAAGCGGGTAAAAGGGTCTTCGCATCTGGTTGGGTGCGTTTCCTTTTTTTACAGTTTTTTCCTAAAATTCACGGTACGCATTGAATTTACGAGAATAATTTAACTGTATTATTCCTGTATGCGTGCGCGCGATGATCTTCTTGACTATTTTTCCGTATGCTGCGGGTATCTATGCTCATTGTCTACTATGGGATATAAACAAGCATTAGGCCTAGGTACATCGAAGCGTCTTTCGCTTCTGAAGATGGAGGTTGACTTGAGAATATGCAGTTTTCTAGTGCATAATGACAGCATGGCGAATTCTATCTTGATAGAGAGGTAGCGAAAAACATTAGTACATCAATTATTGTACAATTTAAGTAGACGCAACATAAAGGTGCCAAGTAATCGGTCATGAGGAATGGTGTTGTGATTGTTGAGCCAATCCGTGTAACGAAGATGCAGTGGGATAAATTTCAATTGATAAAGCATACTTCGCAAACATTGGCCACATCTGCGCTCGGGCCAAATGAACCTACAGTCCAGTCCCTCATCGTCCACGAGCTATCCGAAGTCATTTTAGCTTACCCAGATAAGCTTAAATATGTTATATCACGCAAGACTAACCAGGAAAATGGCCTTGAAGTTTGATTGATGCAAAACAAAGCGATAAGCTTATGGCTTTCAGTACTGAAAATGCCTTTCCTGATGCCTATGTTTCCTTA
Organism: Schistocephalus solidus; assembly: GCA_017591395.1. Classification (NCBI taxonomy): domain Eukaryota; kingdom Metazoa; phylum Platyhelminthes; class Cestoda; order Diphyllobothriidea; family Diphyllobothriidae; genus Schistocephalus; species Schistocephalus solidus. The sequence goes on from WEDG01001046.1 coordinate 27,209, forward strand.
TAGACCACCTCACGCAACCGACATCAACTGCTCTCTTCCACTTTCCTTTTATCATGGATGTTTTGCTCACAAGCACACCTCTGTCATTCATTTGACAGGTTGGACGTAGATAACTCCTCTGTCTTCGTGCCGTCTGTCCACTATGTACCTAAAGCTTCATGTGCTATTATTCTTTATATTATAGTTCACTTCGCTGGTCTGATGTGAAAATAACGCTTTCCTGTTAATTCACCACTATACTCGCGTGCCTAAACCTAATGTATGCCCCAGAAGGGCTCCCGTCGTCAGGCTATTCTTGTGCCCTTTGAAGTCTGTCCGCCTAACAGTAAAGCTTGAAGTTTCTACTTTATCATTATCCCTTTGTTCATAGGGCCCTTCAAATGTGGTCTTTGATATAAGTTCATCGCTCTATATTCCACAGGCATCTGCATATGCGACATGTAACGATTCACAGGTTTTCCCGACCCAACTCCTGTGTTACGTAAGCTGGATGGAGAAATTAAAACGCCCGAGTCTATAGTCAATCATCTCCGTAGTACGCCAGTCCGAAAGGGATATTCACTACCTTCGAGGTAGCTTTTCCATGTTTGGCCTGAAGAAAAATAATTTTTATGTGGTTAGAAACTTGAGTTGACTTTTTTCGGTGTAATAGTTTTGTGCGAGTGGTTAGAATAAATTAAAGGGACTCGTTGCTGTTGGGCAGTTGGATTTAACTTGACCTATGTCTATGCTGGGAAGTATTTTTAATTCGTTTTTTCCTGTAAATTTAGGTTGTCAACGTCTTTTCACCATCATTTAGTCGTGAATTTTTGTGGATCATTGTTAACGATGCTTTTTAGGATTTTATGCGTTTACCCTCACTTGTGGGCATAAGTGCGCAGTTGGCCATCACGAAGAATAATTTTGCCACAGTACGGTTTTAGATGTCGTATTGGCGGTCTGTCAGTCAGACGTCATCCATGGACCATCGCCTCGCAATCTCCAACCCCATACGAGAAGCGGTATGATTGGCCAGCCTCAAACATCATACTCTTACTCTTTCCTCGCACATGCACAAACTTTTTTACTCTTTTCTTCACGCATCATTAGAATTTATATTTTGAGCGGAAGCTACCTCTTTCTTTTTTAAATTCACCGCGTGGCAATCAGGTTTTTGGTTAAGGTTTTCTCCGGCTATCTCAGTCTTGTAAAAACTTTTCTTACATGTAGAATTTTCTGTCCAATTGTGGATTTGTGAGAACAGGTTAAACCTTGCAGTTGTTAATCTATTTATATGGTGTTTTATGAAATAGAGGTAAGCGTTACCTTTCATTTACATCCAATCTGCGTGATTTTCTCTCTTACCTACACTGCTCGTAGTTTTAAACGGCTGAATTTTTCACTCCAGGTACTCTTATTCAACGACCGTTTTTTAGAATAAATAAGCAAACTTTGTTTTTTAATTCAAATTTAGCATGAAAGAAGTAACGAAACCGGCACGTGTTATTCGCGTCGGTTCCCGAAAAAGCCAGCTTGCCCTTGTCCAAACAAATATTATTATCGAAGCGCTTCAAGAAAATTTTCCTGACCTCCGTTTTGAGGTTGTAAAAATTGCTACCAAAGGAGATAAAATACTTGACGTTGCCTTATCGAAAATCGGAGACAAGAACCTGTTTACGAAAGAACTAGAAAATGCCTTGTACTTAAAAGAAGTCGATTTCGTCGTACACTCTTTGAAAGACGTTCCAACCGTTATGCCACCTGGCCTAGTCCTAGGTTGCATCTGTAATCGTGTGTCTCCATTCGATGTTGTTCTTATGTCGAATGCCAATAGAGGCAAGAAATTGGCTGAATTGCCACGGAACTCTATTGTGGGCACAAGTGCTTTGCGAAGAGTTGCTGTCCTCCGGAGGAAATATCCACACCTCGACTTCTCTTCGATTCGAGGCAATTTATCTACCCGTCTTCAAAAGCTTGACGCTCGTAGGGATACAAAAAACACTGACTGTGAGTCTGCTCATCACCCCTCAACTTATGATGCGCTCATCCTTGCAGAGGCCGGTATACTTCGCCTGGGATGGCAGGACAGAGTAGACGAAGTAAGTCATTCTAAACTAATCGCTCCGCATTTTATCTTTAATCCCACATGTCAAAGACTTCGGTTAGCGTTAAGTCTACTTTTCAATTTTGTTCAGTTTTGTCGCGCATACATATAAAAACTTTTAAGGCAAACTCAATAAACACAGTGTGTCAACATGCCGATATATTTGAAAATCAAAGCATTTGTATGCTGACTCGGACATAATTTTTGGAATTTTAATGTTTATGGACAGAATTATTTAATGGACTTAGGACTGATTTAGTCACAGAACTCCCCAGAAATACAAGCTTGTCTCCCCTTAAGGTTCATCAGGCAAGATCAATTTGCTGTGCGTTCAAGCAACAGCGAAATTTCTCCAGCAAAATGCGAAATGAATTTGCTCATCGGTTCGTAAAATTCGGGGTCATTGTGTACGTATGTCAGGTTAAGTGTACTGAGCAACATTCATACGATACTGGATCAGGTAGTTTATTTCATCATTTCGTTTTGCAATTTCCTTAGAATTTTTATCTTTCTTCTTGTATATGTTTGAGCATTCGGGTTTCTAACCGGGCCCTGATTGCTTTTTCGAGCTAATCTCATCTAACATTTCGGTTTTTTGGAAAAAAATCGCAAGGATTGACGGTTGCTGTACTGCAATCCAGTTACCAGACTTCGCAGCACTTTATTACGCCAAACTTCTGTGCTTCATCTTATGTTAACCTGTGTTATGGAACATCAGAAAGGACGGGATTTTCCTATCTACCATTTTTCAGGCAGCTGTACCCGTTCTCATACAGCGAATGATGAGATGAGTTTCAAAGCAGGTTGTTTCAAACTTAAAAACTCATTTATATATGTAAACCTTTGTCGCAATTTCGCCGTTCGGACTGCGCCCGAAAAGCACATCAAGGGGCTATACCTGTTGTTCCTTTTCTTAGTACCTCTTAAGTTAAAAGTTAACATTGAGAAATTCATAAAAATTCTGCAACATACTTTTTCTGCTGAAAAACGTGTCGTTGACGCAACGATGCCAAAAAAATGGCCCATGCTGACTGAAATTAGTCTTTTATAATTCCTCTAGGACCAGTTCTGTCACTTAATCAGTTGACTGGGCAGTTGATCTAATTATAGGTTTCTTTAGCAAAAGTAAAGTAAGTTTTTTGCCAAATTTTGAACAATACGCAATACTTGAAGGGTTCCGCATTTCGTCTTGCGCAAGATTTCCTGCTCAAAGTCCCGTAACATTGGTATATATATCAACATTACATCGAAATGGCCATGAGTTTATCCGGCTAAGTCTAGTAATCTTGCAGGTCTATAAGTAATTGGAAAACCAGTGGCACTGGGTAGTCTTTTTATCTGGAATTTGGACAGTCTTTGGGGCAACAGTTATCCATAACTGAACGGTTGACTTGTTAATTTCTGACATACTCCAAAATCGGATCAGAATGGTGTCTGTTGGTTTTACTTTATGTCATTCACCCCGTGCTTGTCTTCCTGTACCAGCCGATCCACCATTCCTTTGGCCTGAGGTCTCTACTGGTCTGAAAAATTCTCTATCATCAGAAAGTGTCTTGGTTTTATTATGTTTGCGGCGATTGATAGTCCTTCATCCGTGCTTAGGGTTACAATTTTTACATCCTTTCTCAGTTTCCTCGTGATCTTTAATTAACTGCACAATACGCGGAACTGGTCTGTGTACCCTCACGAAGAAGGTAGCTCATTGTTAACTAGCGTGTTGTCGTCGGTTTTGCTTTTCCCTGCCCGGATGCTCAGTCTATTTTTACAATAATTACGTAATTGTCTTTGGGAGATCAGGCCTTCTGCCGTAACTTTTGCGTCCGGTTAAACGATGTGCTCTTCCCTTCGTTTTCCTTCCCAATAGACTCTTACTGACTGTATGTATGCCGTGGGTCAAGGCGCCCTGGCCTGTGAGTGTCGAGAGAATGATCTTGAGATGCAACGCCTCCTAATGTCAATCCACGATGAACCGGCTGCCCTGGCTTGCATCGCCGAGCGCGCCTTCATGTCCCGTCTGGAAGGCGGCTGCAGTACGCCAATGGGTGTTCAAACAAGCTTACTGCCGGGTGGCATCGCCGGCGCGGACGCCCTTGCCGGTCGCCCTCGGCAACTCTCGATGCAGGCTGCTGTGCTCTCTGTCGACGGCAGTCAGTGCATCGAGGGTCATCTGAACACCCTGCTGCCTACGTCGGTGCCCTCGATTAAGGCGCCCGGCAAGCGGGCAGCTGACCGTGAGGGGGACCCGTGGTTACCGCCGCTCAAACGAGCACGTGCGTGGTCTGGCAACTGGGATTCCGAACCCGAAGAGTCCAAAGACCTTTGGATGAAGGACGAATATAGTGAGGTGAGTGCTCCCTATAGTGTGCCGCAATTCTCTCAATAAATCTGCTGTTTTTCTGTTTTATAAAACTTTGTACTTAACACCCTCTAGTCCACCACGTATTTGATTGGTACTCTTTTGCGGTTTTCGGGGGACCCTAATGCTGTTTGCTAGTCACCTGTCTCTCGAATGTCAAAGAACTGGTGATATCAGGCTCTCTATCTCACCTGTACGTAGTACAGGCGATGACGTGGGCATAACGTATTGAAACTGCCATGTCACACGTTATGAACACAACGATATTTTTGCCCGCTTTGTTAGTTAAGGGAAGGGATTCGGCAAATAAGACGTTTCGCCTAACTTGGAAGTGGCTTTGTGTGATTTCTCCTCACTTCTTTATCGTCGTGGTTTTGTTCCCAAACTGTCGTACAATCGAAATTCGTCATTATGTGCTTCTTTGATTGAACGTGATATGGCTGTAATTATACCTCATCTAGCCAACCTCAATGACGCCGCGAATTCGGACTCACTACAGCAGTGAATAGTTAGTTTGGCTCACTCTTCTACATCGGCGAAGACCGAATACGCTGGTCCGAGAACTGCCCCCATGTCTTAGCAGATCGTGTCGAGCTAGATTTTTGTCTGATTTCTTTATCACACCTCCAGTGCAACGGCAGCAATAAACTCGACTAGGTCTATTACACTCAAGTGCACCGAATTGCTGCCTCGACAGTCTTGCAGCGTGCCATCAGGTGATTGCAAAGCGCGACATTAATCGTACAGTCGAGACCCCACCTCAGTGAGAGAAAGATTTGATCTTCACACCTATCATAGATGGTGATTACAGGGGTGTGCCAGTTCACCAAACTAACGATCCGACTCGTCGCCCTTTGCTTAACCGGATTTCGTCGCCCAAAGCGCACGCCACCTGCCAGTATTTATATGCAAGGTCATCGCACGTTATTTTTATCGACCACCTTTACAAGGGTCACACACAGTTTGTACCTCTTACGCATGCAATTGTACTTTTTCGGCTAACAACTCTCAAAATACCACACGCTGCCTAATACTTCACGATCACCTAAAGCCTTTACTGAAAGGGAGTGCAGTTGTTTTTCGGACGTTTTACTCAACGATTTTGGCTACCCGTCTTCAGGGCCTGGAAACTTGTGCACAGCTCCGGATATAGGGAATATTAGTAGCATACGTCGGGCGTGACATGCCGGACCCTTTGGTTTTAGACCTCTTGTGTCTGACTCAGCGTGTGATCGACACCCCAGCCCTCATCTTTTACGGCCCCAAAGTTAACGGTATGTCCCCTCTACGCAGCGCTGGTTACCGCCTGTGACTAGCTCTGTCTTCCGCATGACCGACTGTTGTTCGTGTATCCGTTTTAGAAACTGATTTGACTGATTCTTTTAACGTAATTTTCCTACCCACCATTGGGCTGAATTTTGGCAAAAAAGACTCATTTCTCCTGGTTAGTGATGGCTTATTTTCCTCGCTATAAACAATCTGACGCGCTTAAAACTATCACGGTGAATTGGAAGGTTGCCAACTGACGGGATAACTTGGTCAGCCCGGTGTGCGTTTTCTTTAGAGTGGCGGACTGAGACTCAGGCTGCAATGGCTCCTTCTTAATGTGGCCTTTATGGCACTCCCGCTCCGTGGGATCTGAGCCAGGTGTTGTGGTACGCCCAGGGGTGGCTCCGGCTGCACCAGCCACCTGCGTCCTCTCCCGACTCCGGTCTTATTGACTCTGTCATGACATCGGTCTTCGGTGAAGGAGGCGGAGGGGAGAGTGCGGTAGCTGCAGCACAAGGCTACTATCACTTCCGTTTACTTGAAGTACCGCTACAACAGTAAATCGGAAGATTTTTATACCTATGGGGGCACTTTTGCCTTGCTCAGATGCGGTTCTGACGCAGTACCTCACAAACTTCCAAAAATACCGCATTTAGGGTTTGCGGGCGTCATCGTCGCTTAGACGCAACAAGCAACGGAAAGTTTTTACTGTGGTGTAAGAGCGTGAAGAGGAAGGTGACATCAAACATTTCCCTTGATCCACCGGTAACCATGTTTGTGCTGAGTGTGCCCTTGTTTGTAAGCCCACGGTCTGGAACCTCAGCTTCTGGAACAACTGGTTTGCATTCCTGTGCGCCGGCTGAGGTGATATTCGTACGTTAAGGCTCGTGCAAGGGGTTTGGATGTTGATCCATCGCATAGACCCGCCTGCGTCCCACCGGACTATCCAACTTTTCAACACTTGCCACACACTCGTTTCAGACTAAATGTTGGGGGTAAGAGGCTAATCTCACCGTGGTGAGAAGTGCCCCAAAGGTCATTGTAACCTAACTCTCTAACCTGAGGAGAGTTGTGTTACGCCGTCAAGCCGTGACTCTTGGCGGATTAAGTTTGCTGTAGTGTGGATGCTGGGTTTTTGCGTGCGCTTCTCTCTGGCGCTGCCTGCAAAAACCAGGCTCGATAAAAAAAATAGCTAATTATTTAGTGTACCTTTTTCTGTTAGTTTTTGATGGCACTGAATTCGAATACATTTCTAGGGAACATGCACTGAATGAGGTAGACCAGCTATACTGTGCATCGCACTCATCTTGCGTAAGTGCTGAGTGATGTACTCTTCATCGTTGTTTATCCTTTTTTTCATGACCGAGCAGGGTCATGTGTGAACTATGTTTGTGCAGGTAGGGCAAACAGTTGCGAGAGGCTCCGGACTGTGCCATTTGACTGGACACTTGTCTGTGCACTTAGGGCTGAATAGGCCCTGTGATGTGCTTTGCCAGTTTTGACAGGTAAGGCGTTTGTAACGCGTCTATTTTGGAGCTCCAAGCACTGGTTCGCCGGTCACCATGCTATGAATTCAGAAATGAACAACCGGACAAATGGAAGAATCAAACGTATGGCCACATTAGGAACAGGGTGGTACTGTTTCGACATTACTGAAGGTGTTGCTGGTGATGGTGGTGGTGGCGATGACAATGATGATGGTGGTGGTGAGGAGGACGATGAAGGTTTGTCTTCGTGACAATGCCCTTAATCATCATCTGAAGCCCGTCGTGGTCACTTCCTGCGGATGCTGAAAAATTGCATATTGATTGTGCCTTCTGGCTATCGTTTATTCGGTTTGGCCAATCGTTCTGCCTCTTAATCTGCTAGCTAATCTTTCTAGCCCAGTCGGTCCTCTGCAACGCTGAGGTCGGTTTGTGCTGATCTGGAGCCCCAAAGTCGGCTACACTGTTTTGCCTGACCTGAACCAGGACCGCACACGTATTACGGACGACAGATGAAGGCTGTATGTTACGTTAGCCGCTATGCCCCGACATCATTTCTTTCCCGTCTGAACGTGTCTGGCCACTGCTACTTGATATGAGAGTTATGTGATTAGCGCGGTTTACTTAACGTGACCCTCCTTCTATGCATAATACCTTTGACTTGTTTTAGGCTACCATGTCGTCTTAAGAGTTCTCGTCGGGGGAAGTTCCAACTGCCGGGGTAATTAGCCCTTCCTCTGGGCTGGAAGTCAGGCTGCAATTATACCTTCCCCGCTGTCACCGAATGTACCCTGACCTGTATTGTATGTAGGCGATTCAGACACACGTGTACACGCGTAGATTGGAACGAGTGCCTGGCTATCCACTGCGTTCCAACCTTTCCTCATTCGTCTTGACTTTATCTCGTTACTGAGACCTGATGGGGTTTTTTTAAAGAAGGAGAGAGAAAGGCAATTGTAAGTTAAATTGCGTGGAATTCATCAGTCCTGCCCGAGGCTGTGGTGATTTCCATTGATCTCATCGAGTAAATGAACTACTATACCTGTGATACACGCATCCCTTCAGTCTAGAATACCCTCTTTGCCGCGATAAAAACGACTACCCCTCATTATGCACTTACTCAATTCGCGAACTCAAATCGACAACCCATTTCCTACAAAGCTGTGTAAAAAATTTTTCAATTTTAATCAACTACTGCCCAGGTTTGAAACGCCACTGAGATTTTCGAAATCCATTCCCATGTTCTCTGTTAAGTTAAGGCGATCGAATAAATGTGACAAATCAATTGTAAGTGCTGTTATATCTAAGTAGGACTGGTGGTCTAATTATTGACAGTCAGGGACTGAGCTTCTAAGCCATGTTACTCCAGTTGGCACTTTTTCGTGCAAGGTTCGTAGGTTGTGTCCGATAATATGGACTCCACTCTTTTTGTGTGAAATCCTGGTGTTTGTGTTTTGGGCGGCCAGGCCGTGTATGTGGCACACACAGACGAGGTCATTAGGTACGTCAGCCACTGCGCCCATTTCCTGTACCAGTCATCTGACCAACTTGGACAGTGACGGCTCGTCACATTTTCCTCACTATAAACAATCTGACACACTTGAAACTATCACGGTGCGCTAAAAGCCGTGGCTTAGAAGGTTGCCAACTGACGGGATAACGCGGACCTTGCAGTCAGTTCAGTGTGTGTTTGTGCGGAGTGGCCGACTGGCAGACTGAGAGTCAGACTGTAATAGTTCCTTCTTAATGTGGCCTTTATGACACTCCCACTCAGCTGGCGCAAGTTTAGGGGGCTGTTCCGGTCGCGTCAGCCACCTGCGTCCTCTTCCGCCTCCGGTCGTCTTGACTAGACCATGACCCCGAACCCAGGTGGGCGGAGGAAGAAAGGGTGCGGTATCTCCAGTGCAAGTCTACTGCCTTTATAAACTAACTCACGTCAAGTCAGCGTCCCTGTGCCACCATGCTCTGGGGCACACAATGGACCTCGTTCGAACCAGTATGGACCCCCTATATTACAGACGACTTTGCGTTTCACTTCAGGAGGATTAGGGTTATGGCACGACACTAGGTATTCAGCCTGGAATTTAGCGTAAACCAACCTGTAGTATGGTGGAGTACATATTCCTGTGTGCGAAAGGTTCGTATAATTAAAAAAGGCATGAATTTGGGAAACCAGTAATGCGTGGAAAACTGAGAAGAGGGCGAGTTCAAAATGATGTCGATGTTAGAGGTAGCGTGGGAGTCGTATTGTCTACAAATGGATACTGTCTTCTTCAATAGTCGTCTCCTCGCGGTTCTCTTTCCGTGAACCTCGTTGCTTTGCTTCCATTCGGTCCAGCAGGCGCAAGCGGAGAATTTTATGTTCACTCAACCAAATCGAACTGCTTGTAGTTCACTACCTCGTGGGGGCTTTTTCTGATGAAATACTTATTGCCATCGTTAACCTTATCAGATAATATCACCAGAGAAGAGTATCTTAAAGATCATTAACGATCGGATATGTGGCACCGCCTAGTCTCTACTTGTAATAAGTGCCTATTTATGTCATTTGGGTAGGCTTAATTTAACACCCCTTCCCTTTCGCTATCCCCCACGCCTCCGATAAGTGTTACCAGTAAGGTTATCGTTCGACTTGGATTTATAGATTGAGGTTAGGATTAGGGCTAGTATTGGACTTTGGGATTTGGGTTTTTGGTTAGACTTGAGACATAGGTTTAGGGGTTGAAGTGAAGCTATCGGTGTTGTCAACTTCCCATTGTATCTTTAGTCGCAGTCATCGTGAAAGTTGGATCTTACGATATATCCTTCTTACACCTTAGATTTGATTGTTCGTCACGGTTTGGCCTCAGCTCGCCTGAGATAGCCAAGCAATGCGCTCGGTTTTCATTTCCTTGGCCCGTTTACAGCTTCTACTCTCCAGTATTTAAAATTGCACAATTTGATTTGTACGCTTTATTTGTGTATTTAAACAAACTAGTGGCGTAAATGTATTTTTTTAATTTTTGTGCTTTCCAAAAACAGCTATAGATCAGTTTCGTTGACCTCTCCCATAAAACCACCAATCCCACAATACAGGAGTCCGTACCTCCTGTTTTTTTTGAGTGGGGCTACGTATTCGATCGTTACCTCCAGATGTGGGTTGGCAAACCGCTCATTTTGCCCCTCTTCTGTCCTAAGGCTGTCCGCCGGGACTTTCAGGTTTCGGCCTTTCCCATTCCCACTTTCACCCTTTATGTGCATTCCTTCTGGTTTGTGCGGGGCTCCAGTATACGAAAGTTTATTTTAAAAACCCGTTGTTTGATTGTTATCTTATTAGTGGCTACCCTCTTCCTCATTCTTTTTGTTGCACCTACAGGAGGAACTTAAGACAGCTGGTGACGAGAGGGCAATCCTCCTTGGCCTCAATGTGCGCCCAGCCTGTGCCATCGCCCGCCTTCGGATGGCTAGGGCACGCCGTCTGGGTCAAGAATTGGCTGACCAAGTGCGGCGAGCCGGTGCCGATAAGATCCTTGCGGCAATCATCCATCCTAACGTCTGCACTCAGTCATCCTCCATCCCGCCAGCGGATTCACACACTCAGGCTCCACTCAAGAAGGCCGTTCTGACTGATTTTGCGGTCATGCCTACCAGCAGAACTGTCTAAGACCATTTTCTCCCGGTTCCTGTGACCGACTTGCTTTCCTTCCCTCACTAGTTCTACTTTAATGGTGGCCTCGTTTACTACTTCCTCCTAGACGGTTTCTCGACCGTTTCTGTTCTCCTCAGTCTATCTAGAGCCTACTTACTTGCCTATATCTGGCGGTATTTTGTTGAAATTTTTCAAGCGAATATGCTTTTGTGACTGTTTGTTTACCTAGCTAAATAGACTTTCAACTGTATTACTCTCCTCTTTCTACTGCCCCATACTGTGTATTCCTTCTTCTTGTTTCCAGAATTTTTGCGCAGCGCCCGGCAGCCTGTTCCGGGGTCCAATTTAAAATAGTAGGTGAGAGTGGATTCTAGTGCGGGAGACTGTCTGTGCATCCACCTCACCCTCTCTTCTCACTTGTGTTTCAGAACTAGGTCAGGAACATTGGTGATTGGTTTAAACTTGAGCGATGCTAAGGTCCGCTTCCGGTCTCTCGCTTACCACGCATGTATGGGCTGATCCCCCATCTGAATCAAACCGGATCTCCACTATTCTGTTAACATGTGTGGGTTACAGGTGAAACCCTATTCCCAGCACATATACTAGCTAAAAGCCCAGACACGTGTTTCGCCGGTATTTTGCCGCTGTTTAACACAGCTGCGAGGGGTCCGGCTCATCACAGGATCCCCCAGCATTCCTTGCGTGCCTTCTGGTAGATACTGCAGTTTACAAACTGCCGCTTTTTAATTTCCTCGGGAATAAATCAACTTTCAATCTACGCCTATAAAACTTCAAATAGACGGATTTACTCCAAGTTAGTGAATACTTTTGGAGGAAATAAAAAATCAACAATCAATGGAAATTTTTACAAGACCACGCTGAGGAGGGGTAGTTGTAAGCTGACTTTCGACCCCCGCCTACTATCGGGCTATTCTGTCAGTTGACCGTATTTTACGCCAGGGCTATTAAAGCGTCGCGGTAATCCCATCATGCCTTAATTAAACCATAACGCAGAGATATCGCTCAGGCGAGGCATCAGTCTGGGGGTGTCAGACCAGGGCTGTGGAGGTCTGGGATTTTCATTGTACAATGCGGATAGGTGAAAAGTGAATTTGCTAAACGTCCACTATATTTCACAGTGCAGTGTTCAATTCGTTCCGGTGCGCGCGAGTGTGTCCCACAGGGCCAATGCGGAACTTAGGCTTACGTTGGTATTAGGTACATGGGGTAGGAAAGTTTGCTTGTCTGTTGGTTTTCCTACCTGGCGCGCTTTGCCGTTCCTCTTCGACGTTTGTGCTCGGGGTTCTTCTCTCAAGAAGCCCGACCTGGATGCTTTTTCGAATGTAATGATTTCAAACAAGTGGCCAACTAACGTTTGCACACCACTTCATGCCTCGCTAGCATACAGTTATTGAGCCTTCACAGAGTTAATCAGAACGTGTTTTGCGCCTTTTAAATTGGTAAACTTCAAGTGGGCAATGCCTACGGCGCTTCGGGCCTTCTGGAAGTGGGATTTAATCGCTAAACATTTGATGGCATAATCCAAGTCGACACGGGCCTTTGCGAGTCAGCTGTGCATAAGACATCGCTGGGATCAGAGCGTTGATTGGAACTTAATGGACTTTATTCAGGCAACTGTTTTGGTTATTGTTATGGGTCATTTGTCCACCAGAGTCTATTTTCTGTAACGACATAGACGGAAAAAGTCCATTTTATAGATGTCATATATCTTGTAACCGAGGCGGGGCCCAAGCAGCTGTTGCATCACTTTAATGCTGGCGGGACTCCAGGCAACAAGTTTTCCACGGGCCTTTCTCGTGGCTTTACTTAAACTTAAGTGTAGGCACAGTCTCAGTGTTAACTTGGGAAGATAGCGAGGCTGGAGAGGGCGTGAACAAATTAGATAGCTCCTCGACTCAACCCTTGTTGAGGTCGCATTTTCCTCTCTCGGCTATAGGCGTTTCCCTGGCCATGTGGTGCAGTCGCGCCCAGAGTTTCCGTAGGATGAACTTTCGACCTTGCTTACGCCTCTGTGCCAATACCCTTTTTTTACTCTTACAAACGGTCGAGCATCGGCAATTAAAAATTGACAGTCAACATCTTCGTGAAAATATGCATCACCTCTGAAACCTGAATGTGACCGTCTTGGTGTAGGTTTAGGTCGCACTGTGGACAGCTGAAAAGACAGCTTGTTAGTATAGGCAGATGAAAATTCCACCAAAGACAAGGGAGACAGGAATGACCATTTCTGGCTTATTAGCCGCCATCAGCCAGTTATACCCAACCCCAGGCGTTGCACCACCCAAGGTTCAAACCCGCAACCTGTTGCTCAGAAGTCCAAACCTCTAACTCCAAGGCAGAATAGGATGAGTGAATCCCGTTGGCGATCGGTGAGCGTTCATCAACTAATTGTTAGTGCATATACCCATGTATCATGGCTGAAATTTGTGTTTTAAAATGCTCCGAACCCGCTATGATTGCCGAAGTTTGTGTATAGCTTGTATTTTAGAGTTACGTTGATGTGCTCCCATACTGTTACTATTTTGGATGCAGCTCACTTTTATGTACAGTCTGTTAACGTCCTCCAACGTATTCACACTAATTGTGCGTTAAAATTCGAGCTTTCATTGACTGTTTGTACAGTGAAACAAGTTTAAACGCGCTGAGGATCACCACCATAAAGTTTTTGTGTTCGCTAGTATGTACTCGAGTTGACGAACACGAAGTCGTGCATCACTAGCTGCTATGACAAGCCCACTTCTTCACTGCACATCAGGTTAAAATTGGCTTTGTACCCGCCTTGAAGGTTATTCTCTCCTTTTCGCACGTTTTAATCGGTTTTGGTTAGATTGCAACCGGACGTCTTATTTGAAGGGATCAACAGCCGTCCATTTTCTGTTACTAGTCGAATCGGCCGTCTTATGGCTGCTCTTATTGTTTTTCAGCATCACGATGTGATGAAGCAAGGTGCGCTTTTTGGTAGTTTTGCACGGGGCTCCTGTTTGGTATGCGTTCCACCGACTAGGTTATGACGTTTGCCTTACTCATTTCAATATCCACCCGACTTTGGGAACCTGATGGGACCTTGTGCGAAACATATTTAAGTGTATGTGTATAACCTACTGATTTCATTCAAGTAGATGTTTTGTGTTTTCTACATTTTTTCGTTGAGGTGAGTAATGAAGTCGAAGGCTAAGCGGAAAGCTTTCTACCGGCGGTGTGCTGCAGGCGAACGGCGGGCAAAGCAGCGCCGAATGGAATCCGCTGGAGAAGTATTAGAGTCTCCTCTTGCTCCTCGTCGCTGCATTGAGCCCGGAATGACTGGCATATTGGTCACTTACAACAATCGAGAAGACAACCTAGCACGCACGGATGCCTATCACCTTTTAAACGAGGCACATGAACGTTTGCTATGTGCGTCCGATCAAGCATCTCCTAACGACCTTAAGGACTTCGAAGTTCCTGTTCCTCCAGCTTCTACACATAGTGTAAATGATGAAAAGGATGCCGATCAAGATGCTGATGACGACGATGTGCACGCTTCTCTACGCAAAGAACTTGTGTCCGATCAGAAGCGATTACGAGATCCCTCCAAGTTCCTCTTTCATGCCGTCAAGACTGGCGTAGCAAACTGTCTCTTTGTCATCAACCAGTCTAAGAACTACTCCTCTGCCCAGCTCGTTCACGAAGTATTTCGTCACGTTCTTGCCTCAGGTCAAGCCAACTCACGTCGTATCCTGCGTTTCCAACCGGTGGCAGCCACATGCCGACCCGAAGTATCGGATCTCAAAAACCTCGTCCGTCATGTTTGGCGTGATTGGCTGCAATTGTCCACTGAACCCCCCACTTTAGGCAGCTGCGTTCAATCAGATGTCCCGCCCCAGCGCATGAGGTTTGTAACTCGGCCGCCGAAACTTTCGGATTGTGCTGATCTTGGTGAGAGGCAGTCTGTCAAGCCGTTCACCTTCACTGTGAGCTTTAAGTCCCGCAGTTCCGATCGTCTGTCCAAACCGGACGCTGTTGCAGCTGTGATTGACGCCATTTCTGAGGTCTCGCCGGATTGGTCTCCAGTCTGCGCTGCCGCCGATGTAGTAGTCAGTGTGGATGTAATCCGCAATGTGGCCTGTTTGAGCCTGTTGGAGAAGTTTATAGAATTTTGGAAGTATAACCTTTCTGAATTGTCTCCTGTAACTTAATATTTTTAATATTAGGCTCTGCGTCATCGCGTTATGTTGGAATTGTTCGATGCATCAACCGTGTCTTTTATTTTTCCACCTATGCCTGACCAGCTAGTAAATTCTGGGCTGTCTTGCCTTCTTTTGAAAGGGTTGGTCTGTTTTATTATGAGTGGTATTTTTTGGACATGGTCGGATTATGGTGGTCGATTTTTCGTCGGTATTTTTTCGAATTCGAGGTTTGGGGCCATCCATCTTGATGAGTGGGTAAAGGAGGGGGTATTCAGTTTATCCTAATCCGCTTGCCAGTACACGAATTTCCTAGCACATGGTACTTTTCATTTTTAGTAGGGACTGCGCTTTCTTGGCTTCACACACTACGTGCTCCCCTACCAAACCAGGAATTTTCTACTCATCTGGGTAATTGGATCGGTCCAAGTCATCCTGCTTGAAATGGAAAGGCTTCTCCATTTTGCACGTGTGGGAAAGAATGAGATTCTTACCTGGAGTCAAGATGTGTTCTGGAGAACTGCGTGGAGGTCTAGCGTTCTGAGATCAGTGGATTTTAGAGGAAATTGGGGCGTATACGTCTTTAGCAACATAGTTCTTTAATTTTACCTTAGCTGTTGAAATCAATTCTTTTTTTTTCCGAGTCCTGCATGTTGAAAACCATTTCAAGGCAATCCCTTTCTCTCCAAGGTAAGATACGTGGATAGGAACTCCCTGTAGGAGGATTGTTGCTCACCATCGGTAAAACAAACTGTACAGTTAAAGAAAAGTGACCAGCTAGTTGAAGGCAAGATATCCTGGCACCTCGGCACACCCTCACCCCGTAATGCAAGGGCTTTACGCTAAATTCCAGGGAGGTTAAGGCTATTGGAACGCTGGTATATTTCCTCCTCCTGAAATTCGGCGCAAGACCACCTGTAATACTAGGGTGGTTCCTATTCCCATCTCTTACTCTTGCATGTTTATGAATTATCAGAAGGGTGATCATCGTTACGCGACCGTCAACTATAGCTCTAAAATGAAGCCTCAAGGTAGAGCGGGAAAAAGGGTCGGTACGACCTGAGAATAAGAACACGCCACCTAAGTAAAACAGGTGACCTTGCGCTAACTTCCAGAAAAGGTAAATATTGCCGTGTTTTAACTCTTACACTGACTCACCCCTTAAATTAAACTCGAGCCCTATTCCTAATTTTACTCTTATCTCTCTACAATTTAACGCAAGAGGTTTCCTATTCCCGTGTCTGTCCCTCCTCAAGGCATGCTCCATCCCAGCTGGTCCACACGTAGGATTGGGTATGACTGACTGATGATAGCTAATAAGCCAGAAATGGTCATGCCGGTCTCCCTTGTCTTTGTCGGTTCCACCTTATCATCATAGGCAACAGGTCGCTATGCGACTGCCTGCGAGGGCTCCAAAGTGAACTCCAGGGCACAATAGAATATACACATTCCTTAAGCAGGTCGGTGAGCCGCAGATTTTCATCCCGTTACCGATCGCCACCGCCAAAATAATGGGCTCGTGACTCATTGGTAGAGCTCGACTCAATCACTTAAGGTTGCAGGTGCGAATCCCAGCTGTTCTACACTTGGGATTGGGTATGACTGACTGATGACAGCTTATAAGCCAGAAATGGTCATTCCGGTCTCCCTTTTCTTTTTCGGTTCTACCTTATCAACATAGGCTATACGTCGCTATGCGACTGTCTGCGAGGGCTCCAAAGTGAGCTCCAGGGTACAACGGAACATTCACGTTCCTTAGGCAGATCGGGGAGCCGCACATTATTATATATATATATATATATGAGTGCACCGATTAAGGAGACTATCGGTCATAGTGGAATAGCATTTTTGTGAATTTTTGGACAACCATATATTTTGGAAATGGTGTATTCGTCCTGTTGTAAAGATTTAGCAAGAACTCCTGAGATTAATTTCTTGCCCGTAAGGCATTTCAGTGTTTTTTCCGTGGAAAAGTTTTGTGATTTTATGGGGATCCGTAGGTAGGTTTTTTTAATGTTAAATCATATTTAAAGAGTGAAAGCATCTTCCCTGTGTAGGATGGTAGTACCTCCTCCTCTGCGGACATACATATCTCGTAGAATAGATATCGACTGGAGATCGTCTGAACCAACCCGGATAATGCCACCCTCGCTACCCCACACTCGCATTGCTCAACTGTGGATTTCCAAATAAGCCAGTGTCGTTTTAACCTTGCCTGCACAACTATACGTCGTTATGTTTAAATTTGCTGTCATGTAAATAGAATTAAACGCCTCATTACCTTGCAAACTGAACATGAATAGGAATATTACCCCTCAACCGGTAATACAAATAACCATCCCAGGAAGGATAAATAATCCCGTGTCTCAACCCCAACCTTCACTCTACCCCTTAACTCTAATCCTAACCTCAACACCAACCATAATCTCTCCAGAAGTTTGCGCAAGGTCCGCGGTATAGGGGGGGGGGGGATCCCTGTTCCCTTGTCTTGCCTTCTTTTGATGCGACCAACCAGATCAGAATCGCCTTAGCAGCACTTCACAGTCACACGACGCCTAGGAACATCCGATGCATCTTATTGAAACAATCAGTTTTTAGTCTCCCCCCCCCCCCAATTCGGCGACTGTCTCTTGATGATGGATTGGAGAGAGAATCCGAAACGTCAGTCCAATAAATTTCTTGTTCTGAAGGCGATGACGCGATCACTGAGACGAAATATTTAGCCAACTGACTTTTGGGATTCTTGCTCGAACCCATCAGTGATCTTGTCTCCTTCTTTGCAGTTTCTGAATCGTCATTTTAACCATTTGAAGAGCTTTTCCCATTCTTATGGCCCTCGCATCAGCAGAACGTCCTGGCATCCGTCTGAGTGCGCCCACTCGGGACCCCCACGGTGAAGTAAATTGAACTTCGGATTCCACTGGTAGCATTCCGCTCTCACCCGCAAGTTCATTTTATCTTGAGTCGATAAAGCCCCTGATTTCCCTTCACCAGACCCCTAGGTGAGTTGTATAGTAGCTGAGGGGGCAGGTCTCTTGGACCGCAGCCTACCCCTGAGGTTTAGCCGCTGGGATACCTAGAAGCTCACACTCCTTTGCCTACGGTCCCCTGAACAGTTGTTGCTGGCTGCTATTTCATTGTGAGACGCATAATTAATGAGTTTTCATTGTCATGGAGAGTTGAGAAAGTGGTGTTTGTTCAAATATGTAGGTGAGTTTGGGTTGTTTCAACAACGCACAGGAAACACAATAGAATAAATGCTGAACATCTCTGGAACTCTCGGCGGAGGTTGGTCGAAGGATAAAGGTGAATAAGGATGTCATTTGTAGGTATATGTGGAACTACATATCTGCCCAGTTTTTCATGACAGGTATCACGATCTTGGTGAATACGGCAGCTTAGTGCAGGGTAAGTGTACGAGGAAATTCACCAAGTTGGTCGCTGACGGTCCCCAAAAAGCCGACCTATCAAGCTTCCCGCCCCATCCTCCGGTATAGTTGGATTTAACAGCTTCATCCAGGTGAAAGGCGGAGGCGGTATGAATCCACCAATGCGCGGTGAGGTCGCCGGCAGACACGGACTCCGCAGCATGAGATTCTTTAAGAAGGCGGTTGTGTAGGGCTGTGCCGATAGAGCAGGTGAAGTTGGTGGGGCGGACTTCGCGGTTGTCATCGCGGCCTTGGTGTCCTGATGACCCATAACCGCCTCAGGACGCCTCCCGACAGCCAGCGGGCAGTTATATTCTGTCCCACGCTGTGCACTGAGCTCAAAGCCCAGGGCCAACGCCTCTGTGAAGGCCTGAGACCAGAGTGTAGGGTGATACGTCCCCGGGGTGGACGGTTGCTGAACTCCGGGCAGTTTTGGTGATAGAGCCGCGGAGGAGGAACTGGAGGAAGTGGATGAGGCGGCGGAGGGTGAAGCTTCGGCATGCTGGTCTCGCTTTTCCTTCCCTCTGATGCCGGGTGAGGCGACAACTGGTAGAGCCGACGTCTCCGCGCCCGTCGAGGCTAGGAGTCTTTCCACGCTCATGATGCCAGCAGAGCCTGTTTTGGATCCACTAGCGGAGACAGCTAGAGCCTGTGTTCCGCTATTTGACAACAGCTTCGGCTTCCCCTCCTCCTCCTTGATTGAGGTGGCAGAAGGGGTACTGGGTTCTGTCTCGCAGACGGAATTCTTGCTGCTGGTCAGAGTTGCTGCAAGTGCATTGATGAAGGTAGAGACGGGTGAGAAATCTTGCTGGTGGTGGCAATGGGATTGCGGTACAGCCGCTGCTGGCAGGAGATGGGACATTGAAAAACCTGACGAAAACGAGTGCGGTTGAGGTGGGGTGGCAGACTCGTTCGGATTCAGAACCCGTGACCAGTCGAGGTGTCCCTCGAGTTTCCCGGGTTCACCTGGCTGGTGCCTCTCCTCCGGAAGAGGCGATTTCGAGAAGTACGATTTTGGCACAGTGGTAAAGCAGTTCTTGAAATCTACTGTCGAGGTTACCGGTGGCGGTGGCGGCGCTGGAAGTGCGGCCGGCTGCGAGAGGATCGGCAGCGGAAGAGTCTTGTTGTTGGTGGTTGCAGCAGCAGTAGCTGCTGCAGCTGCCGCGGCGGCAGCGGCGGCCGCAGCCGCAGCGAATGGAAAGGGGTCAAACCGAGAATGCTGATTGGCCATAGATTGAAGCACAGAGGCGCGAAGGGCGAAGTCTTCCTTGTAAGAAGTAGGATTGCTGGAGTGCTTGTACTGCGTCTCTCCCAGCTGGCATCTCTTTGTGCTGATGCCGTGGTGCTGACAGTGCAGTTGACCTTTAATTATAACAACATTTGGGTCAGCGACACTAAATGGAGGAAGGAAATTAAGAGTTTATGCATCCGATACAGTGTCCCCCGGACCGACCGCTGGAGCAGCTTACCTGAAAGGTGCACGTCGTTTGGGCGGAATTTGCATTTCATGGGGTTCTTCTTCGCCACCGAGTCGGCCAATCGATGAGCTCGGTCGAGCAGGGGACGCGAAAGGCGGGAATGGTCATAGGAGCGCAGGAGCCTGTCTTGAGCTGAGAAAGGTTTGTCACTACCGCCACGGGGAATCCTGCCTGTTGATGCTAAATGAAAAAAATGCCATCTTATTTTCTGCGCGGTCCGCATGCAATTCAATATGCATGCACACATATTTTTGTGTTTAAAGGGCGTTCATCGACCGTTTTCCAGGACATGTACTTTCCGGTGTGCTTTGGGCTCAATGAAGAGCCCTCCCCGACAGCCACACAAAGGCATTTTATAGATGTAAATAGTCACTACCGTCAAAGACGCTGTATGACGACCTACAAGAGCTCGACATTGAGCCCCAGGGCCAAACTAGATGAGCATGTCCCGTAAACCGAGTGATGTATGCACTTCCAAAATAGGTAATATTATTGATCGAATCCGACAGGACAACGGACCTATAGCTCAATTGGTAGAGCGTTGGACCTGAAAACGCGCGATGATCAAAGAACACGAGTTGGAGACTCAGGTGCGGCAAATCTGGGGCTTGGATTACACTGGCTGCCGACGGCTACTAAGTCCGAACTGACCATCCCAGTCTCCCTTCTCCTTGTCGGAACTCCCCTTCAGCATATTTTTTTACGCAGATGAAGACACACGCAACGTGATTGGCTAGGATTCGTTTGTTTTGAACAAAAATGACAACCTCATCCATGTTCTTGGCTTTGATTTGGTTATATTGATTAAGGAAATACCAAGTTCGTAGCAATTTATGTAATAACGTTAAGCATATCGTAGTAGAAAAGTTTATAAATATCTAACATACCTTAATCGTTTGCCTTAATTTAGCGTATTACTTAAACTCAAAAACCTCTTATAAAAGGAATCTTGCGTGTCAAAGTCGTTTCTGTGGGGTTATTTTAACGGACATGGGAATGATAAAAGAGCTTATGTGTAAAAAGCCAGGGTTTTGAGAACGTAAACTGAGCGTGCATCGACATAGAGAAAACTGAGCTACACATGACCGTACAATTCAGCTATTCTTATTCGCTTAACAGCACCTGAAATTTATACGTAGGAAGATGACTCAACTTTATAGTTGAAAAAGACTCCTAGCTGTTTAGGCACACCCTACTGAGAAACAGAAATTATATGGCTAGGAAGATTGGAAGGGATACTTCCGGCTTGTTTAGCTCGGACCTGGTTCAACTTAGACTGGCGTGACCTGCAATTTGAAATCAAGCTAATAATTCAAGTGCCACAGCGCAGTTCGACCTTCTACAGGTTGAACTACAGAGATCGTGTGTGCCTAGTAAAATACAATTTGTATAAGTCCATGTAAATGACCACTGACATAAATCAAACCTGCTTGAAGGTGAACATGAGTTTGTAAATTTAATAAAATTTGGGTATATTACTTTTTCTTGACTGAAAATAGTGTCAGTTGAGCTGGAGGTGCAAGAAAATCCTAAATCTCCTCCTTTTACCATCCTTATGAGAGCGCACGCGGAAAGAATTTCATTTTTTCATAAAGTGGCGACTCAAAACACGCTCAATCACTCGATCAAGATACCCCTCGCTTATTCTCCGAACAACGAACTGCACATCCTAGGGCACCGTCTTCAGTACTGATGGATTCTGGAAGCGTCCAAAGGCACATTTTCGGAGGCGCACCTTAAATCAAGCCTCTCAAATGGGATAGAAGCTGTACCTTTGAGAGGAAGGGGACACAGAAGGTACTGACGCCTGTTCTGCTGGTTGGGGGGGGATACCTAAACTATCCATACCGATCAGAACGGAAATCATAAAAGAAACAGGCTAATGTTTTAATCACCTCAACTCTAAGGCAAGTTTTATTAAAGCATAGCGTTTGGTAGGCACAATCATAACGCATAAACTGCGCCCCGTCAGGACGTAAAAGCATCTAAGCCTGGGTATGAGGCATCAATCGCAGGCATTCCTGGCTGTTGTTAGCTGACATTCTGCTTACAGTTGGAGGAGCCTTGTTAATACACCGTTTGTGATGTTGACGGTTACCGCGAAACCGCTATCGTTGCTGTGCCAGAAATCGTTCGATACGGGAATTCTTCCTACCGACTGGAAAACAGCCCACATCGCACCGCTTCACAAAAGTGGTAGTCGTGCATTTGCTACAAATTACAGGCCTGTCAGCCTGACCTCAATCTGTTGCAAGGTTATGGAGAAGGTTGTCAAAAAGGAATTGATGATTTATTTAGAAACCCGTAACCTCTTATCGACTGCACAATATGGCTTTCGTAGGGGAAGATCGTGTGTTACGAACTTACTTTATACGATGCAAAGCTGGACAAAAGCACTCGATGCAAAAGACACTGTGCACGTGGCCTACATTGATTTCCAGAAGGCCTTCGATAGTGTTCCACACCAGCGTCTCCTTCACAAGTTGAGAATGTTCGGTATTGGCGGCAAACTTCTTACGTGGATCAAGAATTTTCTCGTCGGTCGTTCCCAAGTGGTCTGTGTAGGCGGATCGCGATCAAAGCGCACAGTCATCGAGAGTGGAGTCCCACAAGGTTCAGTGCTCGGACCGATCCCTATTTCTCTTGTTCATTAATGATTGTGTACAGGAATTGGACTGTAACTTTGCTATGTTTGCGGACGATATAAAAATCTGGAAAGTTATCCACAATGCTGCTGATGCAGACAATTTCCAAGAAAATCTTCGTCGATTGGACGAGTGGTCCCAAAAAATGGCTCTTGTCCTTCAACTCAAACAAATGCACCCTGCTACGTCTGGGAAATCGAAATCAGGTCACTGATATGCGACCCTACTATTTGAATGGTTTACCACTCCGAGAAGCACACACACAGAAGGATCTTGAGTTTGGATGAAAGACAACCCTGAAGCCTTCTACGCAATGTTCCAAGGCAGCTAAATCCGCCAATTCAATACTGTACGCTATCAAGCGGGCATTTAAAAGTTTTCGATGAAGACTGCTTTTCTAAAGTCTTTGGTACGTTTGTAAGGCCACATCTTGAATATGCGATCTAAGCCTGGCGACCGTGGACGCAACAGGACTACAACATGCTCGAAAGCGGTGCAGCGGCGAGCCACAAAAATTAGTAAGAGGTCAATCTGAACTGCCATATGAGATTCGTCTAAATAACCCTAAAGCTCTATCCTCTGAGTTATAGGCAGTTGCGCGGAGACTTGATACAAACCTTCCGTATCGTGCGTGGCATGGATTGTGCCCTCCTATGTGATGACTTTTTCCAACTCGCCACTACGAAAAATCTCCGAGGTCATCCATTCAAACTAAGTGTGCCCCCAAGTAAGATTGGATGTGAGGAAGTATTTTTCACCAACCGTGTCGTGGAACCGTGGAATAACCTACCTAAGGCGATTGTTATGTCCCAGTCTGTGTATACATTCAAACATCGGCTTGACATACATATGTTACAGTACCACGAAGACTATGTGACTACTTAACCTTAACAATATCAGTGTACCACGTAAACCTGCCTGCATTCACTTGACTGCTACTTCTTTAATTTGCTTCTTATTCTTGCAACTTTTATGTAACAAATAGGGATTTCAAAGGCGTAAGCCTATTTTCCTCAAATACACTGAACTGAACTGAACTGAACCGTGAGCCGCCAGCCCAAGTCCCACTTAAAACACTTGCACACTCCAAAACTGTTTGTGTCGTCGAGCTTCTCGCCCAAGGACAGTTAGTTGCTGGTACCAATCACACGTTTACGCTTGCCACCAACGGGTTTCTATGACTTACCGGGTGGATGCTTCATCCCTGCGTTGCTTTGGTAAAAATTAAAAAAGACCAACTTCTACCTTCCCCCGCCCTCCTCCCGGCGCCCAGTTTTTACCTTTGCTGTTATGATTCTGTGTCCCCTCCGCCTCCCACCCCAAGTGCCCCGACTTAATGACTTATGAATTATTTAGAGCCATCGGCCAGAGCGAGCTTTTTAGGTACTGGCGTGTGCGGGCTCAACCACCAGCGAGTCACTTTGGCGCCGACGTCGGCAGCTGGAGGAGGGGGAGGTCATACTGACAGCGTGTATACACAGAATACGCCCCTCCCCACCAGGGCCTAGTTCTGAGGCCTCGGCTCTCCACTGAGCTCCTTGCCCGCACTAACACCCGGATCGTATCGTAGGCTCCTTTGATCATGTCACAACTTTAATAATCAGCATGAGTCGGCCCAGTACACCGCCACGTGCCTCCTGTATCGTCCGTGCGCGTGTGCGCGCGAACAATCGGACCCCATCGAGAGCAGTGGCAACAGCAAAAACAAAAGCAATGATCTTTGAATTATGGACATCGGAGGCCTCCGGTGGATGCGTTCCTTTTCCCGAGCCCCGCTACGACCACCCACTGCAACCAACATCGGGCAGAGGTGCTCCACTGTAGCTGGCCATGAGCGTAGCGCCCCTGGAATGGGGGGGGGTCTGTCAGCCCATTCGAAGCGCACGCGCGCTCGAAGTTCTATCATTTCATTCCTGCCTTGACGCGCCTTCCCCTCATTCAACAGCGGCTTTCATCCCCCACTTCCGTTTGTCCCTACGTGGTCTTGGCTTGAATTTCTCCCTAAACACCACATCCTTTCGATGCTTATATGTGTGCAGACCAGGTCGGTGAGAGTTTGTAGAGACTGATTCACGGCTCCAAATTGGCGGCGGTGGCCACCGCCGCCTCCGCGACAGAACAACGCAATTTAATTCGTAGACTTGCGCAGCTCTCTAGCAAGCCCGGCCCCTCGTCCCCATGTTGTCGTGGCATCCACCGCCACCGCCACAACCAGTCGACAAATCGACCAATCAGCCTCCCTATCTTGATGCCGTGGGGGTCTGAAATTCGCAGGCGCGCGGCAGACACCGGAAGTTCCCACTTACACTGACAGTTTGATTTTTTAGTATCAAAAGTTGCCCGGCGTCGGACGTAATTGCCACAGGGTCTGGAGGACATTGGTCGTCAGCTCTGCCTGCTCCTCCCCCCGCCCCACCTCGTCAGCCGCCACCTCACTCTAGCACTGAAAATGACCGTATACACGTATTAGCGGGCACAGATACACTTTCTGAGGTCCTCCCCACATTCAAACCAGTTGTTGACAGTTGTTATATATGTATTTAAACTGGGCTGTGACTCGAATTTAAGGGGGTGGGGGTGAGGTGGGGATTCATATGTTGCAGCCCTGTCTTGTTCGTGCACAAACTGTGCCCTCGCCAGATGGGTCTACATGTGTGTATGTGTGTGTTTAGTGCGAGGTGTAGTTGATGTGCCGGAACACGTGTTCGGGGGCTGATATATATTAATTCACTCGTGACAAGCCGGTACACCGATTAAACACGCATGACTCTGCTACCCTCTTTTTCTTCTGTCTCCTTGTCCTCCCCTCTTCACCTCAAATAAAGGCTTGGGTGCGAAACTACACGAGCACGCTGACATAGACTTAAATCTGACGCGTCATCTCTTGCTGGCATCTACTTAGCTGTATGGGGTCTGAATACGGCTCTTTCGATATCCCATAATCACCGGGCCTCTTTGGTAGTTGTCGGCGGTTGAGTAGCTTAAGATTAAAAAGGAAACAAAAGGAATTCGAACAGTCTGCACTTGCGAACACGTGCCACACATATTATGAATACGGAAGTAAAAAATCTTCCAGAATTTCTACGAATATAAATGACAAAACAGCACCTTTTAGTCATCCGTTTTCAAGCAAAAACATTATACATTGTCCGTCATCTCAGAAACGCTTAAGAAGAGTATTCACTTTGGATCAGTTTCCACCTATTTATGTTGTCCTTCTGTGATTGTCGTTTCTAATTTATTTACTTCATCAGCTATCCACGTGCAAACTGCTAACAGTCATGTGCTCAGCAAGGACTGCTTGTAGAAACCTCCTCACCCCGTAATGAATTACAACCCTAGAGAACACGGTGGATAGGGTTAGAAGTGGAGGTACGGTTAGTTTGGTGTGTAGGTAGATGTGCATAGATAGGAGTGGATTATGGTCTAACTGAATGGTAAAAAACAGCTCATTTGACCGATGGCGGTGGGTGTACAAACTACTTTTCGGGGCCAACGTGGTATTGCCCTTTTCCTCATTTAAACTGCCCTAACCCTATTGTCGCTGTTCCCGTTTTGTACGCATACCTACCCATTGTATTCGTTGACGCTCGGGTGAGGGGGGTTGGAAGTCCTCACCAGGCGCTCTGCTACTGGGCTATGAACCCACTGCCTTTCGGTTGCAATCGGAAGGTTGAAGTGGCTTGAGAGTGCCGTTCTGTTCGCAAAACATAATAAGTACCTTCAGTATAAATTATATATTAATTGTCTGTCTCCAAATACTGAGGGCAGTGAATTCCTTATATGTTAAGTTCATACATTTGACAGATAGCCGGTAAAACCACAACGAACCTCCGTTTATCGAGGAGACGTACACACACGAAGTAGCAGGTCTTCTACTTTACTTCCTGCCCCGAATTCGGTGAATGTGGCAATCTCCGTTTCCCCTCCAACCCGAGATGGGAGGTTCTAATTGTCAGCCAAGACAGGTCATCAGTCTCTCGACTCAAAATTGTACGTGCATTTGAAAGCGTGAGGACGTGTCTACACTCAAAAGCGGTTTATCGCGGGCGCGTAGACATAAACCTATTCCCTCCTCAGCCCTGGAATTCCGATGGAAGGTATCGTCAAGAACGTAAAGACGACAGGAGATGACGTCCAACAAGCCACAGAGGTGTCCTCCAGGTTGATGAAAGGCATCACCTTTGTTGCACTACACACTCTTTCATTAGTCTTCCTAGTCCTCTCTTACCTGTCCCCTAGGGGACTTTTTCAACAAGTTTTCTTGCTGCCATCCAGAGAGGATGGGAGTGTGAACATGGGGGTTGGGGGGTGGGGCGAGGCGGGGTGAGAGGACTCCGATCTCTCCCCTTCACCGGTCCTCAAGTCATTCTACCTTTGCTCCTGTCTGCTACCTTCTGCCCTCTGCCACTCCCTCCCCCCACACACACACACCTCCATCCCGCTCCACTCAAAAGCGTACATTTTTAAACTGGGAACAAGCGCTTTCAAACAATATCGTAGCAACATGCACGCATGCAGCCGAGCCCTGTTTTGGACCGACGACGCAGTAAGCCACACTTGAGAATGCATTATTTATACCGCTGTGTCCACCTTTTGCGTGGATAAGTGCGCAACGATAACCGGGAAGTTTTTGGGGTGGAGATGAAGAAGGGGGACTTCGGACGTACTGAATAGAACCCACGGCAGCTCTGCACACACGTACACAAGGAGAGGCCACGTTTTTGGCGTCACAAGTCTCTCTTCCGCGCCAACAAGAGGCGATAGTTGGAACAAGCCGAGGGAGGTGTGTGAGAATTTCTGCTGCGCGAACGCGCAAAAGGAAAGTAGTCTAGACGGAATGAGGTGCAAATTCCAACAGCTCCACACCCCACTCTCCGCGAGAGATGAGCAAATTTCGGAACGTCAGCCTGTGCCCGCACCCCGCCGCATTACCTGGGCTTAATGCGTGAAGGATAAACCTCGTAGGCGTGTTTGGTCCCAGTCAGAAGAACAATTGAGGCACTCTGAGAGGTGTTCAAAAGAGTGGGACGAGGAAACAGTGGTGGTGGTGGTGGTTGTGGTGGTTGCTGGTGGTGGTGGTGAGCTATTTAGGGCGTGTTTTGTTTTGTAGACGTGTTGCGGCCGGTGCAACCCAGCCACACCCACATACATGTGTGTGTGTGTAACAGAAAACGTTCTTCGGGAAATCAAGTTGAACTCGTAAATTTTCACGTTGGTGACGCCAACCCGTCGTCAGGCGAATTGAACAGAGGACGGTTTGGTGCCACCAACTTGAAAATTTACGAGTACAACTCGATTTTCCGAAGAGCGTTTTTCTTAGCATTATGCGATCTCGGGATGCAAACCAAGGTAATAATTTCAGAAATTAGTAAATGTAGGACATGGAGGTCAGTGATTCGGGCATGAATTTTTAGAGTCAGACCCAACATTTAAATTAATATTTGACCCAAAGACAATCAACTACTGTTGAATAACCACTTAATGCCATTTTACAAACAAGTAGTACTATAAGTAATATGACATGTATATGGCGAAGACGGTATACTGTAATCTTTACCTAGGTACTTAATGGTGGATGAAGTGATGTCCTATTTATTGCTAGGTATCACTCTTCAGACGAACTTCCTGCAGAGCACACAAATTGTGTTCTTATTATCTTCTGAAGTGTATCTGCCCTTTGAGTATTTATAGCTCCTTCTGCAGGACACGGTAAGTAGTAGGTGTGTACCGCCACTGGCAGGTTTCGTTTGCGTCAAATTAGAGCATCGTCAGAGGAAGGGCAGACTGCGATCCCTAAAAAGTAAGTGCATCCTGCACCGCATCAATCACCGTGCCTGTCAGGTGCCCCATTGGACAATATTCGAATCTTGCGGAGAGTGAGTCACTAGTTGGTCGTACAATTTACCCTGATGTTAGTATCGAGGCCTGACAACCTCTGGACAGATTTGACATTCCAAATGGATGGGGTGAAAGGGATTGTTATTGGATTAGGATGCCCGTGGTTTCCGCACCAGTTGGATACGCACACACACACACACTCACAGAGATAAACACACAAACACACACCCACACACACTTGTCTGTTGTCACCGTGGCAGCTGTGACAAAACCGCATGCTGCGGGAAAATAATCAATTTACCATTGCAGTGCGCCACCTCATACACATCTGACTCACCGTCTATCGTCGTTTTTCTCTAGGGAAGATAGAAAGTGACATTTGGTCGACTGCGGGTAGGGCTGTGTGCAGGTGTGTGTGTTTCCTGCAAGTACACCTGTTTACATTAAAGACACGCAATCTTGGGTTAGGAAAAAAGCCACAAAATCGTCGCTTCCCATGCACACACATGAAGCACACGCAGAGACCTTTCTGACCCCCAGAGTGCAGACCAGTGGTTCTCTTCCGCAACCTTCCCCCACCCACCCCCTCCCCTCCACAAAGTGCACGTGTGTGCATGCTTCAGTGGAGAATGGCGGCGGCGGCGGCGGCGGCGGCAGTGGTGGTGGTGGTGGTGCTGGTAAATTCGATCCCCTGTACCCTCAGCACAAAAACTGACCGGTATCAAATGGCCCACAAGCACACAGTCTCGCGGTAGTCAGTCAGATGTGGAAACGTTGGTGTGCATGCACCAAGAATCAACCGCGACGCATGCCAGTAGGTGAGCCGCCATTTGCGCATGGAGTGGGTGGGGGGTGGGTGGGAGGAGGTGCCACCCGATACCCAAAACGGCCACACAGACTGTCTTTGAGTCAGTTTAACGGATACCACCTGGAGGACCAAGAAGTCACCATGCGTTGCCTCCCACCCCTGCCTACCACCTCTGTCTGTATCAACGCAAGAGACTGCCTGAACGGAGGATTTGAAATTTGTAGCACTTGGCATTCATGAATTCGTATAGTTAGAGCGTAGTGGGGAGTTTAAGGGTGAAGGATGAAACAAATGCAATTGGACTTACCATATTTGTTCCGAGGAACACGTGGTCCATCTACGGTCACTTTTATTGCACGCGAGTAGGTGCCCACTTGAGGCGGATTGCTCTCCACTGTGATAGTCACATTAAACGACTTTCCTACAAACACAAAGAGGGGATTAGTGCGAACTCTGACGGGACCGGCTCAAAAACCGTGCTCACTCAAATGCAATGAAATGTAACTCTTGTGCCAACATTTTGCACCAGGAAAGGCAAAAAATCTCGCTATCGCCTTGGAGCTGCTAGCTTAGGTACCAACAATAATTATGCAGGTTGATTCCTACTAGATTTGTAGGGTATCGCATTGCGTAAGCACTTGTCAGGTTGTCTTGACGCGTACATAATTGGCCCCAGTATTTACATGGCACATTCCCGCATTTAACATCTGGAACTTGCAAGCTTTTAGGCCTGAGGACTCTTCAAACAGCTCAGAACGGTTCTACATTCCTTTCGGCCAGCCACCAGTGCCTTAAGGGAACAATCAGTATAAGTAAAACGGATTAACGGAAAGATTGAAAATAAGGCTATTGCATTAGACCAGGGAAATAGGGAACTCGCATTGTAGGAAAAGATGCGTCCTAGAAGGGAACTGAATAACCAGCCCCAAAATTAATTCCGGGGCACCTATCACTTAAAATAACAGGGTGGGCGGTTAGTTGTACAAATGATCGACATTTACCGGCTGCCTCGCGAGGTGAGACTCTTTTCCTTCTGTAGTTTTTTGCAATTAAATTGCTTTTAATCAACAAACACGTAGATCATGTCAAGTGCTAGAAGGATGCAATGCTTGTCACTTCTTCGTTTTATGCGAATATTGAGTAGGTATTTTCTGCAGAATATTGAGTTTCGGTTGATTTCCAAGCAGCATGCGATGGTACGCTTCGATAGGGCATGTGAGATGTAAGCCTTTAACCCCCTGTTGTGTGAAATCCTGATGCTTTTGTTTGGGGGGCCAGGTCGTGTACGTAGTACACGTAGACGAGGTCACCAGCAGCTGAGCCCACTTCCGCATCAGACAACTGACCGGCTTGGACAGTGGTTTGATTTTTGGGGTGGGGGAGGGAGTGAGGTAGACGGGTTAGTGCATGGTCCTCACTATAAACAATCTGACGCGCTTGAAACTATCACAGTGCAGTAAAAGCCGTGGCTTGGAAGGTTGTCAACCGGACGGGATAACTCGGATCGCGTGGTCAGCCCAATGTGCGTTTTGTGTGGAGTGGCTGACTGGCGGACTGAGAGTCAGGTTGCAATGGCTCCTTCTTAATGTGGCCTTTATGTCACTCCCACTCCGTGGGATCCGAGCCAGGTATGGTGGCACGCCCAGGGCGGCTCCGGCCGCGCCAGCCACCTGCGCCCTCTCCCATCTCCGGTCTTCTTGACTCTGTCATGATACCGGGCTCAGGTGGGGAAGGAGGAGAGAGGGTGGTAGCTGCCGCGCAAGTGTACTATCACTTTAAACTAAATCACGCGCAAATCACTGTCCCTGCACCACCCCTCCGTGGAGCATACGGTGGATATCGTCGAAATCCACGGTCGAACTATCGCATGCGCCCGATTTCGTATCCAGTTCTCTGGAATACAATCGAGTGGGTAGAGAGGACGTTGATCCATTCGCCCGTCAGTAGTGCGCGTTAAAAATTCTGTTTTGGAAGGTTTCCGAGTTGCAAGAAAAGTGACAGACAGGCTGTGATGGCTCCTTCTAAAGCTGATTTTTGGAGATCTTCCACGGATATTAGAACCCAAGTGTGTGGACTTCGGCTCGGATGGAAAAGGATTTCCTTGTAAGGCACACTTATAGGGGAGTGAAAGCCCACCTAGGCAAGGCAATATGTTCAATTTTACAGGCATGAATTGAACATTCGAGGGACACGCCATTAAAGGACTTAAAACGAGACCGATTTGCCTTGAACTTTCAGACTGACGGCAATCTAAAGTCTTGGCTTGGAGGGTTGCCAAATATCCTGATAAGTCATTTTTCGGGACGGAGTAACCGTTTGTAATACTGACCGGCTTCTTATAAAGTCTATAACGTGATGAGGGAAATCTGGCGCTTGTAGGCTGGTGGTCCGGTTCATGTATGGCGATCGTGAAATGGGGCTGGACTCTTGTTCAGTTACGGGACCGCAAGCCCATATCGCTTTTTCTTGATTTAGTCTTGGTATTAGGTCGATGCTGCAGAAAATAAATCCAGCTTAATCCTCATCGTAACCACCCCCGCCATGATATAAATGGTTACTGCTGAGCACGATTTGCGAACTTCTTTGGGCTGGGTCCTCCAAACGATTAACACAGACAGAGCCAACCCTAAATGACGCCGAAGCAAGATCTATAATTGTTTGGCAAGAACATACTACGTGACTTAACTCACGGAACAAAGGCTCGGTCATCGAGTAATATAGGACAGGTGATACTAGGATTTTTGTAGGTGGGGCTAAATTAAGAAAAACAGAACGCCAATCTAATCCCAACCATATCTACTGTTTTAGTAAGGGTTTAAATTAGTTGCTGGGTTAGTTGGGTCGCACAATAGTTTATTGCCCTGACAAGTATGTGGATTGCGAGATCCGGTGGCTTTGCCTCGTGTCGAACAATGTGAGCGATACCATTCCTGGCTGACCTTACCCACTTTTTATTCATAATCCTGACGGGAGCTAGAATGCGGTCCGCTCTGCGCAATCTTTCAGTGTCTAACTAAAGCGGATACGTTTTGAAACTACCAGAGTGGCTTGGAAAGTTGCCATTTGAACCGAGCAAAGTTACCTCTTACTGGAAACTAAACCAATAATTGCACTTCAGAGTCAGTCTGAAGACTTCATTCGAATAATTCAGAATACGGCTGAGCCCTGACAAAATATCAGATGCAGTACATATTCATGGCGATCTATCTGTCAAATGAAACCACAACTTTTAAAGTAATCCAAATACGAGGAGCTAAAGAAAGCCGGTCTTCTCGCAAGTTTGGGGGGAGCAAGAACTAGCAATGCCAACACCTTTTCCCTCACCTCAGTGGCCTAGCGGATGCCTCCAATCCATCGAAGCAACAAAATAATTTTCACGTTGTGGTGTAATGTCGCAGACGTTAACAAACACTTTCCCACGTGCTCACATTTCTTTAGGTGGACACTCTGCATTCACACCAAACCTCAGTAAAAATACTTTCGATACTAATAGCGTCACCGCCACTCGTAGCGCTCCAACTCGACCCCGGCTGGCAAATAGCATATCTGGCTCAGATAAGACTGATCGGACATATCTGCACATTCTGTAAGACAAAGACACCCCACCCAGGGACTTAAATTCTACCCACAATCTGGCGAAAACGGTCATTACTGAGGGTGGACATGCGAGAACGAGGAGAGATGCTGGTTTTCAGAGCGGGTGGCGATGAGACCTTAGAGTTTAGGTATCAATCACGACGTCCAATAATATTTCAGGTCGTCCTGTCACTAGATGACAGGAATGAGAAGACATTCTCGTGTCCTTGAAAAATACCCTCTGAACTGGCGTGGGCGTGTGTGCGCTTGGGAGAGGGATAAAGAAAAGGCGCAGGGGAGAGGAAATGCGGACTCAGTGGTTAAGCGTGGGGAGGGTGCGTAAGTGAGAGACAATCAAGCGGCCAATGAAAGGCGCGCCAAACCGCAGACTGCGCGTGCAGTCACCGACCTCGTCTTGCCTCTCAATTGGTTGACGGCATCCGCGCCTTGCGGTTTAGCAGTAGAGCGCAAAACCGCAAAATCACTTCGTCCTCTGCCCCCTAGTTTGGCTTTCCGCGCTCTTTGAAAAATGATTGGCGCGCTCATATGCGGGTTTCCTTCCTACTTTTGGAGCAGATTAATAGGCACTGCTTCCTAATTTACCGAACCCCGGCCAGTAAAACGCTCACGTTTTCACTGTTTCACCACAAAAAAGATCAACTAACAAGTATTTGAAATCCAGCGGGTAGTTTTCCGCCCCTCCGGTGTCCGAGATGGTGTCCCAAGATTCATTACAACGAGCTATTTTCAAGAGATACGTAACCGCATCGGGAACCAACTGAGAAATATGAATCCATTTTAGAAGGTACGCATGGCATACTGTTTATAACTTTGAGACTAAGTGAAGATGTGGCTCGTATCTTAACACAGAAAGGAAATAGGAGGCGTTATTCCCGTTGGACCCAGGAATGAGAACCGCTGTAATACAGGAGACCTCACGTTAAATTGCAGGGAGATGAGGGGTAAGGTTAAGATTTAAGTTAAGATTAGGCTTACGGTTTGGGTCATGGTTAAGAGTGAGGTCAAGATTAAGTTTAGGTTTAGTTTTAGGGTTAATGCTAGGGCTAGAGCACCGGAACATTTATATTTCCTGCGATTTAGTGTATAGCAGCCTGCATGACTGGGGGGTGGTGCTTCCTATCCCGTGTATTGTCCATAACTGTTCCTTATTGTTTCTTGTTACCTTGGCCCCCTTGGATGAAGAGATATCAGCAGGCAAATTAAAATGTTCGTCTGAATGACCTGTATTTCTATACGACAACGAAAGGGTGTCTATATGCTGGCAGAAGTCATTCCATCCTGTCGCGCCCTCACTCATATTTAGGTAAGGATGCCTTGTATGGCCGTGTAAACAGAACACGCGAATAAGAACCACCCACGATAAATGTGGTTTTGCGCCAAATTCAGGGAAAACTAGCTTTAGGATTAAGGTGAAGGTTAGGGTTAAGTT
Organism: Schistocephalus solidus; assembly: GCA_017591395.1. Classification (NCBI taxonomy): domain Eukaryota; kingdom Metazoa; phylum Platyhelminthes; class Cestoda; order Diphyllobothriidea; family Diphyllobothriidae; genus Schistocephalus; species Schistocephalus solidus. The sequence continues at coordinate 61,439 of WEDG01001046.1, forward strand.
TAGGGATAGGTTTCAGTTTGAGGTTAAGGTCAGACCCTGGGTTAGGGTCATGATTAAGCTGCGGGTTCAGGTTATTATCAGGTTAACGGTAGGGTTTAGGTTTAGGATAGGGCTAGGGTTAAGATAAAGGTGACAGTTTAGTTTTATATGGAGTTAGTGTTAGCCTTAAGACCGGGTTATATTTACCCTTCCTGAAATTTGCCGTAAGGCCACATATGTTAAGCGGGCGGGACGGTTCCTATTCCCGTGTCCTGTTTAGGCGGCCATACAAGGCAGCCCTACCCATATTTACTTTTCGGTTTTTAAATGAACGAAAAAATGAATTATTGCTTCCAGCAGCCGTAGTGGCCTGAAGATCACATGCCTGTGTACGTGGAACTCAAAACTAATCGGACAAGTCGTTCTTATTTTTATCTTAATACAGTCCGTTACTGCATTGTGAAGTGGAAATCGAGTAGAGAGCCCTACCCGATATCCTCTGCCAGACATAACCGCGTTCAATCAGACGCCGCACCAAAAAGATAAGAGATAGTGTTTTCATGGGAAGAATAGTTCGGTTAGATTGGCAGGCATTGCGGATTCATGGGTAAAAGCGCATGACTATTGTGTCTTCCCTCCGCCTGTGGGCCTGTCACCACAAGATGTGCGTTGTCTTCTGTTACCTCATCATCTACTTCCCCTTCTCCCTCCACCCAGAGCTTAACTATGCACTCCTTTCGGAACGCTACACGCTCGATAGGCCATCCTGGGTGGCCTGACAGATTGTACAACCGAGGCACACTGCTAAAACAAAAAATCGATCGTTCCCACAACTCGGGCGGTCCTCACTGGGTGCCAGTGCGTGTACGCAGACACACAGGTGTTACCGCGCCATGGGCAGGATCGAATTGCCCCGTCACGGTATCCTGTTCGCCGTGACTGATCCAATTCTGGGACGACAGTCCGGTGCCTGTCATCGCTTCAACCCTTCAGTTGGCTTTTGTTGACTGAGAGAGACGAAAGAGGGGGCGAGGGAGGGAGGGGACGCAACCTATTGCGTCCCGGTGTATGAAGTCTGAGCTGTGAAGGGCGGAACGTTACAGGTTTCGGTAATTATCATGCTGCTGGGTCTCTGGTTCCTTTAGCCGGCTCCAAAGGTCGTCGTCTGGTGGCCCCAAAAACAAACAATACTCACAAAAAATTGCCTCACTAACGAAATAGTTAATGTCGCGTCATTTCGGGGTCCTTGAATATTTTGTAGTCATGGTAACAAAGCATCTGGTCAGCTTGAAAGCAAACGGTTTCTAGATTTATAGTAACTTCAGCATAATTCATAGCAAGGGTCTTCAAAAGGCGTACTAACTCAACGAATTAACCATACACCTAGGTTTCTGCTTGGTACCGTAACAGCGAGTTTTCTTTTACAAAAATAATTGAAGTTGCTGATGTATTTTTTGCCGTTTCAGAAGCGTAGAGCAGATTTGCAACAAATTCAGGATGGTGTGGAAACAGAGCGTTTGTAAACTCAAACGTATTCTTACTTATAGGATCTATTATGGACCATGGAAACTGGCACTGCGACTGTAAATAGTCACGTCTTTTGAGTCGAATATGATCACGAGCAAAGTAAGCCAGGCATTTTTTGTCATCAAAGACCCAGTTCATAAGATCAGGAATGACTGAGCTGTGTTCCGTCCAAATTGAAGGCTTTTTCACGCATTGTACGAAAGAATATAAGTAAAACCTTTCTTTTTACTTCAATCAGACGATGAAAACCATGAGTTCCTATTAATTACCAAGTTCTAGGGGATTTTAGCAGATTTGAATTATTCATTTGATCCACTTGTGAAAAACTCGGGGGCCTAGGTCAAATTAATTATTCAAATCAGCCAACATCCCCTAGTAGTTAATGTGCCTGGTAGTCATCTAGGGGATTCTATATTGATTGCTTAGGAGATCCTGCTATGGCAGTCAGCCTACTGTATCAGAATTGGTGGATCCCATACGTTACACTAAGCTGGGCGGGTAATTTGAACGAAGTGTGATTAAAAATGATGGCTCCCGGTGGGGCCTCGTAGTTCAATTTACTAGAGCGTTGGTTGTATTAAAGCCTTCTCATTGCTGGCGTGGGTTCAAATCCTATCGAGGCCACCGGGTTTTTCACAAGTGAGCCAAATTACTTATTACCAATTTGCTAGACGTTGGAAGTGGATCAGAAAAACCTATCGCTACGAATATCACGAAAAGTATTTAAACAATAATGTAGGATTTGGTACCATTCAACCACTGAGTATTCGGATCTAGTGTACTAAATTGTTCGGTGACATTTAAGTGGGGGTACAGTTAAACAGAGTGAATTTAAAGTCAGTTTTAGAAATAGTGGCCCTGCAAAAGAATTAGAGGCCTTTTAGTATTAAATATAGCGCCATCATGGTCTAAGTCTGGGCTGAAAATTTGATGTAGAAAGCTTAATTTATGCGAATTTTTATATATTTTTTTCTTGTTTTGCATAAATTATTTGCAGTTATCCATTAAAAGGGGGTTGATTGATTATTTTTTAGTGAAAGCACCTCGATTATTGTGAAAAGCCTCATCCAACGCCTTCCGCGGGTTGTCTTGTACCCGTCTCCAACGCATCCACTGATTCCAGCTTCAAGACCTGCACTTTTGGCCTGCAGATAAAACCTTGACATCAAATTTGTGTCGATTTTTCCTTCCGAGAGTTTTTTTTTTTTTATGGATTTCCAAGATCTGCCAGGCATGAGCAACAACTTTCGAAGCCCCTCTATTACTTTTGGAATACCCACATAGTGCTAACCGCTCCCATGGGCTAAACAGCTCTTATTTTCCCGCGCGGTTCTGTGCACTTTTTGGGGTTCTAAACAGGTGGTCTGTTTGGACAATCGACTGTCAAACGAAGTAGGATAATCACGAGGAATGAGGACCATTAATCTTTCAAAAATTAATGTCTGCAGCATTCCAGACTGCAAAGGAGAAAGAGAAGGAACCGGGAATCCTGCTGGACAGTGTTTTGTTCCACCCGATGCTGGGTAAAAAATAACCATAACAGTCCACACGAGCTGTCGTGATTGAACAACTGCTAAGACTTGATCAAAAGTCACCACGAAAAACATTAATCTTTTGGATTTTTTGTGAAGGGCTTTGAGTCAGGACGCGTTAAGATTTTATGTGTGCGCGCATATGTTTGCTAAACGGAGCAGACAGTTCTGTCGGGTGACTTTTTGTGTGACCCCCTGTTGAACAGAGGGAGGGGATGCCACGGGCGCCAGCGGTGGAACGCGTAGTTTTGAGCGAAGGGGAATTTAGGTAAATATTTTTTAGGGCACAACAGAAGCTAACGGGTTGAATTCGTTCAAAATTTGACCAAGGCGGTAGCTAGTTGAGATCGGGAAAATAGGGTAGCAAAAAGTCAACAGTTTAATGTACCCGTGGGTTTAAAAATGCACTGCTAGTCCGAATCAAAGTGACTTCAAAAATCCACTTAAAACTTAAACTTTGAGACAGCTGATGCGCAAAGACGGACGCCAGTGGCATTTCCTCTGAATGTTAAGGACACTGTTGTCCCGCTAAATCTTCCTGAGGGACGAGTCTGTAGATGCTGAGATAAGTAAATTGATCCTAGTACAAAATTTTGCCCTACTTGAAGTGCAGAAGCTCCATCTCAAACTGACAGGAATTACGAAATTCGCAGCTAACTTCCTCCAAAAGTCTCATGTAACCTACCTTAATGACACTTACGTTGGAATTTTAGGGTTAGATCATTGTTGAGCTTTCTGTGGTTGCTGCAAACAGAAACGCTGGGACCATAGAACTATCAGAACACTATCGAATGGCTTGTCCCCAAGTGCACTCATTCCGTGAGCCACGCCGAGACTTAATTTTGGCAGAAGATAATCGGTAAATAATTCATAGTTGAGATCGAAATTTAGACTGATTGCATTAAGTTTTTCAGATGGATTTCTGCATTAGCTCATTGATTGTGCTCTATTAAAATCACTACTACCGGGAGATTAATGGTGACTGGCATGTTAGTCAGATTAGAAAACAAGACAAGGGCAATAGGGACGCTCGCTGATACAGGTGGCATTGCACGAAATTCCTATGTGCGTACCGTTTCCGCACCTTACACTAGCCCTAGCTCAAAATTGAGCCTTAAGTCTAGGCCTAAATGCAATCTTCAGCGGATCTCTAACACCAATCTTCCCGGAAGTTAGCGCAAGGTCACCTGAATTGCGGTGGGTTGTTTCTCCCGTAATGCAGAGGGCGGGTTCACCATCAGTGTAACTGTCTTCTCACAGCTGACTTTTCCCAGTGATGGATGTGCGACATGGATACTGTGTACCATACATATACTTCTTTTTCCAACCAAACCCAAATTCAAATATATTTGAACCCCCATATCCCAGTGGGTTGCTTCAGAGGGGAACCATTTCACCCTGGCTCCCACTCACATAGATCCAATATCAGTTCAGATGGCAACATCCTGGGGCATCAGCTCTAGGTCTCGGTGTACTGGTTAGGGCGATTGTTCCTTAATGCTGCCAACCAGCTGGTATAGTGGGAGAAGGGTTTGACAGAATCGTCTTCACTTTCGCTTCGCACTCCTATCGTGTTTCAAGGACAAAGGTTATTCGTGACGACTAGATTGGATGCCAGCGAAAGGGAATGCAGGCATTAATGAGACTCATTTTTGGAGATTAGGGAGAAACTCTAAACACAACAGTCCTTTTGTCGCCCCGATGATACTTCATTTCAACATGAAGGAAAGGCATCCCTTGCTCCCTCATCGCCGTCTTTATCTCGTTCTGGGGGTGGGGTAAAAGTCGGATAAATAATTTAAGTTTGAGTGCTGATTGGCTGACGTAGAATGTGGCCCTGACCTACATATACCAGAAATTGTTATTTATCCATGAACTAAGGTGACATGGACATTTTAAGTAAAACCAGATGCAGTCATGACAGGTTATGTGCCACCTTGCATGATTAATATTTTGAAATCCTCCATCTTAAGACCTGCGCACATAAAGACCGCGTATTCCAAGATCCTTGAAACTCCCTGAGGCATATTCCCATTTCAGGTAGTGTATAATTTCACAACATCAACAGTTAAAAAATGAAGTCTAAATGCAGATATCTACCTCAACGGGGGCCTCGTTCATCCCAAAGGAAAATAACCATTTTATCCGAAGAGCACATAATTTTTTGTGACTTTTATCGATAGGCTACTGAAATAATCGGAACAAAATAACCTTACTGCATTTCAGAGGCCCTTATCCCTGATGAGTAATAAGTCAGTGCATTGCATATCTGCAAATATAAGTCCTCTTTAACTGTTAATTGCAAGTGACTGGCAGATGCATGACGTGCATTTGTCCAAGCAACCATTCAAATAACTTAAGCGTATGAGAGAAGGGCTCAGACTCACCTCTACCACTACGGCCAAGAAAGCGTAGATCATTGAATCGAGCTTCTTGGTTTTGCATGATCGCTACGGCGTTTTTGAGTTCTGCGAATGGTCTCTCCTCGTTGCCGGCTGTGAGCACAACTCGAGTTCCATCGGGTACCGGGATCAGACTCACCACTCGAAAGGGTGTGGGCAAGGACTTATTAGAACGCCAATGCTTGGGCAGTGTGGAGCAGAGAATGTGGGGACTGCCAGTCACCATGAGGTCTCCAGCATGCTCGTGCAGAGCCCGACGAAGAGTGTACTCAGCCAGAAGGATGTCCGACATGTGTCCGAACTTCAGCTTTCCTAAGTTACCTTGTATGCGGCTAACTGTGGTCAGTTAGGTTTTATGGGGAGTAGTGTCATACATCTGTGGCTTCCAGAGGGACAGGGAGAGCGAGAAGGGGGTCAGCAAGCATAGTGAGGGGAGAGAGACAACGCGCAAGTGGCCACAGAGTCGTGGAGAAGGACCGCAATTGGACGCCTCGAGCCAGATTGAGAGGGAGAGGAAGTCTGAGGTCCCTGTGGGCTCTATATGCGTACGTGTGTGAGAGGACCAGGCGAACAATCGCGTCCCTGGGTGCGTGCAAACGTACAAAAGTGCGTGTGTGCGTGTGCGTGTGTGTTTGTGTGGGTATGGTTACAGTCAATAGGCGGGGAGAGAGAACTGTGGTTGGGGGGAGGGGAGGGGCGGGGGGAGAGGTGGATAGAGCGGTCGCCGCGGTGGCTTCCTGGTGGGTGGCGGGTGGATGCGTGCAGCTGTGGCGTTGCTGGCTGGTTGCCCACCGCACTCTCACCGATACGCCAACCACTTTCGTGTGCCACAAGAAACTGGCCAATTAAAGCGAGTTTAACGGCCACTAGCCAATCCAACAAACGATTCTGCATACACACTTGCACGCCGATGGATGACATGTACACCAGACCGTTTATCATGTGCGTGCGTACACTCGAAAGAGAGAAGGAGCTAATTTTTCTGAGACGTAACCCCAGTTGCAAAGTTGAACTTTATTCGCCCGAGGTTTTGGAATCACACTGCAACCCACTACCAGCTACAGAAATCCGCAGGCGATTCCTTAGTTAGGTGATGCGTTTAATTTGTGACTAGGCAGGAAAACATTGCTCGAGGCACGAATAGGACAAATAACGCGTACCAGCAGGTGACTAGGCACGCGGAAGCGTAACAGCCACATCCAGCACATACTGCATCAAATGTGCGTCTCTGTTTCCATGTGTTTCTGGCTCTACCGAGCGACTCGATGGTTAATCGAAAACGTAGGGTTTATACACCGGCGGTCGAGTCTTCCTTATATAAATTGCAACCCACAACTCGGATATTTGTATGCAGAGTGGGGACAGAGTCTTCGATATCGGAAAAAGCAGGGCAAGTCGGGTAGGGGTCAAACAACCAAGTAGCCAGCTTAATTGTACTACTATTACTACTACTACTACTACTACTACTACTACTACTACTACTACTACTACTACTACTACTACTACTACTACTACTACTACCTACTACTACTACTACTACTACTCTACTACTACTACTACTACTACACTACTAATAATACCAATAATAATAATAATACTAATGATAATCTATTATTATTATTACTACTACTACTACTATTACTACTACTACTACTACTACTACTACTACTACTACTTACTACTACTACTATTACTACTACTACTACTAGCTACTACTGCTACTACTACTACTACTACTACTATTACTACTATACTACTACTACTATTACTACTACTACTACTACTACTACTACTACTACTACTACTACTACTACTACTTCTACTACTACTACTAAACACTACTACTTCTACTTCTGTTACGAGGACGAAAACTACTGCTACTACTTATACCACCGTTATCACTGTCGTGGATAAAGAATAACATTCAAGCACTGGATAGGTTAGTTTTCTATTCAGGACTTTCCGCACATCATGAGCAATTGTTACGCCGTGTGCCCTAATCCCAATTACATAGACATTAACTTGGTGGGAGTTAACTTGTCAGGACAAGGTTCCTCATAAGCAATAAATGGCAAAGGGAATTTGAATAAATAGTTGGATAGCTCACGGGTGTTCTAAAAAGCTCTGTTTCCCCTCTACATAAGTATATAATTTGTTTATTTGTATTTACCCTTTTTTCTAAACGGCAACAGTGCACTTATCAATGAGACTCTAGTTCACAAGCGTTCCAAAATACTTATGGTAATCTTTACTCGCAGCTTCATTTGATAAAAGCAATCTGACTTTCACCCCGAAATGTGGACTGCATGTTTATATGCTTTTTCTGAATATAAAGTACTTCAACAAACTAAGAATACCACAACAGTGTTAAGTAAATAAAATGCGCCTCTTGTTGGAAAGTGCGAAACCTGTTGCTGGTGGGCATAAGCTCAGGCCAACACTCATGTGCACATTTTTCGACTTAGTTTGACCAACCTTTTCATCACACTTTCTGAGCTGTTCTAATTCTGAACTTCAGGTTCTTAAACTCTGCATATGAGATTTCGAATGTAGGAAGCGTCTATGCCCCCCCCCCCACTGGCCCATGAGGGGGGTGCAGCCGTGACTTGCGCGTGATTGTGTTTATAGTGAAATAGACTTGTGCTGCACCCACCTCACTCTTTTTCCTCACACGCACCAATTTCCGATCGCAACACAAGGTTCATGCAAGATACATCGCCAAGCTACACTGGTTGCAACTAGTTTCTGGTTCAAGACTGTACCCAAATCAGATCTGCACTGGATAGCCCTTTGAAAAAAGGTTCTAGTTCAACCGTCCTAAGCGACGAAACCTACCACTGCCCTACGAGTTGAGCGAATCTGTGACTTGCAAGTGCATATGTTTATAGCACAGAGGCATTTCGAAGGATCAACCTCATGCTCTCCCACATCTATCGTACTCTTTTAGAAGGATGATGTTAAGAAGAAAGGAGATGAGAGTGGGTGCATTGGCCAAAAAATTCTAGCGTGCTACACCCGGCATGCTTTCTAACTTCACACTTGCCGTCTTTCATGCTGGAGGGGAATCTCGGATCTCGTACACATTGGGATGTTATAAAGACCACACTAAGAAGGTGCTAGTTGCAACCTGACCCACAGTCAGATTAAATCCGAGACAGCCTGTTAATCAGAAACCTTTTTTGGGCAAATTTTAAGAACTTGGGAATTCCCGTATCCAGAAAGCATCTTTTATGATTATCGGGCCCTGCGAATTCTTTGGTCTTTTACAACTCATGTACAATTCTGAGTATTCGGCAGTTGTTAATTGAACATCTGATCCAAACGTTCGTTGGCAAGTTGATTCGGTTCAAATCTCAGGGCTCCTCAGCCTAGGTTTGAATGGTCGATAGGAACCCAGAGGGCTCATTTATAGAACCCCCGGATTTGTCATCTTCCTCCTCTTATACGTATGTGTAGTTACAAATGACCATGTCCACCGTGCGCCTCATAGTTTGCAGGGCGGTAAATTTAACGTTAACTAAATTACAGTGACAATGAACTTGCGCAACAGCTGTCACAATCTCACCCCTCACGCACCTTACTTTGTGCCAAGATGGAGTGCTTAACAAATTGAAACAGTTCGTCTACGCGTACCACACACAACTTGGTCATCGCGTAGTGTACCGGATTTTCACATAAACAAGGGGCGGCTCGGAGCCCATCCTAGTGGGGGTGTTCTATAAGTCACAGTAAGGAGTAATTGCGCATTACTGTAAGTCCTCTAATCAGTAACCTCACATACATACATATACGATCCTGACCAGGAGGACGGAGTTATCCTCTCATTTGATAGTCTTTGAAGTAACGAATTATAGCACTTCGTGATATTTTCAAAACACATTTGCTTTAGTTCAGTGAATAATGTGATGAAGTACTACGAAAACAATTCTCCAGAATCAACATCTCTCTCTCTCTCGCTCTCTTCAATCCCCCACACACCAGCCGACTGCCAGAGCCATTCAACCAGCTAGTGATGCGATTGGGCGCAGTGGCTAACAAAGCTTTCGGAGCCCGTCTGCGTGGGTCACACAAGACCTAGTCTGGCATCAGGTTGCATCACATAACGTGCTTCTCACTTACGTTAGAGACGCTTTTTCCATGCCAAGTTCGTGTGTGATGTAGGGGCTGGTGTGGTGAGGTGTGCTGATGGTGTTTTGACGGCTGCGCATATAGAGGATTAGTTCCATATAGTGACTGGAGGTCAGTGAGCAGTGTGGACAGTTAGGATGGACACGAGGGGTTATGTTAGTGATCGTGGTATTGGTTCGCCAGTTTCAGTGTGACAGATTCGCAAGTGGCCGACTGGGCCGATGTGCGATGTAAATGTGCGGTGGCAATGTGGGCTGGATAGGTTTGTAGCTTGTGCGTTTTTGCCGATGGCGATGTTTGTATTGGTAGCCACGCTGATGATCAGACCGGTGGTAGTGCTGGTGATGGGCGAGTTTTCGGATTTGTGAAGCGGGTTTGTCGTATGGACGGTGCGGTGAACATGCGACTGTCTCTGGTGATGGGTTCGAGTGGTGAGACGAATAAAGGTCAATCAAGTTCGTGTTTCAGCGATTGCAACTTCTCCTTCGGAACTGGTACCTGGAACTCACCTATTCGCTTCTATCGGCAGTGCTGTGAACTCCACCGTCGTGGTTGCGCTGTGACCGAAAAGCCCCATGTAGCCTTGGAATTCTTTGGAAAATTGTGAACAGATGATGCGTCTGTGACGGGTGTATGTCAGGGCTGCAGGCACTGGTTCCCCAATCTTGGTGAGATGGATTCAACAGGGACCGGCAGGGCCAAGGCGCGCTGTAAAGGTGCGATTGCTGTAGGGGCAGGTTGGGATCGAGTCCGTACTGCTCGGGGAAGAGGTGGTGTTGGTGGCCGCGGTGGTTTTGGTAGGTGGCAGGGCATGGAGTCTGTTCTCACCGGTGTACGAGGTGATGGTGATGGTCATCGTCATCGTCATTCTGGTTGTCGTCGTTGCAGGGATGGGACAGTGATGGTTGAAGTGGTGATGAACGGCACGGTAGACAAGGAATTTTCTCATCGGTAATAATGCTCGTCACAGTGACAATTGCTGTGTTCGCCGCGTGGTTTGCAGTAGGGACTGATGGTGGAGGCGTTTTTGGAGGAGGTCGGGGGAGGTGCCACATTGGTAGGGCATGGGGTCTGGAGAGGTCCGATCCGTGCGCAGACTGTCGGTTGCCATAAAGGACAAAAACGACAGTGGAAAATAATCTGGAAGGAGTTACTTATAATGCCACTCAGCTTTGCCCAAATGCCTTTTTTCAAGTATAATGTACTTTGCGAATCGACCGCGCAGTGCAGTCTTACCGCAGGGGGATCAATAAAAATATTTGGCAGCAGGAAAGGGATGAGTACGTAGGTAAAACTGAGACAGTGGATGCAATTTGAGGCAGCGCAAGGTTTTGTGATTCTGAATTTAAAAGCACGTGTTTTTCCGGAAAGTCGAAGGTTTAAAAGTGAGTTCTTGTCCTTCTACCAACAATAACTAGTCAAATAAAAGGACGAGGAGATCCATCCCAACCACCAGGTGTTTAAACGTATTTTATATCAGTGCACCTTGTATGTGCAGAGATCTCACTTGACTATCTTCGTAGACAACATGCGAAGATTAAGTAACCAAAATCTGCTCTACTAAACCGGTAAGCATTCTGCTGCTACCGAGAGGAGAAATCTTGCAACACTTCCTCAAGAAAGTTCTGTCCAAGGAACAGTCAGATTATATCGACTGTCCAGGGGGGTGTGCACTTAAATGACTATGTATGGCTGCTAATAAGCAAATAATAGCCTTCTCATTAAGTCATGAAAAGGTGCTCTTTTTTACCTAACCTCCTATCAGCATACCGTGACATCAAGAGCTAGTCGTACTTTGCCAACCTGTCTTCAACAAAATCACTACATTAAATTTTTCACTCAGTAAAGTTAGAACTTAAACCATTTTCCATCAAGAGCTCTTTGGCAAACAGGCAAGCGTCGGATACCCGTGCCTTAATGATAACACTAACTGTAGCATAAAACCAAACAGTCACCTTAATCTTAACCATAGCCCTACCCTAAACCGAAAACCTACAGCTAACCCGATAATACCCTTAAACCTTAGCCTACTCATGACCCTAACCCTTACCTTTACCTCAAACTTAAGCCTAACCCTAACTCTCACCTTAATGTTAAACCTAATTTCCTTTGAAATGAGCACAAAGCCACGTGTATTGTGGGCGATTCCTTTTCCCATGTCCTATTTAGACGGCCAAACAAAGCTTAATTACCAAAGATTCCTTAAAATCACGTGTCAACTGTTCCCGGGTTTCGCTCTCAGCGTTGTCTTGGGTCTTACGTATTCTTCAACTAATTTCTCTAAACTACGGCATTCACCCACGTTTCTGCTCCTCATGACTACTGACATGAAACCGAAGTTGTTTCGCCAACGAATTCCCACGCTGAGTCATTGACTGACGTCGTCCAGCGCTGCACCCCGTTGCAGTGAACCACAACTTTCGGAATTGTTCCATGGCACGGTGTTCACACCCGAATAGTCGGATTCGCGTGAATGCTGTTGGTGAGGCGACGGCGGAAATCGGGTCTCTCTTTCCAGCCCCCCCCCCCCCCTTCCAACTTTGCTGCGGGTTCTTGTGGCCGGAAGTGACTGAGGCTGGCAAAAACAACAAGCAAGCCGCGAGAAGAGACGCAATTTTGTGGTCGAGTTGATGTTCCGGTCATACATAGAAACCACAGACCCTACACGTCATTCGAGTAGATGGGGTGTCGGACTCCTCAAACAGGTGGACATGCTCGCACAGGCAACGAGACTATGGGAGATGCGTGGAAGCTTGCGGGGTGGAGGAGGTTGCGGACACCGGAAGTAATACAGTAGTGGATTGTGGTGACAGCGAACTGCAAGTGGGCTGATTGAAAAGTGGCAAGGGATGTTCGTTAAACAGTACAATTGGTTTACTTCGGCATGTTGTAGCCTCCTCCTCCTCCTCCTCCTCCTCCTCCTCCTCCCTCCTCCTCCTCCTCCTCCTCCTCCTCCTCCTCCTCCTCCCTCCTCCTCCTCCTCCTCCTCCTCCTCCTCCTCCTCCTCCTCCTCCTCCTCCTCCTCCTCCTCCTCCTCCTCCTCCTCCTCCTCCTCCCTCCCTCCTCCTCCTCCTCCCTCCTCCTCCCTCCTCCCTCCTCCTCCTCCTCCTCCTCCTCCTCCTCCTCCTCCTCCTCCCTCCTCCTCCTCCTCCTCCTCCTCCTCCCTCCCTCATCACTCCTCCTCCTCCTCCCTCCTCCTCCTCCTCCTCCTCCTCCTCCTCCTCCTCCTCCTACGTTGTCAGCTGGTACCGAAAATGGTGGAACGGAAATGGCTGGTAGCAGTGAGCATAGAGGCTTAATTGATTTACCATCTGTGAGACAAAGCAGATGAAGCTAGGTGATGAAGCAGATGAAGCTACCAATCCCCAGAAACTGGCCAAATTTTTTGCCGGGTTGATTATTCGATTCAAGGTTTGATTAAGACGTAACATTGGTACTATAATTAAGTCATGCTCCTGGTTTGCACTTTTAAAGTCGTGTTTTTGTGAGGTTGTATTCCCACAAGACTACAGGCCTTTGAGGACACATTCTATGGGGCAAAATGACAAGTGTCTCGGCCCAAAACGCTTGCTTGGAGATATTTCCCTTCGTCTCTCTAGAGCGAATTACTTCTGCATAGCCAAAAGTTTAGTTCTGGGTAAGGATGACTTGTATGACCACCTACTCAGGAAATGGGAATAGGAACCGCCCGAAATGCCTGTGTTTTTATACCCAATTCCAGGAAACTTGAGTTTAGGATTAAGGTGAGGGTTAGGGTTAAGTTCAGAGCTAGGTTCAGCTGTGAGGTTAAGGTCAAAGTTGAGGTCAGCGTCAGGGATTATGTTAAGGGTTAAGGTTTGGGTTCGCGTTAACGGTATGGTTTAAGATTAGGGTAGGACACGGGTTAAGATTAAGTTTACAGTTTAGGTTTATGTTGGGCTTAATGTTGGGGTTAAGCCACTAAATTTTTTACGCTTCGCGAAATTTACCACAAGCCCATCCTATTCCCATGCCCTGATTAGGCGGCCGCACAAGTCATCCATACCTATTTCTGCATTTATGCGAAGAAAAAGGAAGATTGCAAAAGTGGGACGAGGAGGCCCAACCGAACCTTTACAAAATATAACGATGTTGGTTGGCCCCGTACTACAGGTGCCTTTACGCTAAATTCCAGGGAGGAATCTATTCCCGGGCCCTAGATTTAATTCCAACCGTAACCCGAACACTAATCTAAATCCTCAAAATCCTACCCTAACTATAAACTCAATTCCTCGGAATTTAGCGCAAGGCCAAAACATTTGCCTGGAAGATATTGATATTATATTTGTAACCGTGTCGCATCGAATAATTGCATTTTAAGGGCAAGGGGTGGGGAAGATTTTGCTAAAAAGAAAGAACACGTAGGAAGTTTCAGGTTATTGGAAGAAACGTGGTAGTCTGTTTGCCTCTGTCAGTTCTAGGTACGACATTACCTATTCGCTTGAATGAGTTAACTCGATCAAAATAGCAGAACCCAAAACGACAGGGGAAAAAGGGAATGACCATTTATGGCTTATTCGCCGTAATCGGCCAGCCATACCCAACCGCAGGGTGTTGCAACCCATCAGGATCGACCCCACAATCTGTAAGCCCAACGCCCCAAACATTGTGCCACGGGCTCGTTGTCCGGTCGGTCGTGATCGGGAATATTGACAATGGAAGGGGTGTTCATCAATCAATAAAAATTAGGATAGATGCATTTGACTTGACGCAGTTGTATTCCAAGTTATTCTACTGTCAGTAACGCGGAATGTGTCTCAAAATCGAAGAAAACCACGTCGTACAAAAGTGGCGTTCCTGGGTTAATTTTGCTCGAAATATGAACAGTCGCGGTTTGTGGTCTTCTACGAAAGTAATACATAACTCATCAATTTTATGATTTGCTTTGTGGAACCCAAAATTAATGCAGAACATTTAAGTAAAGTTTGTAATTTCTGTCAGCGGAACAAATAGAATAAGGCTAAAACTATCAGTTTGAAAAAGAGTGTGACAAGGAGGATTGGAGTTACTATCTTACTGGATGCTCCCGGTTGTGGCTGGCATTGCGCGTACCCATGAGGCAAGTGTGGACAGAAGCATCCAAACGAACCAGCACATAAGGCATTGCGCCCACAACCAGAATAGATCTGTGACTACCATCTCCAAGTAATGTGGAGAAAAAACTCCAATTTTTTTTGCCGCGGCAGTTGGTCATTTGACCTCACACCTGAGCTTCTGATTATGGCCTTCCGTCTGTGTGTGAATGGCAACAGAAGGCGGCTGACGGCTCTCGAGACGTCCTTGATTTACAGGAGTGCTCGTCAAGATTAGGATCTCTTGGACTTTCTCTCTCCTCTGTGCATGCGCCGGTTAGCGAAATGGTGATGGTAACCATTGACGCCGGCCACCCGTTAAATGTATTGTGGTTCCGCGACCTCACCTTCTGTCCAACACGATGCAACTAAACGCGCAGAATGAGCGCTCTTGCACAAGTTCGCCTGTGGCTGACTTGGGTTGTTACTGAAGTTCAGGACTCCCACCTCTGTCATGACAACTGGTGACTCGGATGCAGGCAGCCAAGCCGTAATCGCACCAAACATGAACGTCTGTAACTTATGTGGAATGAAATCATTTCAATAGGTATGTGGCGGCCTGCTGAATGCAGCTTCACAAATATTTCGGCCCTGCGGCTTTCCTTCACTTAATCTCCTACTGTTGTCCTTGATGCTGAGTCCGAAAGAAATTTGAATCGTAGGGTGATTAAATTTCCTTGTCGAGTCTTCTACCTGGATCGCTAGCTCATCCTTAGAGTGTGGGGTTTTGGTTGGCCCATATCTTGCAGTTTGGTAAGTCACAGCAGAGATGGGCATAGCAGCCTGACCCCTCTTCAACTGCCTACGTCTCCACCAACACCTTGGCGTTAGAAAAATGGCCGATGAATCCCAATACGACGGAAAGTTTTGCTAAAACTAGGAGGAAAATTTAAACTAGACACTAGGTATGCATGCGCACGAGATGCACAAGCTTATACAGATGCGGATTTTAACACTTTCGGTAGTGTCTCAGGGCGTACAAACACCTAATTCAGCTACTTCCTTGGGATGAACAGGAGAGACGCAGGCATAGCTTTCGTGTCTATTCCAACTTCTCCGCCTATCTTATCTATTAACTGCCACGATGGGTTCAGCTCTTCAAAATGACGGAGTCAGCATATATCGAACAGCAATAGATTCTCTGCGGGAGTCAATTACGTGCCCCCCCCCACCACCACCACAGGATAGGGATTAGGAACACCCCCGTAATATAGGTTGTATTGCGCTAAACTACAGGAAGCTTACCTAGTTTCGTGTCCTAACCAGATTCATCATCTTCGTTCTCCATCCATAATTTAAAATGAGTCTCTGTCTGGTCAATTAAGCAGATTGGTGGTAATTCAACTGACAAAGTTATGAAAAACTCCCAGATCTCGGCGGGGATTCAGCCTGCGACTGTAGGGCACTAAATTTGGACAGTACAGGGGAGTTAGGCATAGGGTTAGGTTTAAGGGAATAAGAACCCCCCACCTATTCCGTGGACATTGCGCTAATTTCCAAGGCAAAACGGGGTGTTTGTCAAAGTTAGGATTGGGGTTAAGGTTTGGGTTTTGACCCTTCGTGGAGGTTGGCACAAGACCCCCTGTTTTATCGGGGAGACGGAGGGTTCATATTTCCGTGTCCTACCGGGTACGAGTCATGAGGTTTGGGGTCGCACTTAGGATAGGTGAAGAGGTACTCCCCCTGGAATTTAGCACGAGGCCGCCTGTAGCATGGGTGTCCGATAGGCGTCATAGAACCGGCACCCTTACCACCTAAGCTACAAGGCTCCGATGGAGGTCCTCGATTTTCTCACAATTTAACCTATATACCCGCCTAACCTTAGCCAACATACAAAATCTGTCAATTGGACCTCAGTAGGTTGACTAATCTGGTAAGTTTTTCTAAACAGTCAACTAGGAATTCACCAAACACCTACCAGGGCCGGTGGTTAGAGCACCGGTCGTACCAAAGACATGTCCTTCCTGTCAAGATTTCAACTCCCTCCAAGGGCGCCCAGTTATTCATAGTTAGGCTAATCTTATTATTCAAGTCTAATAAAACGCACTTTACCTAGGTAGGGTAAATTTAGGACATATATACGAATCGTTTCTGCTCGCTAATATCTACCCCTAAGCCGCTTAAGCACATATGTTGTGTTTGCTAGCCTAACCTACAATAACCGCACCACCAGCTTCCATTTTCTGGCTTTACTGAGTGGGCTATTATCCTAGGATCAAGTGGATCATGCAGGAGCCTGTGAGTGTTCCAATACGGAAAGTGTTGGGGTTGGGTATAACTGGTTGATGACCGCTCATAAGCCAGAAATGGCCACTTAAATCTCCGTTGTCTTTACCGTAAATATCCATCTTCCTATTCCATTACTAGCCATTGTGCGGCTGCTGACGGAGCTTGAGATTGAGCCTCAAGGCAGAGCAAAACGAGTGAGTTCCATTAGCGTACGATGAGCTTTCATCAACGAATGCAGTTAACAATCGTGAGTTAACTCTGCAAAAGAATGAGCCTGTGGCTCAAAGGTTAGGACATTGGCCTTCTGATGAACAGGTCGCTAGTTGGAACCTCGGGCGCCGCAGCGCCTGAGGTTGGGTATGGCCGACTGATGACGGCTAATAAGCCAGAAATGGTCATTTCAGTCTCCCTTGTCTTTCTGCCTATATCACTAGCCACTCTGTGGCTGCTGGCTGGGCTCTAGAGTGAGCCCCAAAACACATCGAGACGAGGGAATCCTGTAACCGATCGGTGAGCACCCATCTACAATTGTTAATATTGCCGATCGAAACCGGCAAGATAACGAGTTCGTGGCGCAGTGGGTAGAGCGGTGGACTTCTAACCAACAGGTCATGAGTTCGAGCCTCAGACGTCGCAGCACCTGGGGTTGGGTATAGTTGACTGATGATGGCTTATAAGCCAGAAATTGCCATTACAGTCTCACTGTCTTTTTCAGCAATATGCATCTGCTTATTCCATTACTAGCCACTGTGGGGCTGCTGGCAGGGCTCGAGAGCGAGCCTCAAGGCAGAGCGGAACGAGTGAGTTCCGTTAGCGATCAGTGAGCCTTCATCAACGAATGCAGCTAATATTCGCGATTTAAACCTGCATGACAACGAGCCTATGGCTCAGTGGTTAGGGCATCGGACTTCTGATCAACGGGTCGTGGGTTCGAGCCTCGGGTGGAACATCACCAGGGGTTGAGTGTGACTAGCTGCTGACGGCTAACGAGCTAAAAATGACCGTTTAAGTCTCCCTTGTCTTTGCCGGCAATAGTCATCTGTCTACAAATATGTCAGACGCTTACATATATGCTAATTTGATCATCGCCAATGACGAAGTGGGCGCAGTCGTGACTGGCGCGTGAGTTCGTTTGTAATCAAGCATAGCTGTGCTGCAATCGTAACCATATCCTTAACCCTAACCGTAACGCCACACCCAACCTTACATATAATTTCCCTGGAATGCGGAGTAAAGCCGCCGAAATAACGTGGCATAATCATTCTCCTGTACTGTCGGGGAGCAGGGAGAGGGATAGTGGCACATAAACACTTCTTATCCTATTTCTGAAAGCTTACTGCATTTTGACAAAGTTCCCGCCCAGAGATCATGCGGAAACGGGTTGGCAACCGACAGCCTCTGCTTATCCAGTATCAGGCCAATCAAATAAAATACTTGCAGTGCGCAACACCATATGTGCACTGTCAATTATGGTTTATAAAGTGGAGGGAAGGTGGAAGGTTTGTGCAGTACGTATACCATGATCGACAGCTTACACGCGCGATAGTTGGTACACAGCCTATGCGATAGTCTTTTGCGTCTGGAGAACAGGGCTCTTAATCTGTACGGCCGTTGTTTTGCGTGAGACCGAATGCATTGCCCGGACGCCTAGTTACATTACAGCACCCTACAGAGTACTCGATAGGCCTTGTCGGCCTCCAGCGATGTACACTGCGAGCTAAGGTGTTTCCAAATACTGCTTTTAAAGTCATTTTCTCGCCTTTTTACTTGTCGGTCCGGTAGATGGTAAGCAATGCTCTTGGAATAAAATCGGGTCACCTGACACAGACAGAGGGGAAGTTGTAGGCACACGTG
Source organism: Schistocephalus solidus (assembly GCA_017591395.1). NCBI lineage: Eukaryota > Metazoa > Platyhelminthes > Cestoda > Diphyllobothriidea > Diphyllobothriidae > Schistocephalus > Schistocephalus solidus. The sequence continues at coordinate 80,180 of WEDG01001046.1, forward strand.
GAGGCACGAGGTTTTTCTTCCCGACATCATCGGTCCCCAAAAAATCAGCACCTATGGTCACTCAACAGCCAGATCACATAGGGCTTCACCGGACAGTGGTTTGATGACGTTGCTTGGAGGTCGACTTGTTTCATTCAGTATCTGGTTTCGAAAGTACTCGCATCCGTTCATCCCTCCAACGCCCAATTTTAAGATTACAAGATTGTATCGAACGGTGGCTTATGAAGCATCCTTTGCTGAAGGGCAAAATTCCTCAGCTCGCACCGATTTGTAGGTAAGTGATCTGCCGAATCGATGTTCAGTCACGCCTGAAGGTAATAGAAGAGAAGAGGCAAGTTCAAGGAAGCTGTCGTAAAGAAAGAGACACGATCGCTGGACCAAGAGCTCTATTAACCTGGGCAATCCGATGCCCTTATCTGACTCTGTCCTTGAGGATGGATTCGAATGAGATTCCAAAACGTCAAGTTAATAGTGCTCTTGTTCCAGTGATCGCAGCTTCATGCCTGAAGATATCATGACTGCATGGTCTGTCACCGTTTACTAGTCCTATTCGAAGGTCACCGTACCCTTAACTGAGCTGCCCTGCCTGCCTGCCAGCCGTGCGCTAGCCCTATGACCAGCAGCTAGGTACCTAGCGGTCTCAGCTTTGCAGAATTCTTGTAGTCTAGACGCGGCGGTCTAGATCCGTCGTTTATCAAAGTCTCAGATAGAAAAGAGTCGGGAGCTTATGAAACGCATTTAACGTAACAAAAACTAAAAATGGCTAGCACTTAAATCGAAGTTTTATTTATTTCCGACAGTAGCGCCGATACTAGTAAACAACTTGTAAGACTTTTCGAAGAGCTTTAAAGTGCACTAGACTATCCTGATGAGGTAGTAAAATCGATTGACCGGAAAAATAAGCACACGTAATTTCCAACATGTTTACACGTTAACCTTTGAGTGGACATATTTTCAGCAACCTGGAGAAATTACTCATGAAAAAGAGGTATTTTTTCACCTTCAAACAGGTGGTTAAGGTATGTATGAAATTAATAGAATTTTATAACCTGACTACAAAAAATGCAACCATTGCTTTGTATTGTATGCTGTAATATCTTCCAGTTCTGGGCTTGAACAATGGGATATTTTGGTTTATCAAGAGGCCTGTAATCAGGCATTTTTGAGACCCTCACATGATTATACATGTAGCCTACTATAGGTAGACGTAGTAATGCTATTTACAAATGACATAGTTTGAAAAATGCCTGCATACATCTCTCGCAGGTCAGGGACAAGGAACGTCTCTCCCCTGCAATACCGGTGGGAATTGCTCGGAGTGTCAGAAAGGGCACCTTCTCTCGTATCCCAACCTCGACACTAACCCTACCCAAACACTTTCCGCAACTGTAATCCCAACCTAAAATCTGCACTTATTTCCCTGGAAGTAAGCGCAAAGTTAGAGATATCATGGGGGGTGTTCCTAGGCCTCCCTCCTGTCCTGGGGGATACATAGACAACCCATAACATTACGCAATTTGATTATGATCGATTGTGCTATTCTATAAAGCCCAGGAAAACCCCCTCCGTTAGAACATGTATTTATATGCACATTTGCTCGAAAGAAAATACACAGTAGATAGACTTACATTTTGAATTTAATCAGGGAACAGTTTTGGATATGTGATTTCACAGAAACTAAGTAGGGGGAAATTAATTTCTGCACACATCCTTCCTATAAAACGATTACATATATATTGGGACCGCAATTCGTTCATAAAGACATACTATTACAAAGGTACTTGGTCAAAAGTCAGAACCCTATCGTGTTAGACAAGATTTTTGATTATGTTTCCTGTTAGTTCGTTTTTTTTAGCCTCATTGGCATGATCCTTTCAGCTTAAAATCTTGCGACGAATTGCAACCAGTGGTGTTGAGCTCCTGCGCATGCTGTTGCCCTACAAGTAGCGGTTCTATATGTGATTATTTTCTGTCTTCATTGACACTTACCATCTCCTGAGCTCACCGATGTATAGTCCGAGCAGACAGTACCCCCTAAATGTTTATTTCCAATCAGTATAGTTCCATATGTGTAAGGGCACTGGGCACTGTCTCTGAAGCCCTCCCCACTTTTACACACTTTGGTTAATGGTCACCTAGGGGGTTTCGGACCTTCACACCACCTTTACACCACTTTTATTGCTTCGCTTGTGATGTTGTCCTCGAATGTTGGATTTTCTGGGGGGGCAGGGATGGGGATGGTTGAAGGGCGGGTCCGAACTAAGCGCATCTTTATCGTCTACGACCCAAAGTTGTCCCTTAATACCGTATTCGGAGTCATAACCTGAGGGCTACGCTTACCTAGACTATCATTACCGCCACCACCCGCTCACTTCTGACCTCGAGCAGCCAGGTGTAGAAGGCGGGGTTGTGTGTGTGTGTGTGTGTGTGTGTGTGTGTGTGTGTGTGTGTGTGTGTGCGTGTGTGTGTGTGAATGTGTGTGTTTGGGTGCGTGCGCATGTATAAAATTCTGAACAGGAAGGGCTGGGGTGGGAGGGGGAGGCGAGGGGAGGATAGGAGATAACAACTACAATTTTGTGACATCCGTCAGTCACTCACATGTTACCCTGAGCGTTAACTGCGCCCACCGGCTGTGTAAATCCAACACTTACCCTCCGTCCCCACCCCCGCCCCATCCCACTCCTCAAGGATCCTAAGCGGACACGTGCCGTGGTTGATCGTGGTGAGTGCGGAGGAAAAACACGACACGGGCATATGCGTGCATGGGAGTGTTTGTGTGTACGTGTGTGCGTGTATGTACCCAGATGCCCAGCCTGACTTCCACCGACTGACCTCCCAGGGGGGATAGCACGGAAGTAGGTAGGGGACGTACAGATCGCAGGCATCGGAAACATCTCTGCTCCACCTCCAACCCCAGCCCCCCCCCGCCCTAAAACACAACGTTAGAGATTGGCGTTTGCAGTCAGACTAAAACATGTGCCGACACTGATGCCGCATATGGTGGCAAAGACCGCCTCGGAGATGTCTCCACACCCCGCGGGGCAGTTGCCGGGACGTCGCAGGTTGGAGGAAGGGAAGAGCAGACACGTAAGAGGAAGTTGTGCTCCCCCCAAACTCTAATAGTTATTCTCATTATCAGCCTTGCGGTGGGTGGTCACGGGACGATCATCAACTGCCGCGAAGCCCTATTAATCTGAATTTCATTTGCTATTCGAACTGCCTGCTCTGAGGCGCAGTCAGAGGGATAAAGCGAAAGACGGAACATGGCAGGTCTCGTAGGCGTTACGTCAGGGTCGGTCATTCTAAGCATTAGTCTTACCTACGCCCCCCCCAAAAAAAATCCTTGAGAAAGTGTCTACATATCACAGATGAAATGTAAAAATTTAATATAACTGCTTCATATGCCGAGATTTTTTACTGACAAGACTAAGACCTAATTTTAACCACTTAACCAATTTTATGAACGCTCCTTATTATCCTAGTTCCTACAGGAGTCCAGTGACATGATAATGCGATTTCAGTTTTGCGGTGGTCGCTACCGATCGTTCTACGTGTATAAAAGAAGATAGACGTCACGCCATACCTTCAATAGGACTTGCATGAAAATGTCTGTAGAAACCAAGTATTGCCTTCTGACTTCGCATTACACGTCGGCTTGAGTTATGAAGCCGAGGTTCTCAAGACGATAATTGAACTGCAAACGGGCGATGAACCTACCAAACAAACGGAGAACGACCAACCACAGTGAAGACATTTCCAATATAAAATTAATCGTCTTTCCCATACTCGCGCCTCTGCTGAAGGTGGAAAGTAGTAAAACAAGGTCATGGGGGGAGGGCAGAACAAACGAAGGAAGTCCCCTTTCATCCCGTAACTGCGGTCACGAGCTCTCAGTGACAAACAGCGAAACAAAGGCGATAGGATACGGGAATTGGAATCCCCCGAAATAAAGGTGGTGTTGAGCTAAATTCCATGGATATAAGGGTTAGTTTTAATTTCAAGCCTACACGGACACGCAGAAATAGGTACCCTTCTTGGAATTTAACGTAAGGGCGCCTAATAGGGATGCCTTGGATGGCCACCCAAACAGGACACGGAAATGGGAACCGCCCACCGGCTTAAAATAGGTGACCTTACGGTAAATTTCGGTAAATAAACGCGTATCTTAACCCTAGCACTAGCCCCAACATAAACTAAACCCTACAGTTAACACGATAATAATCCTAAAGTTGAGTCTACTGACGAACCTAACTCAAACTCTCCCCCTAGCCTCAAGCTTAAACCTAACCCTAAACTTCATCCGAACCCTCAATTTAATCCTAAACACAATTTACCTGGCACTTCGAGCAAAGCCACATGTGTTGTGGACGGGGTTTCTTGTTCTTCTCTCTTACCGACATCAACAAAGGCAAGAGACAATAGCAAACAGCAATACCCATTCTTAGGCTGGCGGGCATCTGGGTGAAACCCCCTGTGCTTGGAGCCATGGGTCCGTGTCCTGCCAGCTGTAGTGGGGAGCAATCAATCATCGGGTTCCCAACCCGAGTTTGAGGTGTAGCGGAAAGAGGAAGCTAAAAACGCCAAAAGCAGTAACTTCAGTCCTGAGACTTTTCATCAGCAACGGCTTCAAAATAGCCTTACTGTCACCCTGCGTTTATGTTTCACGTATTGGCTGGGGAACACTGAAGCTGGAAAGCCGTGAGGATGAGGCTGGTAGTAACCCTACCTGACGCGCCACATGAAGTCCAAACACACCACATACATTCTCCACACTTGCTGCAAATGTCCTAACTTTTTTGGAATTTCCGACGTTAATCACTAACTGCGTACCCACCGAGTGGTTATTAATTAGGTGCGTAGCCATGCGGGCAATCAAGCAAGAGATTTGCACACATTTTCGAAGCTGCATTAGGGTTAGCTCGAAGTGTAAATTGACTTATTCGTCTCCATCAGAGTCATACCTAAGTCTAGTCATAATGCAGGTACTTAAGCTGACCAAACTGACATGGAATTGTCATAAACTTTAAGAACATGAATGCCTTCACATCAGCTGGAATATCTAACACGTTATATTAACATCTAAAAAATCTCACAAACGGACTGGGGCTGTAGTATGCCCCAGTAAGATTCAACGATATCAATCTTGGATTTCAGCCGTTTAACCTGCCTAGGAATTACTGGCTAACTTGACATAAATCAGATGGAAGAAAGCTTTATTGACACAGTCCAAAAGTTGATAAGAATATTCGAGCCAAAGTCCATCAGCTGCAGCGAGATATGGGCGTAAAATTCATAAACTGCTAGTAGACAGTTAGTAGCATAGATATGTTGTCGGATTGGCTATACGGACAGTACAGGTACTAGATAAAAGCGCAGACACGTGTTCTGCCGCTATTGTGTCGTTGCGTGACACAGCTGCGAGGGGTTCGGCTCATCAGTGAGTCCTCCGAACATTCCCGTGTGGTTACTAATAATTCAAAAGGTCTATTCTGCTAGCTGCCTACTGGCAGCTTACGAATATTACTAGGATATCCCACCGTAACTGGTGGATTTCGGCTCGGACTAAGTCTATCAAGCTTAATTCTGGCCAATATGCTCTAAGGTAATGATTAATATCTGAGAAGCTTATAAGGTAATGGTAGGTTACATAGAGGACCAAGAAAGCCAGGAACCCCAGGCCCGTGTAATACGGGGCCGGTGGTAATAGGGGTTTTTGCTGGTGGGACATTACAGCGGGTAACATAAGGTGTATACGGTCCCTGAAGACTTGCATATGTTGTCCTTTCTGCTCTTTGAATTTACTAATTCGATAGTGCACATGTCTTAAAAAGGCTCAAATAATTTTATGGCCATAGTAGATAGCGGCTTGAGAGCCCCGGGATGATTAAATTGTCGGTTTCACCATCACAGTCTTCGGTAGAATCCTGTTGCTTCGACATCGGTGTAAAAAGCATAATTTTCTAGCGTGAAATATTCGCGAATTGCGCACTTTTCCATCGTTGGGCATAAAGCACAACACGAGGACGGGGTTTTCTGGCTGTATAGGTGCTGTACATAACCTAATGTTACTGATTAAAAGGCGACAAGTTCAAAACTTGAGTATCTGCCAGAAAGCAACAAGCGAAACACTGCAGGACCCACTGATGAGACGCATTCCTCGCAGCTATCATGTAGCGACAGAATATCGGCGAAAACTCTTGCCCAAGAATGTAGTTAATACCTGTGCCGTCATTATGGCCAAAATATACAAAAAAGCTGGGGTTTTGAGGTGGTTTGCAAAACCTCTTAATAAATAAACAAGTCTTCCCAATTTTTTCCTCCTAGTGAAGGAGATAAAATATGGGAATTATATGTGCTATCTCCCTGCCTGCTAACTCTAGGTTAACATATTAATACCGCTTCTGTGCCAGTAGGTTTCCGACACATTACCAGCGTAAACTACCAAATGTGTATGTTAATGCAGCGTGATATGGCCAGGCGCGCTAAAGAACCCTGACTTGGCCTCGCGGGCTCCGCGATTCAGAACCCTAGGCAGACACAATGGTGCGCATTCCTATCCATCGATTGGACTTGTTGTGCAAACGCGACAATCGCCAAGTGAGTGCTTGAACTCACTGCAGAGACCGGCTAGGTTAAGCCTTTCCTAAAAATAAAAATGGGGCATTTTGAAGGCCCTCGCGCCTTAGGCTATTTTCTGGCCGAAATATGGACATCAAAAGCAGCAGCAATAGGGGTGCTCCAGCGCTGGTTATCTTCTGGCGCTCGGAGCTTCTGCCAACCCACATCTGATCATATGCCATTGTTAAGCGAAACCCGCGTCCTCCGATACGGATGGAATGCTGGCGCAGGTATCATCATTTGTAGAAATGTATGATTGTAGTTAACATTCAAAAATCTTTGGGGGGGGGGGGGAGAATAATTGCTTTTAACAAATACCATAAAAGGGAGGTAACAGCGGCGCGCCAGCCCGGTCATCTTAATCCGCTGCCAGAAGATAGGCACCTATGCAAATTCAGTCTCTTGCGCATTACACACTAGTTACCTTCCAGGTCCACACGGCGTACTTACGAGAACTCACCGATTTTTTATTTCTGCAGATTCCATTACCGAGTCCACCAGAAGCAATGAAAACCACTTCTGCCCTGGATAGGGAACACAGGTGAATTGAGCTTGCATTTTTTAAAGATGAAGCAGACTTGTACTGCGTCTGTCTCGCCCTTCTTCCCAACCCGTCAGTTCTGATGACAAGGGGAATGTGAGTGTAGTTGCCGGCGAAGACAACCAAGCCATCTACGTGCACCACGAAAGACCTGCTTCTTAAGTTAACAAGTAACAGACTTACATAAAGAGCTCTAAGTCCCACATGAGCGGGAATGTCTTAAAGGCAAAATAAATGGGGGCTATTGCAGATTGACCCATATTCCAAAGTATAAGGGAGTTAACCTAGCAGCTGGCACCCTTCCATGTTACGACATTTCGCGTCTTGAAAATACGTCTATGGATGGCAAATCTAGCTTAGTAAAGAATATATAAGGTTACCACGAGGAAGGTCACCTCAGTATCGGTCTCACTCCCTCTCTCTCTCTCTCTCTCTCTCGTGAACCAGTTGCCTGGGAGCACCTTTCTGCGCACTGGCGATGAGATCGGAAGCAGTGACCGAAGTGACCTGAGTCTCCGCCCATCACCTGCCACATGCATGTAGCACAACAGTCATAAGAACTCGTGCACTCATCGCAGCCCGAAAAAAGCGTACTGTGAGACATCGTGTTGGGTTTAAGGAAACAGCGACTCGGACCGTTTGGGGCAGTGCAGCGGTTCTGAAACGCTGCGGTGCGTCAGAGTAGTGTAACGTGAGATGGCGGGTAGTACGGAGAGACGATCCAAAGACAATCGAGAATTACGATGCATTTCAAAACTACACCTAAAGTTAATTCATTCCCCCATTCAGTGGTTTGGCCACATGTAACACGCACTTAGAAATAGAGAAGTCACCTTGAATTGTGTGTAGTGTCTTGTTGTTCAGTCACCGTGCGCTATTTTTACATTTATCTCCAGGGTTCCTTGGTATATCGAAATTGTGAGTAATTACTTTTTTGCAGCCCAGGTTTTCACCATGAGAGAAGCAGCAAAGAAGGGCGAATGAAAGCGATCCCAGTTCAAGTTCTGATCTGAAATCGTCATCAACAGATTCGTACCAGCGTGTCGAAGGGGGTGCCGAGGAAACATAGTCGAAGTTGACCCTAGTAAGAGGCAGAAGAAGACCGACTTTGGTGAAAGTGGATAATTAACTACCTGAATTTTGCTTTCACCGAGGCCGGAGATGATAACGTCCTCATGTGCATGACTGTGGCGAGAAGTTGTTCAATGACAAATTTGTCGTTGTGAAATATAAAAAAACAAAAGATTTCAAAAAAATAGAAAGCTGGCAAACAAGGATGGTCACCAGTTTAATGACAATAATGCGGAAAGGCAGCTTGCAGTATTTGCGAGTAGCCGAGCCGAATATATACAAGACGAAATCACATAAAATACCACAAAAATCAATTCTACCTGCCGACTTCTCACGAGTGTAATATGTGCTTGATTATAACAATGAGCGAAAATTTAACAAAATTTCTTTGCCTGAAAATACTATTTGCGGGAGAATGGTTTCTGTGTCAGTTAGTACTGAAAGGCCTGTCTCTGCAAGTACAATGTACTCGTACAAAGACTGCGTATGACGAATAAAATTTCGTCAATTTAATTAATTATGCGGCATTTAGCGAAATGCACAGTTGTCTACCTGTTTCACACAAAGACAGAAGGCCACAGATGTCTTTGCGGTAAGGAACTTGAATATCGTACCGAAGTTGGGAAAAAGTCGGGATTTCCTGGAATCCTTATGAGGGGAAAGTGATGGAAGTTAGTGTCATTAATTTGGCTGAGAACTGCAAATAGACTAACAACTCATCGTTTTTTTCCATATAATGTGATAGTACCCAGCAATAATCTTGTACCTGGCATGGAGTTTCCGCTGGATCAGGTCACAAACATCGGGAACTTCACTGAAGCAGGAACCCTGGACCTGCGAACATTTGCATAATTTTGTTAGGACAGGAATCCAGAATCCTGGTGTATACTGCTGTAGATAGGGGGTTTGTTGGTTAACCCACAGAAAAAACGTTACTCGGTTTCCAACACTGAAGAATGAATTCGAGGCACTTTTGAGCGCAAAATGGACACATTTTGACACTGCCTTAGTGAGAATGACTGATGTGCGAAGCTCCTTCGTCTGCGTAATATCTCTTCCAGATAATCAAACCCCAGCCTACAGGCAAACTGATGTCAAATCTAGGTCGGAACAACAAGGTCATCTACCCAACTGGCAACAGGTTTAAAAACGGGCAAAAAACTACAGGTTTGTGTAGAGTTGCATTTTGAAACACTGGCATATGTGATAGATCAACACCTTTTGTCGTTCTTAGCAGAAAATTGGGATAACGGTCTCTTAGCGGATTTCACTATCCGGATCTGGCGTCGTGGGCAAGCACTTGCATTTCTAAGAAAATATCCCGCTGAATTCCTTCTAGACATACGACTAGAGGCAACATCCACTCATCTCTTCAAAAGCACTTTTAATTCCTTTGCAATATTTTTCCGGAACTATTGTTGTGAACAGATATTTAAATCCCGCCTAATATTTAAGACCAGAAGGTGAAAATTCATTTTGAGGGGAGGAGAAATTGGAAAAGTGCTTGTCGTAAACAAGACCTATTATAACTGACATAGTCCGACGAAACTAGTCCTACCCCTCTTCGTAAATGTTTATACCCTGAACATAAATCACTTTTTGCGTAATTGCATTACTTTTGAATTAGCAAATATTTCGCCTTCATAGTAGTCATGCTCTACATTGCGAATATGGCGGTATTTGAATACAGTTTTTTAAAGGCATTTCACATTGTTAGACAATTCGCCCTGGTCCGAGCCAATTTGTCCAATTTTAAACCCTAACGAAGATGCATGTTTGAGAATCAGTTGATAAGAGTATTAGGGACTTGAGAGTGGTAGCAACTCGCACTGAGCTGACCTGATTCCTGGAAAAAGCACGCTCATCCATTTCGCTCTTTTTGGTCAGTGTTCGGACCCCAACTGATGGTTCCTACTTAAGGGGGGGACATGACAGGTCAGACAACCTCCCCAGTTCGCAAACAGAAAGGCGGAGTTAGTGACCACTTAAGAGGAGACTCATAATTAGAACGCGAACTCTATTCGCTCCGTGTTCGTGCTGCATACCTGAATTCAATCTCCAAGAGAGGATGAAGGAATGGAAGGATGCAGTTACCAGGCGGTATCTTATCGGCAGTTTGATGGACCACACAGCCCCCGACAGCCAAGCCTGAAAATGGACGCGGCGCAGTAAGGGCACAATTGAACATGGTGTCCCCATCACCAGTATTCTTTATCGACGCGATTGTAATCGGATGCTCTGGATCTTCTGTACTGCCCTCAGTCCATCTGAGCACCCTTAATCTGCCAGCTTTACCTGTATAAGCTGTGGGATATCGGTGCGCTTATTAATCAAAACTAAATGACTCGCGATCGAAGCAGTTGACAGCCTTTAAAAATGATGGCTTGCTCGTCCATAATATCCTGTTCACCGGTATGATGACAGTCCGACCGTCGGTTTCGACGAGGTCCGCCGTGCGTCCCACAGCAATTCAACGCAGGGACGGTGACCTGTGCGTGAATAAGAGTATAGTGCGAATAGAATTGCGCTGCATCTACCGCACTATCCCCCCTCCTCCACTTGGACCCGGTGTCGTAACCAAGTCAGGAAGACCGGGGATGGGAGGGGACGCAGGTACTGATGCAGCTAGAGCCACCCCACAGCCTGCTGCCACATCTGACTCGGATCCCACGGAGATGGATCGCCAATATCATGCCTTGGTTGGCAACCGAAGGAGATGTGGTTAACGATCTCTGACGCATCCTGCCATGACAGTGGCACAGCCAGCCTCATTCCTTGAAGCGGATGAACTGTTGCATTAAATAAAAGCAAAGAGCCAAAGGGCTTGTGACACGTGTTCGACGGATTCTTTAAGCCACGTCAGGCCGATATGCTTTTAGGCACCCACGACGCAGTTATGTCTCGAATGACCACCAACTGACTCCTTCTCCAAGTGACTTTGATGGCACTCCTCCTCCTCCTCCTCCTCCTCCTCCTCCTCCTCCTCCTCCTCCTCCTCCTCCTCCTCCTCCCTCCTCCTCCTCCTCCTCCTCCTCCTCCTCCTCCTCCTCCTCCCTCCTCCTCCTCCTCCTCCTCCTCCCTCCTCCTCCCTCCTCCTCCTCCTCCTCCTCCTCCTCCTCCTCCTCACTCCTCCTCCTCCTCCTCCTCCTCCTCCTCCTTCTTCTGTGGAGCTATCAGAGAGCCTCACCTGACGTTTTGTTGGTTTGTTTGCTGGAACCTGCACGTGTGCGCCTGACGGTGCCGAATTGTGTGTACGCGTGTGAGCGTGCCAGATGGAGTTTTGAGGTCGCATTAACTACCCCACCAGATCTCATCTCAGTCGAGTGGACTGTCAGCTGCCTGCAGTACACGATAGGAAAGGAAAGAGGAGCCAAGATCGACCGCGTGCTACCTCCTGGGTTATCGCGATTGACTGAAAGTCGTGGATTGGAAAGTAGACATTCGATTAGGTAAGTCGACCCGCTGAAAGCTGACCCAGGTCGCAACTTGCCCCCTTTGTAAAGTATCCCTGTACCAACTCTCATCCATGTAATATCCCGATGTGTAAAAACAAAATGAAGTCTATAGCCTAGTTAATCAGTGAGCGCACGCCTAGCTCAAGTCTTCTTAAGATCGCCTTACCAACGTCACACAAAGATGTAGGAAGTGTATGCTGCGTCAGTCTTATTCGCTGTAACCATCCGCACACTCAAGTCACCCCAGCCTCATCAGAAACTAAAAGGCCCTCCTCTGTTCAGATGGGGAATCTTTGGTTGGAGAACCCACCATCGGTTCGTCCATGGGATGACAGAATCAGTTTCCCTCTCTTTGACTTCCAGCCTCAGTAGCCTAATGTTAAGATATTTTTTTTCGGAAAAACGGAAGCAATAGTTTGAGTTGACACTTTTACCGGGTCACCTTTCTTATAGTTAGCTGTCAGTTTTCCCATATGCACGGGTTAATATGCTACCAGTAAAATAGTGCGGAATGGACTGCAAGCACTTTTTCTGAAATAACTTTCCCGGAATCATCATATATACTTAAGAGACTTATTATTGAGGCAAGTTGAGTAGGGGAAGGAGATATCTATGCTGTACAATTAAATCAAGAAGCCCCCGGTGACTTGGGCTTTTTGTTATCCAGCCCCCAGAAATTGTTCAGATTTTTTTGCCAGTTTGGGTTAAATATTCGGCTTGGGTTCGGATTAGCACTAGGTATTATGCTTGTGATTTAATATTCAGATTATGATTTATGTAAGATGCAACGTTAGTGTTAGGATGAAACTGTGCTACGGGCTTACGCCTTTGAGGTCGTGATTTGACGATTGCCGTCACTCTCCGCCACTGTGAGAGGAAAATGATGACAGTTGTTCCTCGTACGATCGGTGCTATCACCAGCACTGCAAGCTGCAAGCTGCTTCAATGTTTCATAGATCAAGTCATATGATCGAGTAAACTACGCGAGAGAAGAAAGTACGTGTTAAAACCAGGATGGAGGCACAGCACTTTATACTCTCGCATTTGACATCTGGCTCCAGTTGAAATTGCTGCGATAGACCTTCAAGCTTACTGATTTATGTATGCTTCAAAAAATAGAGTTCTTTGGTGCGAAAGGACACTGCTTGTAGTTCTACCTTAACCGATTCTTGTGCAGCCGTTGGCTATCGAATCATAATTACTAATAAAGTGCGACGGGGTTAGGCAGATTTGTTAAAAGCCTGTTTTCAAAGAAAAACTTTGGATGCTGAAGACATTGGAAGTCATTAAGGGTTTCTAAATAACAACATCGAATAGAGTTAAAGGTGAATTGAATTTACCAAAGAGTTCAAATACATGAAGCCAACAGAAGAGCAGTTACAAACTTAAAGCACTAGGGTTCCGATCCAGTAATGCCTTACTAAACGGATAAATATAATAAAATAAGAAGACATTCAGCTGCTTGCACATTGTAAGGGGAATAAAGACCTGAGATTATTTTGGCAGAGACGCCTGTAGTCGGTACTGTGGAATTAACACACAGACCTTATATTCCTCACTCTTCTGAATTGGAATTTACAACAAAACAAACCAACTTAATTTTATCAGAAACCGATTACAATAATAAAGAAAAGCGGATCATCCACTCAAGGATATTCTGTCTACTTACATGGTTTCAGTGACAGGAAACGGAGGCCGATCTAACTGAGTAGGAGGACCACGAAGCAACCGCTCTTATGAAAAGGTGCAGCGCGTGAGGGCTATTACGGCAGCTGACCTCAGCATTTTAACTATATGACGGTTGCTCCGAGTTGGCACATTAAAATCGTTACTGGCACGAAGACTAATGACTGAGTACCATCTCTTTCTCTACATGACATAACCAGAAAATGGACTAAAACCGGGAAACAACCTTCAGCGGAGTGACTGGATAATTTTCATACTCTCACCAGAGTTAATCAGTAGCATACATAGGTTTAAAGCTTGAGTCTTGTTAGTTTGCATTCGTTCATGAAAGGTCACCGATCGCTAACGGAACTCCCTCGTCCCGTTCTGCCTTGAGGCTCACTCTCGAGCCCCTCCAGCAGCCACACAGCGACTCGAGAGTGAGCCTCAAGGCAGAACGGGACGAGTAAATTCCTTTAGCCATCGGCAAGCTTTCACCAACGAATGCAGTCAATATTCCCCATCGAAATTGGCAAGAAACCGAGCCCTTAGCTCAATGGTTAGTGCGTTGGCCTCCTGATCAAGGATCCCGTGTTCGAGCCTCGGTTGGTGCACCACCTGGGGTTGGGTATGACTGGCTGATGATGGCAAATTAACCCGAAATGGCCATTCCAGTCTACCTTGACGTTGCCAGCAATATTAATCTACTTTTTAGTTCTGCCAATACTCATGACCCATTTCGAACAACTCCGCGTTCACGCACACTTTCGGGTGGTGGTTACAATAGGGAAATTGGGGTGCTTGCATCAAAAAACCAAATATAGTACGCCGAGGGTTGACTGCTGAGCTGAAACCTTCACAGGAACCATACGAAAACGGGTGAAATGGGTGTCGGGATTTTCAGTCAGAACGGCAGGTCAAGGTTAAGGTATAGTTATAAAAAACAGCGCTTTTCAACAATAATTTGGGCTCCAAAGGGGCATCAGTCTAAATGGGTAATTTTACTGCATCCTTATGATATGTGAGTAGACCGACTTCCAATGGCATGGATCCGAAAAATAAAGTCTGGAGGATAGAAAATCGAAACCATATCAATTAGCGTGAACTGCAGCATAGTTTAGTGCGGAGTTTCGATAAAATGAATAATTGGCCCTGTCCATCTAAATACGCCAACGGAGCATCTTTAACCACTAACGGTGAAAGATAAACCATGATTATCGAAAATTCCGCAGTGCCTCCACTGGCCGATATGGAAGGGGTGTGGTTCCAGCAGAATGAAACCGTAGATTACACTGTCGAGAAAACTTAAAAAGGCCCGAATATGACTCTTGAGGAAAGATACATTTTTGCGAATTCTGAAATCCAAGTGATTGCGATCACCCAACGTAAATCTCGACATTTTCGAGTGAAGATATCTGAAAAAACGACCCGACGTAAACGAGCATGAAACTTTGCGGGACTTAAAAACAGCATCGGAATGTAAAGTGATCCGAGGATAGAAGAAACTGTGAAACATGTCATAGAAAATCCACTAGATGGAACAGTAATTTACGGTGATACAGAAGGATACCAGTTGATTAAAAAGTTGTGTTCCACAAGTAAAACTTGCACCGTACCTTAAACATGATATTTCACACTTTCTGATAAACACTGCTTAAAAGAACATTGAGTCTTTTTATCCCCCATGTAACTCATTGTCCCCGATGTGATTGCGCCCTATAAACTGATGGTTTCAGAATCTTGGAGACGACTGTACAAGTTACCCAGCCTTCCATCCCTGAAAGAGGGAGACTCGGAACTTCCACGGTACTACATGTGACATTGCGCTAAATTTCAGGAATACACCGTCTCTGATGATGGTTTCGAGTGCGAAGCAGAAACCTCAGGCTAATAAGCTTCAAATTTCAGCAGCCGCGTCTTCTTCTGAACTGCTTTCTAGAACTCACCTCGTCACTCTTTTGACATAGAACGTGTCCGCGGCGAGAGTGATGTCTCAGTCGGCGGAAACCTGCAAGTGCAGCGGTCGCACTCACATGTCACAGTACTGAGCTGATGCTATCATGAAACTTGCGCATGTGCGTCACTATGAGAAAGTATCTTTGAGCAAAATGGCCACTGTCATCGTCTTAAGTTGTTACTAAAACTGCCAGTTTGTATGCTACCAATAGTAAACTCAAAGCCACACACTTAGTTTCCCTCAAATACATTGAACTGAACGGAATACATGCGTACTGCGGTAGAATTTGGACGAATGGACCAGCAGACAGGTCGGTGGCGGTGGGAGAGAGGTAGAGAAGAGGCGGGACTGCATTTAGGCAAGATGAGACGACGAGTGAGCAAAAATAACTCACATGGGCGTGGAAGCCGATGTGGGCGGAGGACGCCGCACTTCCATTAGCGTCCACCTGTGCGCCCGCCGATGTCGGTCTGTGATAAGAAACACCACAAAACCACTCCAAATTACAAAAGCGCCGTGCGCAAAAGTAGCAACAGCAGTAAATACAGGAGTACTGGCGGCGGTGGCCGAATGACTGTATCGCTGTCTGGTTACTGCTCCTCCCTTGCCTCCTTGATGAGCCCGTGTCAATCTATTAGCTCCAGCTGAAGTAGCAAAAGGGACTGCGGTGATACTAGGGTGGGCAGCGGTGCGACAGGCAGGACCGCGGAAGCATAAATGATGGACAGGTGTGCGTGCAGTATGTTCTATCCGGTCCGACTGGCCACAATGGCAGCACTTATGCCGGGAAAGACCAACAAAACGGCTGCAGCGGACAGGGGTGGCATAGACGAACACGGGGTTGGACCGTCAGCGAACGTGACGGAGCTAGATAACTAGCCTGGTCGGGACCATGAACAATCCAGCATGAAGTCAATGCACATGGACTGTTAGGAGTATGGAATCCCAGGAGGAAAGTACACGGGATTCACAAATCTGCTATATGGTAGCCATTCTGGAATGTCGAAGAACGCAGCACCAACTTTAAAGAACAGATTTGGTAGTAAAGTTTCAAACCAAGAGGAGGCTATGGGCGATTCATGCTGCGTACGACAGTACATTCTTGAGGCAAATAACAAAATTTTTACTAATTCCCTTCTCAATATGCTTGTTAACTGGAGTACAAGTCATAAGTAAGGTACTTTAAAGACTGTTGGAGACTCTGAGAATGTTCTATGCATAGGAGGATATGTTTGACTTATTTTATTACTTGTCCTATAATTTCGGGTGACTGAGACACCAAACATGTGCTTATGGCTTCCCACCGGAGTCAATGCCTCGTAAAACCCACACACGAAAAGCATACGTAAACGTTTTATCGATTTTTAATACACTGCATTCAGGTCGTCCTATTTATTCCAGACTTATGTTCTAGCTGTGGCATACGTGGTGAAGGTATATGACTTATTAAGCCAGGAGGTTGCTGGATCGGAATCACTTATATGTCCCATCCATAGGACACGGGAATCGGAACACTCCCTCCCACGCATAATACACGTGGTCTTGCGTTTTATCTTAGAACGGGTAAAGCTTTCGTGGTCTGATCCTAACATTACCCCAACTCATACTTGTAACAGTAATCTTAATCCCAACCGTACCCTTAACCCTAACTGCGCATTAACCATAATAATAATAATAATAATAATAATAATAATAATAATAATAATAACCATAATAATCACTGCGCATTAACCATAATAATCACTGCGCATTAACCATAATAATAACCCCCAAATTAACAGTAACCATCACCTTCGTTTCACAGTAATTTAGCGGAAAGCCGCTTGTATTACGGGCGATTCCTGTGGCAGTGTCCTGCTGCGGGGTCCATCTAAGCGTTTCTTACTGGTTGAGGAGGGGTGGAGGTCTTAAGACTGACACCTGCGGTTGTCAGGAAAACACGACGGCAAATAACGAAGAAAATGGATGTAAGTGTGGCAAAGAACAGTATCAAGAATTAGCTGCGATCGCTGGGATCTTCTCAGTCACTTCCTAGGACTCGCATTTTCGCTTGTGTTAGCATGAGACATGTTTTCTTCATATATGACCTCACCTTCCCTCCGGCATTCGCGACAAAGCCTGCTGGCCAGCTCTACAAACGGTCTGATTAAGTTTATTTGCACGTTTTTCACATCCGGACGAAATTTGCCTATTCATGCTTCTTTCGAGATAGGCAGGGCTTTCGGGGAGGACCGAATGCGTGGCGAATTTCGGCCACACAATCCATATCCGAGGCTGGCAGACGCGCACGCAGATATACCGCTGTGGGCTGGTGTAAGTGACAAGAAAGAAATGTGCACTGACTAAGGCGCTATGATAATGGCTAGACGCGGTGCTTCCGTCTGCTTTGTTGTCGCTGCATTCGGACGCAATTTCAAATTTACCATTACACACACACACACCACATGACAACGATAATTATGATCATCAGAAGCCATCCCAAGCCTACTTTGGCCGAAAGACAGCACGCCATGCATGCGCACGCACACACAACAGCAAGTCATGGTAAATGCACAGGGAAACCTTAATGCCTAAGTGCATGTGTGTGTGTGCACGATTGTGGAGACATTTAAATGCCACTGTTATCCCACAAAATTCCGCAGAATGGCGAAAGGAAGCTCGTTCACACACACGTCAGTTCGACCGTCGTAGTCTGACGATGTCCACCGTATGCTCCACAGAAGGTTGGTGCAGGGACCGTGACGTGCACGTGGATTAGTTTTAAATGATAGTAGCCTTGCGCTGCAGCTATTGCCCACTCTCCTCCTCCCCACCTCAGCTTGGTGTCAAGACAGAGTCAAGAAGACCGGAGGTGGAAGAGGGCGCAGGTGGTTGCCACCATAACTGGCTCGGATCCCACGGAGTGGGAGTACCATAAAGGCCACATTAAGAAGGAGTCATTGCAGCTTGACTCTCAGTCCACCAGTCATCCATGGTACACAACGCACGCACTGGACTGACCATGCGGTTCGAGTTATCCCGTCGGTTGGCAACCTTGCAAACCATGACTTGTAGCGCACCATGATAGTTCAAGCACGCCGGATCGTTTATGGTGACAAAAATGCGCTGAGCTGTTGACCACACTCCCTCCCCCACCCCCCACAATCAGATAACCGTTCGAGCCGATCTGTTGTCTAATGCGGAAGTGGGCGCAGCTGCTGGTGACCTCATCTACGCGTACTACGTACACGACATGCCCCCCCAAACACAAGCACCAGGATTTCACACAACATGACTTGAACGGCTCACATCTCACATGTGTGAGAGTGCCAGAGGTCACGTTAAGAAGGAGCCATCGCACCCTGACTATGAGACCAGCATTCAGGCACTCCACACAACACACATTGGACTGACTGCGAGGTCTGAGTGTAATTTTTACTTTGCAACCTTCTAACCCACGACGCTTATCGCCCCGTGCTATTCTCAAGCTCAGATAACACATGCAACAGAGGAGCCACATGGAGAAGAAGCCGAGGATCATACTTGAATCTCAATCAGCTATGCAGACTGTGAGCATGTTTTTAGTGGTGATGCGTGTGATCACGTTAGGTGCAGAGGCTGATAAGGAGAGATTTAGTGTTGTGGTATTGCTAGCGGTGTTCTAACGCAGGGTTTCACGGAGACGCATTTGACCTCATAGGCCCATGCGGCATGTGAATGTGCGTGAGCAGTGCGGACGGTTGAGTTGGGTGCGGCATGTGTATGTTGGTGCTCCTGGCACTGATTCGCCGGTCGGGGTGTAGGGGGTACTAGTTAGGGGTAGCATCACACAGGTAGTATTTGGTCGCTCCATTGTCTCGTATAGGTAGTGAATGCTCCTGTGGTCGCCTCCAGCTGGTACCAACTCTCACCTCTGCCTCCTCGAAGCTGGTTCTTCCCAGCGGACACACCCCGGGCAACCACCACGACCGGCGGGCTAAACCAGGTGAGGGTCTCCGGTGTTGTTTGTGTCTTCACACCTGGTACGTCTGCTCCCTTCCCCCTGCTCTTTCCCCTCTCCCGTCCTCCCACTCCCCACACTACTCTTCCCAGCCCACTCTCCTTTCCCCTCCTACTTCTACTCCTTCCTCTCCTCTCGCCCTTCTTTCCTCCTCTCTCTCTCTCTCTCCTGCTCTTCCCCTCTTCCGTCCATGCTGCCCTTCCCCCTGTCTGCTTTTCCAAGCCCAATCCTTTCTCATATCTTTCCTCTCTCTCTTCTCCTCACTTTCACTCTTACTTCTCCCCCCTTCTCCTTCCCTCCTCCTCCACGGTCGAAAAAGTCCAATGGCGATAGCGAAATGCAATCACGTAGGTGGCCCAGGTGAATTGGTCGTTCTCTCACTAACCCAAATCGCGACCAATAGTGGAGTTCGGTAACCACCTGGGATGACTCAACAGCCCTATTTAGGGACAGCACTGCTTATCTCTCGTGGCGGAGGGAACTAGAAAAGGTGTCCTTAACAAATGCTGGGTCTCACGACAGCTGCAGCAGGCCGTGGCTAGCAGACTGCAATTACATGCGGTCGAAAAACTCTATAACAATATCAACAACAACTGCTCTCTAAATATCCCGCACTGTACCCTCCGGGGTACACCCCGGGGCACCCCGCGGACCGCCGCCATCGCCACCGCCACTACCACCAGCGATGGGGACTCTCTCTCCTAAACTGTCCTCATTGCGACCGCACATTCGCCGCACGCATCAGCCTGATCGGTTACTTGCGAATCCATTGTACAGAGACTGGTGAACCAGTGCCTGGAGCACCAACACACAACAGAGATCGCCGCCTCCACTGCCCTCACTGTCCTCGCGCATTCACGCATCGCATGGGCCTATTCGGTCACATGCGCATACATGACAGCGTAATTCACCGCAATGCCGACAACATCGATACCCCATGCACACCCTCCGCTCCTGCCATTCTTACCGCCACTGCCACCTCCACTTCTACGAATGACATCCCCCCAGCCTCTCCCGATTTCTCCTGCCGACACTGCATCCGAAACTTCAACTCACGCATCACCCTGGTCGTTCACCTTCGAATCCATCGCACGGAGGCTGGTGAACCAGTGCCTGGGGCTCCGACATACAGTCGCCACGCCCGCCTCCACTGCCCTCACTGCTCCCGCACATTTACACATCTCATGGGCCTATTAGGACGCATGCGACTCCATGAAAACCTGTGCCAAACCACCGGAGGTTAAGCCATATCAGCGCACACTACCTATACCAAAACTAAGACAACACCCTCACCATCATCATGTACCTGAGAATATCACGGTCCCCTAGAAACCTTGGCTTGAAAGGCTGCCAATCTGATGCTTACAACAGACCATGCCGTTGGCCCAGTGTATATGCTGTGTGTGTCGAGTGGCTGACCAGTGGACTGTGAGTCAGACGGCGATGGTTCCTCCATATCCCCCGATTTAGTGAATCCTGGTGTGTGCATTATGGGGGCCAGGTCATGCTGTGGCACGCGAAGACGGGTACGCCGACCCGTCAGCCAATGCGCCCACTCTCACCTCAGACAACTGACCGGCTCGGACGGTGGTCTGATTGTGGGGGTGGGGGAGAAAGTAAGGTCGACAGTTCAGCGCATTTTCCTAACTATAAGCAATCTGACGCGTTTGAAACTATCACGGTGCGCTAAAATCCGTGCCTTGGAAGGTTGCCAACTGACGGGATAACTCGGATCGCGTGGTCAGCCCAATGTGTGTTTTGGGTGGAGTGGCTTACTGGCGAACTGAGAGTCAGGCTGCAATGACTCCTTCTTACTGTGGCCTTTATGGCACTCCCACGCCATGGGATCCGAGCCACGTGTGGTGGTGCGCCCAGGGGCGGCTCCGGCCGCGCCAGCCACCTGCGCCTTCTCCCGCCTCCCATCTTCTTGACTCTTTCATGACAACGGGACCAGGTGGGGGAGGAGGAGAGAATGCGGTAGCTGCAGCAAAAGGCTACTATCACTTAAAAATAATTCACGCACAAGTCGCTGTCCCCGCACCACCCGTCTGTGGAGTATACGGTGGATATCGTCGGACCACGAAGGTCGAACTGTCGGTTCGCCGGTCTCTGCGATGGATTCGCAAGTGACCGACCAGGTCGATGCATGATGTGCATGTGCGGTGACAATGTGGACAAGATATGTCTGGTGGTGCTGCGTCTGGGGGCCCTGCTGTTTGTACTGGTAGTCAAGCTCGTGGGAGGACTATGGGAAGTGTTGATGGGTGCGCAAGATGTGTTGTCGTCGCGGTGGATTGCGCTTACATGGATGAGCATGTGACCGAGCAGGCCCATGCCATTAGTGAACGCATGAACCGCTCAGGACAGCCGAATTTCTGCATGACTTTCCACAGTCCGTTGCGGTTCATCGTGTCAAAGGCTTTCGTCAAATCCACGAAGGTAGTGTAGAGGTGGGTTCACATCTCCTGGCACTTCTCTTGTAGCTGGCGGGTGGCGAAGATCATGTCGGTTGTTCCGTGGTGTCGTTGGAAGCCAAATTGGCTTTCTGGGAGCAGTCCCTACTCAAGGTGACCGTTCATGCGATTGAGAAGGATACGGGCGAAGATCTTCCCGGCGATGTTGAGCAACGATATGCCTCTGTGATTATCACAGAGTTACCGGTTCCCCTTCCGTTTGTAGAGATGGACGATGGTCGCGTCTTTGAAATCCTCAGGAACTTGTCCTTGGCGCCAAATCTCCTGGAAGAGTGTTGTGAGTTCTGCCATCAGCCGGGGCCCACCGTGCTTGTAGACTTCCGGTGGGATTGCGTCAGATCCCGGTGCTTTCGCGCTGGAAATCTGCTGCACGGACCGGATGGTTTCTGGTCGGGAAGGCGGTAGGTTCATGTAATTTTTCGTGTCATCTTGAGGGAACCGGTCAATGGCAGCATCAGAGATGACTGACGAGCAATTAAGGACACTTCTGAAGTGCTCGTCAGAGCCGAGCAGCGGTGCCGAGCAGCGATGCGGTTACCTTGATGCAGGGCCCTTGATGGCTTAGAATAAGTTTTTCATTTCGTTGTGGTTCGCATACCCATGGATTTCCTCAGCATTGCAGCACATCCAGGCGTTTTGAATCTCCTGCAGCCATTACTGTACAAGGTGGCGGCATCTGAAGAAGGCTGCTTTAGTAGCGTCAGTTTGAAGGTCCATATAGGCTTTGTGTTGTCGATTCTTCTCCGCGAGTAGGTTGCTGATTTCGGCGTCATTGTCGTCAAACCAGTCCTGGTATTGACGGCGTGCGCGTTCGAGGGCTTCGAGGGCGGTGGACTGAATGACGTTTCACAGTTGACACCATCATATCTCCACGGTAGCGTTATCACCTGGAGCATGCAAATCCTCAGTTTCTGGGTTAATTGGTTGCTGAAGTGAAAACAGTGTGCAGGCAAATTTAAAAAATGAGTATTTAAATTACGTGGCGGTCGTTTACCTTGGGGCCTTCGGAGGGGTTGAAGTCGGAGCCTCATCTTGGAGAGGACAAGGCGGTGATCCATCCAAACATCAGCATCATGGATCGCCTTGGTCACCAGCACGTCCTGTCGATCTCGCCTCCGGACGAGAACATAATCCAGAAGCTTGCAGCGCCACGAGCGAGGGTGCATCCACTTGGCCTTCTCCCGCGTCGGAAGGCGGAAGAAGGTGTTGGTCAACAGTAGACGATATTCCGCACAGGATCACAGAAGAAGAAGAAGAAGAAGAAGAAGAAGAAGAAGAAGAAGAAGAAGAAGGGCGTTATCGTTACAGCCACCGAGACCGTGGGGATCAAGCACTCCAAACGCGGGCGTTTAAGTCACCAAGGACAATTTAACTTGTCCCCCTTCGGCACAGTCACCAGCAGGGTGTGCAGACCCTCGTAGAATTTGTCCTTCGCCTCATCAGAGCTCGTCATTGGGGGAGCGTAGGCGCTGATGATGGTGGTGAACTTTTCTCGCCGAAGAGGCAGGCAATGGCTCATCAAGTGATCATTGATACCCTGGGGCAGACAGGGCAGACGTCCGACGATGTCGTTCCGAATTTGGCAAAGGCGATACAAGCGTCGCGTCGCCTTTGACCGTCCGCTCCAGTAGAAGGTGTAGCCAGCACCCACCACACGCAGCTGACTCTCTTCAGAGAATCGGGTCTCGCTGAGGGCAGCAATGTCCACCTTGTAGTGAGCCAGTTCCCGAGCGACTAGCATCATTTGCCGTTCCGGCCGGTTGCTCCTTGGATTATCTAAAAGGGAACTAACATTCTAGGCTGCTAGTGTGAGCGGACTCACCCGAGCAGCCCGGAGAGTATGGCGCGGGGGATAGGGACGGGGGTATTGTTTTTTGATTGAGTTTTACGACCACGTATTTTGCGATCTGCGAGCCGTGGCCGGCTGGAGAATACCTGATACCCAGCATTTGTTTAGGGTACCTTTTCTAGCCCCTTCCTCCGCGAGGAGGCAAACAGCGCTGTCTCTAAATAGGGCTGCTGAGTCATTCCAGGTGGCTACCGAACTCCACTATGGGTCATGATTAGGGTTAGTGAGAGAACGACTGATTCGCCTGGGCCACCTACGTGATTGCATGTTACCCTCGCCGTAGGGCTTTTCCAACCGTGGGGGAGGAGAAAAGGGTAGGGAGTGAGGGAGAAGGGAAGAAGTAAGAGTAAAGGAGAGGAGGAGAGAGAGAGGAGGAAAGAAGGGCGAGAGGAGGGGAAGGAGTAGAAGTAGGAGGGGAAAAGGGGAGTGGGCTGGGAAGAGGAGAAGGGGGAGCGGGAGGACGGGAGAGGGGGAAGAGCAGAGGGAAGGAAGCAGACGTACGAGGTGTGAAGAAACACACAACACCGGAGACCCTCACCTGGTTTAGCCTGCCGGTCGTGCCGGTTGCCTGGGGTGTGGCCGCTGGAGAGTACCAGCTTCGAGGAGCCACAGGTGAGAGTTGGGTACCAGTTAGAAGCAGCCACAGGGGCATTCACCACCTCTACGAGACAAAGGGAGCGACCAAATGCTATCTGCATGGTGCTACCCCTAACTAGTACCGCCTACAACCCCCACACACCCTTACTTATGCGGCCCAGCTGCTACCCAGAGCTCACTGTGAAGGGTTTTAACGAATGCCGTAAAAGGCCTGGGGAAGACAGTTGGAACGACTAACTGATCAGTGAAATGCTCTCTGTCCTCCGTGGTATGGTACGTATCAATTCATAATTTACAAGAGCAATCAAGACCATGGCATGGCATGTCTCTAAAGGCGCGAAAGGTCATAAAATAGAATTTTCTGCTACTTCAAGGCCGAATTAAAATTAAATTTCTTTATTGCCCCTGTCAACCTGTAAATAGGACCATGTCGTGACCCGCCGAGAACGCTTAGAGAGCATAAGGTTTCAGTTTGGAAGATGACACAAGAAGGGTCCCACATTCTCTCAGTAAGTAGATATAAGGGCAGGTTTGTCGTATTCACCTATTAACTGAACGGCAGATGCTTCGTATTAGTCGAAATGCACCCTGCCAACGGCGGTATTTCTGCGGATGACATCCCATTACAAGTGAAAAAACGCATATAGCTCCATTCCCTTCAAGGTAAATATAAATTTCATTAGGCATCACCTTGTTCATGTAAAATGTTTCAAACATTCAAATGACTACATTGACAACTCACATAACTTATTGCAAACCGACGTTTTTACAGGCTTTCTTTAGGTCAGATGTCTGACTTCTTTCGCGAGGAGGTGGACACCCATTGCACGAATGGAAATCTTGTTGGGATACAGGAGTTTTTACCGCATAAGGGGAGGCATGACGTGGGAGTAGGAACTTTCTCCTATAACACGGGCTTTGTGCTGATTTTCATGGAGATTCAGTTAAGGGTAAGGGTTGAGGTATGAATTTGCTTAGGGCAAGCGTCAGGTTTATGCTTGGATAATATTGCTCTTCGTGGAAAGTTGTGCAAATCTACCAGTTTTACCATGGGTGGGCGGGGATTCCATCTCCGTGTTTTTCCGAATGGCATATTACCAACAATCATAAATTCGCCTTTAAAGTAAAATTTTGTCACTTCTTTTCGAAATATGACTGGAAACTACTACTACTACTACTACTACTACTACTACTACTACTACTACTACTACTACTACTACTACTACTACTACTACTACTACTACTACTACTACTACTACTACTACTACTACTACTACTACTACTACTACTACTACTACTACTACTACTACTACTACTACTACTACTACTACTACTACTACTACTAATACTACTACTACTACTACTACTACTACTACTACTACTACTACTACTACTACTACTACTACTACTACTACTACTACTACGATTACTACGACTACTACTACAACAACAACAACAACTACTACTACTACTACTACTACTACTACTACTACTACTACTACTACTACTACTACTCACTACTACTCACTACTCACTAGCTACTACACTACATCACTACTACTGCACTACTACTGCACTACGTACTACTACTACTACTACTACTACTACTACTACTACTACCAATACTACTACTACTACTACTACTACTACTAATACTACTACTACTACTACTACTACTACTAATACTACTACTACTACTACGATTACTACGACTACTACTACAACAACAACAACAACTACTACTACTACAACTACTACTAATACTACTACTACTACTACTACTACTACTACTACTACTAATACTACTACTACCACTTCTACTACTACTAATACTACTACTACTTCTACTACTACTACTACTACTACTACTACTACTACTACTACTACTGCTACTACTTCTACGACTTCTACTTCTACTTCTACTGCTGCTATGACTACTACTACCAGACAGACATACGGTAAGTAGAAGAAACTGTGACCTGAAACCTGCGTAGTCTTCTGTATCTGAATCAGCATTCTGCTTTACGCGAACAGTTACCCGGAGTATGGGCCAAAACTCAAGAAGCATTGAAAGAACTCCTCAGATTTACCTGTAAGCAAAAGATATTATCTCAGTGCGGTTACCGTACCGATTTGCCCGAAAAATACACACAATTCACCTTAGTTAGTACAATGGGTCGGTGTGGACTGAGAATCCTTACAAACATCAATGCAACGTAATTTCTCCAAAAATACCGCTGGGCCTAGGTGTTTATATAAGTTTAATTACGAAAATAGGTACCACCCATCTCTTATGTTGGAGAATAATGAGTAATTGGTTTTATAAGAGTAGTTAATATGGGAAATTTTGAGAAACACACACGATTTTTAGTGCAGACTAGTATTTATATAAATTTCAATGTCAGTCGAAAGTCTACGATGTGATTCCTATCTGTTGTAGCATGTTATAATCATCAGGATTCCTCTTTCTGCACACGTACCTTGGTAACCTAGGAAACCATTGAAAAACTGTACAATTTAAACACTTTACTCCTTCCACTGCAGAACGCGATGAAGACATAGAGATCTACAAGATTACTATAAAAACGTCCCGTGTCTTTTGCGACAAAATTTTGAGTTTATAGAAGTGCAAGAAGCTCTAAAACAATGCTACTTTTCTTGTAACTTATATTGGTCCTCTTCTACATAGGTGACTGAAAATATTACCGACCAATAGTCAGACATTTTCCTGTGTGAGTGAAATTGGGCCATGTCAAGCACAGATAAGCATTGATACTTTAAAGAAGTAATTGTTTAACTTAACAAGTTGGTTAAAGGGTACAGTCAAGGGCTCGTGAGTTTCAATAAAAACGCACATACTATCACAAATTCCTCAATTCATTTAGATAGTCCAAGTACTAGACTGACCAGCACTTTTTAAGGGTTAGTCGTTTTTAAATAAAATGCATGTTTGATGTGAGGAAAAATCCATCAATGGTCTATGCTCCAGTCCTGGATTTTTAGAATCGTTTGCCGGCCCAATGGCTCAGCGAACTGCTGCGTCAGGACAATCTCCGGTCGGCGGAACTCTGACGAACAATATGGTGTAGGTAGAGCACGGGGAATAAATGCCCCACCCTTGATTACAGGTGGCCCTGCACTAAATTCCAGGAAAGAGGGGAGATACGGTGGACAGAATAACATTATCGAAAAAAGACAAGGGAGACTGGAATGACCATTTCTGGTTTATTAGCTGTCATCAGATAGCCGTACCCAATCCCAGTTTGTGTAACCCCGGAGGCTTGAACCCGCGACCTGGCGGGTAGCAGTCCAACGCCCCAACTATTGAACCATGACCTCGGTGTCATGTTGGTTTCGATTGGGTCTGTTAACAATTTTAGAGGGGTGCTAAACCACTGCATTACGAGATGCGTGTGCTCGGCAGCGCGACGAGTATGTCTCGTAGCAGCCCGTTACCATAGTTGGGGTAGTTAAGACCGGAGTTGATGTTAGGTTTAGGGTTAAAGTCAGGTCACGGGAATAGGTATCACCTGGAATTTAGCGCAAAGCCACATGTAGTACGTGGGGGTACTTATTTCCGTGTCTCACTCCGGTGTGATTAATTAACTGCCATATGTTTAGGGTTTCTGAAATTCTTAAGGTAAGACTAAATTAATGAAAGGCTTCAGATTTTTATGCAAAATGGTTATCTGGCATGAAAACTAACTATCCCAAGATGTTACTGGTAGCGTCCAGGTCATAAAGAAGATGGCGACTGTTCTACAAGTACTAACGACAACCGTTAGACGATTAAAGATTTGAAAGTTGATGGGAGCTCGGTTAAGCAGAGCTCTGTAGAGATGCAAACGGATACATGGCCACTGGGGATTGTTAGGTAAAATATACTGAAAATGCTGAATTTCACACTGCTATGAGAGGTAAGGAGACTTGTATGGCCGCCTAAACAGAACACGGGAATAGGAATCGCCTACAGAACATGTGGATTTGCACCAAATTATGGGAAAATTAGCTTTAGGATTAAGGTAAAGGTTTGGGCTATGTTTAGGGTTAAGGTTAAGGTCACTGTAGGGGTTAGGCTCATGATTACGTTAAGGGATAAGGTTTGGGTTCGTGTTAACTGCTGAGTTTAGGTTTGGAGTAGGGCTAGGGTTAAGATTAAGGTTAAAGTTTATTTTTGGGTTAGTTTTAGTGTTCGGGTTAAGACAAGGGAATATTTACCCTTCTGGAATTTATCGCAAGACCAATAATTATGATTGGGTGGGGCGGTTCCTTTTGCCGTATCTTGTTTCGGCGGCCCTACAAGGCATCCTTACCCTATGAAATCCCAGAGTGGTTGGGACGCAGGTTACATGGCCACATCATGTCACGTCAGGCACCGAACACCTAAAATTATTTCCGGTCGGCTTGAATCGGATAAGGCGCTGGCGTATGTGATAGGGAAGAGGGAAGGAAGTAACTCGACCTGGGATCCAACGCTTACCTTCATCCTAATCAACTCACCCTTAACCTAGCAAGACGCACTAACGGTCGTGTCTGGGAGGGTTGTCGGGTGACAGAATAGGTCTGTCTTATTCAAGACTAAATATCAAACTGCAAATGACTTCTCTTTAGTTTGTCCTTTATCAAATCCTAAGATGTGAACCTCGGAGTCTCGTCTCCTGAAGGAGGCCTAGTACGTGAGAAACTAGGAAGTATGTGGTGTGTGCCCCGCTAGATGTTTTGGTTAGCCTTTCCGACCACTGCGCACACTCCCACCTCCATTCGCCTTCCCCTTGCTTTGTCATAGCAGAGAAGGGGGTGCAGGAAGAAAAAGTGAGGTGGATGCTACGCAAGTCTGCTCCATTATAAATGGATTCACTTGCAAGTAACAGCTGCGGCAACCGCGGATCCCGGCGCTTGCGACGTTCGAACTGCCATGCGTTCAGTTACCTATTGCCAAGCCTCGTTCAAAGGATTGGAGTCAATTAAGGAGTAAAATGTTTGCACTAACGTGAGTGCCTGTCTGACGCGCCACTTTGTACATCAGCGCACCCTGTGGTAACTTTTTTGACCGCCTGTGTGGACTAAAACCACCAGGATTTAACGATGGGAGTAAAAAATAACCATGGGCAGGCGCATAGTCTGCGTTACATTTCGCTCCGTAAACTTGCCTCTGTACCGCGACCCCTCAATGTCGCCTTCTAGGGCAGCAAACCCCACCCCTCAACCCCGAACCCCTCTCTCCGTCGGTACGCCGTTTATGCGCCCCCCCCCTCGTTGTCACTTTCGGTTCACGAATCTAGGGAATGTTTTGAAGTAAGCGTGATTTCTGCGCCAGGAATATCTTCATGTAGACGCAGCTGTCTCATACTAGATGTTAATAGCAAAGTACACGGAAGGTGGACTTGTTGATTAGACACAAAAGACTGCAAATGCCCCAACACCACAGGGGAGGAAAATCAAGACCAATTCGGAAAGTGGCCTGGGATTAATACGCCCGATGAGTGAAACCACAAAGCAGTTGAATAGAGCCTGAATCATTTATGACTAAATCGGACACTTGGCATAGTTTGCAATAATAAGCAGTATTTTTTTGAAGGCAAGCCATGAGGACTGGGTAACTCCAATAAGACCTTGACTGATGATGTTACTTTCTACTTATCCATAGTCTGTGCTAAGCATAATAACTAAAGTTTCAATATGGTTGGGGGTTTGACAAAGGTTACTGCTCAATGAGTTTGCGAAGAACAAATGCTGGCATTCCTATTCAACCCTAGGCAAGTTGAATTCCGAGGCTCCATTGTGTTCGCTGTCAAATAGGCTCACGACTTGTAGGCCGCTGATTCCGGAAAGCATAGCATTCTCCAACTTGTACACCTTCCAGATGAGATTTTGAAAACCTTTTGGGCCCAACTGACCTACAATGGATGCGCTATCACGTGAAATGTTAACTGAAAGTCTGAAATGGGTTTTGATTATAAAATATTACTTAAGTAGTGTTGTAATATTGCTTATAGTACAACCTAATCCCAAGATCTAGCCTTCATGACAAGATACCAAATTTTGAGCAAGTTCCTCTCCGACCACTTGCAAAAACTAAGCTCTCTTAAAAGGATACCTTAAGAAATAGGAATTTTCCCATTGATTTTCGGTGCCTTTCTAAATTCAAAGATATTTTATAGAAAACCTGAATAAACATAGGCTTTCTGGTACTCATAAGATAGAAAATGACGTCTTCTTCAAAGTTTATATATGTAAAAAGAGAAGCTTTCGGTTTTAAAAACCTTTTAATTCCGGAATCATTTTGAACCCGACCTGCTGTTACATCTGCAGTCAGGGTTTTAAAAATACAAG
This sequence comes from Schistocephalus solidus, assembly GCA_017591395.1. NCBI lineage: Eukaryota > Metazoa > Platyhelminthes > Cestoda > Diphyllobothriidea > Diphyllobothriidae > Schistocephalus > Schistocephalus solidus. The sequence goes on from WEDG01001046.1 coordinate 110,719, forward strand.
GTGTATAATTGCCGCATAAGGAAATTCACACATTTATAAATGGTGTTAAGAAGATGTACCATAGGGCTCATAAAATTTTTCAATGGGAGGGGACCATGTTGTATATTTTACAATCAGCATCACACGGTCTTAAAAAAAACATTCGAATGGGGCATTAAAGTAAACAAATGGAACAAAAAACGCTCCACTATAAAGTGAAAAGTCACTTCGTTTCTTTTCCGCCGAAAATGTATCACTTATTTTCAGGGAAGTCACGAAACCGGTAAGACTTCCAAATTTTCACCTGAAATTAACCTTGGAAAAATGTAATGTTCGCATATATTTATCAGTGAACTGTCTAATTAACACGCTTTTACAAAGGCTAACTTATTTTAAAACGTTTTTAGTTGATCTTAGGCGTATTAATTGTCGACTTTCGTTTTGGACGTTCATTTTTCTCGGCAATGAAACTTCATGTATGGGTGAATCTACAAATATGACGCGAACGGCCATCTCCCTTAAAAGGGATAATCAAAAGCTCACATATTCAGTAAAGGCTTTCAAGAAATATCTTATTTTGAAGGTTTCGATAAACCCATAGAACAGGAGTTAAATTTACAACAAATCGATTGAAAACAGGGAAAATCACGAAATATTCTCCGGTATTTAAAGGATGATCTGAATCCAATTGTAATCCAATACCTAAAATATCAATAAAGAAATTTGACAAAAGAATATTTCTCTTAATATGCACAATTCTATTTGAATTTATTCGTCCAATTTATGGTGATTTTTTTAAATTGACAGAATTTGCCGCTTTTTTTCAAACAAGTTAATATGTCTCAGCAACCTAATATTACTTTTCGCATTTCCTCTATGTTTTAAATTTGCTTAAGGTTGTTCATTAATATATTAAAGCTTTGGTACACGCATTGATGCCAGTTTGCGACGGATTATCACTAGTTCGTAAATTTCGTCAGTTTGCATGTGCTAGGTCATGCACTGCAGTGCAACATTTTCTAAAAACTGAAAACTACTTTGTATTCAAGCGTAAAATTTGAAGAAGATATAATTTTCTATCAAATGAGCATCAAAAAGAATGCTACTATTCGTGATTCTGCAATATATGTCTGAATTGATAAGGGCGCCAATAATCGATGGGAAAATGCTTATTTCTTATGTATTAATTTTGTTAACGGGTTTGGTTTTTGCAGGCGGCCAAAAAGAAGCTTGTTGTATCGTGACCGAAATATCCTTGATAATTCTGCAGGATAATTTATATCAAACCCTACTTAAGTTATATTTTTTAATCAAAAAAACATTTTAGAATTTCGATTAACATTTCATGAGATAGAACATCTACTGTAGTGCAAGAATGGATTTAAGTGTTCATGTTTTTATTAAATCGCAAATTAGATGGGAGTTCCCATCCTTGATCTGGTCTGACTGAAGGAATGAATACAAACGTCCATTTGCCCGGAATTTTCTGCCTAAAATCAATCGGTATAACCGAAAACCAGCACCGTAGGGCTAGTCAATTATAGGCCGATCCAGTATGCATATGGAATAGCATAATGCTTCCCGGTTTTAGGCAGATTAAAATAAATGAATGGGTCCCCATTTGAGGACGGTCTTTTGCGTGGTGTCACTGATAAAACTATCGTCTTATAATAACTGACAAACCGGGTCTTGCGCCTGCAAGTGTTTGAAGCTCCTACATCTGCAGCTATGAGCACGCTCGATGATGTAGCTTCTATGTATCTACGACAGGAGTTCAGCAATGAACCGCCTGACTTCACGACAACCCTTACAACTTCCAGTAAACCAGTTCAGGCTGACTTGAATGAGAAACGGGGCATTGAAATGTTCATAAGTTTCGGCACAAGAGACAGATCTCATCGGTGAGGGGCGGGCTTTTGAAATTGAGCCGCTATCTTTTCTGCTCTCCATTCGCATTTGAATCCTCTTGTATTTACGTCGATTAGCCTAGTTCACCCATTATATACTGTATTTTAACCCTATTTGTTTATTCGAACAACAAAAATGAGGTCATCAGCGCCGAAGCTGGCGCCATTTTGAAGGAAGTCCAAATTGATCGATATTTTGAGATGCATTCAAGGACGATTCTTCACGGTGAATGGAGGAACTTTTTTGCTGAAATTTTTGGAATTTTACTTTCAAAATAAAGCGTAGCTCTCTCTCAAATGTACAGCGGAAAACACTTAAAGTAACCAATTTGGTTAAAAAGCTTAACACACACATTTTTCTAGGTTTTGTAGAAAACAAATAATTTCTTATTGCAGTTCATGCATATGCTTCAGAAAAACTTTAAATAACCCCGAATACAGAGGCAGATCTTAATGGACGTCCTTTACGTAGGGAAAAATCTAAATGGGGCGGCCAGTATGTTAGAATGGAACCAAAAATGTCTGCTCACTTTCTAATTTTCTTTAAACATGCTTTTACCCATCGTTGGCATACCTGATACTTCTCCCTCTCATGTCCGTTATTTTAACATGATGATGGAAATGAAGTGCATTTTTATTTGAAACCATCGAAAATTTCAACCCCAATCGGAAAAAGCGTCCCTGACGAGGTCTAAAAATCCTCTCCAAACCAAACTATTCGGGTGGACGATGAGCAGGACTGGAGAGATTCTGGCGTCAGTAAAAGAACCACTGCACTGCATTTAGAGTAGCTCTGTCATAAAGGCCGGCTTCACCGAAGAAGCGTGTGCAGGCTCTTTTCGGTCGGCTGATAACCACAAAACCTTTCCGGAGTTAAGTGCTTATGGGGACAACGACGATACTGCCGCAGGACAACGAAAACGCACAAGTGGAGGGGAAAGTTTGGGGGAGGGTTGAATGCTAGTCAGGGCAGGCTAGTGGCTGAGGAAGAGGAGGACAGTGGAAGAAATGGATGGTAAATTAACTAGGGCGGAGAAATAATTTATTTAGCTTCTCTTCTATTGTTCCGTCCGCAGTACAATCCCGGGCCCACCAACGATGCGGCGCCCGGGTACAAATATTTTCGTGGTAATCATCGCTGCTGCTACTACTGCCATTTAAGAGGACGAAGGAGGAAGAGGAGCGTTCGCTCGTAGCCAAGCAGGGCAATGGTGGTCCCGGTAACGGCAATTCAATTAAACTATTAATCACCCTGTCCAATATAAATATAACTACAATGAACGCAGGACAAAAGACAAGCATGCGCGCAGACGCGTGCACACGCAAGCATCCATGGCACACAGAGACGACTTGAAACATTAATTGGTTGGTCGTGAGGATGCCCAAATGGTCAGCAAGCTCTTCTTGCTAATTGGTAGGTATTAGAGTGGAGAAATTCGTCAGGAATGGACTTGAACTACTAACGGTTCTTGCAAAATCCGAATATTCATAAAATATGCCTTCACTACTATCACACCAAAAATGCCCGGCCTGAACGCTCCCCTCTCTCGAGAAGTTAATGTCTATCCTGCCAGCCCGTTCGCCTACATAGGCATACATATTCATTAGTTATCCTCTAATACAGCTAGGTATGGATCGTTTATTAAATAAATTTGAGTTAATTTACCCTCGGAATTAGACGATCTCACGGGGTTAACGTCAGCATTTGTGCTTGTCGTGAAGTTTGTCCAAATGTCTTGATTTCCTTCGAGTTTGACTTTAATTTGAGGCATCTCACTCGCTCATCACTGAGGACTGGAAAAGAAGGTGAAACAGACTACACACAAGGCGTCCCGGTTCATGGGCAATTCACCCGCTTCTCCTGTAAATCTAGTCATCAGCGGAGAGAGAATTGGTTCTTTGTCATTGCATCTGTGCAGTCATACTTCTTTGCGCAAACAAGAAGACTTGTCGCACATTGTAAAAATTTGTTTATTATTTTGAGCCTTCGAACTGCTGCAGGAGCCCATCTTCAGAGATAAGAGCAATAGCAGAAGAAACAACACTTATAGGGGGTACAAGCCAATCAACGAGCAATTACGTGAGTCTGGAGGTGACTGGGTAGGGCCCTGTATGCCGGCGCCAGATCAATACATTTACTGATTGAGTTCTCCTCCGAGACCCAGGCTTCAATCAATTCACGGCTCGTCTTGCTTACGGTATAGGCAATTATCTCAACGGCTATGAAGTTAAACTCATGGCGCGCTTCGTAGGTGTGGGAAACCACTTGCAATAATTTGTCGCCTCGTAGCACAGCTAGCTTATGTTTATACATGCGCGATCCGATCAGCCTGGCCCGTGTAGTTACAAGAAAACCTTAGGCAGGGACACGACACAATGCACCCGACTGCTTCCTGCAGTTTTCAGTTCAGTTCAGTTTATTAAGGGAAAGATAGGCAAAAGCCTTTGAATTTCCTCGATCTTTGATTTTCATGATGATGTTGAGCATTGTAGCTCTGGGCCGGTGTGCCATTCCGGGATCTAATCCCATAGCAGTGAGCTCGGTCGTTTCTGATACGTCCTTAATGTATGGTGAGGCTTGCCATACCATAGATGTTGTCTGTGTTTGGGTCCTCCGAAGGTGGAAACGTAGGCATCGGCTTAGGAGCGCCTTCGGATAGCTGTTCCATATAAATCAGTCATAGAGATAGTTTGTTACCCCGTCGCACAGCCCCAGAAGAGACATTTATGCCAAATGGTTTCCGAGTGCGTTTATAAGCCGATGACTACATGTTCGTCCCCGAGTACCCAAACAGAAACACCGCCAAGTATGTGGTAGCTCTGCCATATAGTAAAGGCGTCTCCGAAGCGACCAAGCACATTGCGGCGCAACTAGGTGTTAGCATTACACACGGCCCAAAGCTACCAGTTGCAGCGGGTTCATTAAAATCAAAGACCGACGAAATCCCAAGGAGCGGTTTGTATAGTGTAGCGCATCCCGTGCCTAAATTGTCCTGGTAAGTACACAGCTCCTAACGAACTCATGCACAGATCACGCTGTTGGAAAAGGAAGGGAATATTTGTCGTTTTTAGCAGAATTACAAAGTAAGTCTATGAAGGTTTATGATTTTTGAAAATTAGATATGCGGTTTGAAATAAGGTCAGACCTAATTCAGTAGATCGAAGGCAAGTTATTCGAATGTTAAATTAGGGGCTAGGTGGTTCAATTCCATTTACATCGGCGTGCATTTTCGTGTTGTAGATGTATTTCGATTCCTATGATCTGCAAGAATTTACTAAGAAACAATACAATTATAATGTCACTGTGATCTGGATTGTGTTTTCAAGCGAGTAAAGGCTTGTAGTGTCACCAGGCTCGTAGCGTCCCCAGGCTCGTAGCGTCACCAGGCTTTAAGGTGAGCGTGAACGTTTAGTTGAACTAAGTTTTTACCTTCAACTCTGAAGAGAGTTGCGCTCAGGGAGCCGAAGCCGTGGTGGTAGAATTTCGTGTTACGCGTAGTTCTTACCCCTGAAGGCGAAATTTATTAAATCTAGGCAAAAGTGTCAGGCGTTAATTTACTCTTTTCTATACAATGCACAAAATAAGGAGAGATTAACTACTACGCCAGTATCTCAGGCAAAAATATATATTTTGCAAAACTGCTCGATAACTATTGTCGAAATATTCACAAACGCCCCGAAATCAACAGAGGACAGCGCCCAAACCAATCCTTATTCATCCGAGGTGTGTCATAAAAAGAATTTAAATAGTATTGGTATCTGGACAAGATACAGAGCCCCAAACACAATTATTTCAAAATTTCACCGTTCAAATGAATCCACGACCTCATTTACCATCCTAAATACTACACCGGAGAAGTAGCGCCATACTCAACGTAAGTGATTCCGGGCGCAATGGATCCTCCATAAGAACACCGAACTCGGTGACAGCAGGAATAACTCTACCCATGTGCAACCTTTGACAACTGGGCTATCTTTATTAACGCGCGAACCAAACCATGAAAGAATGATAATTGAAGCTGTTCATTGCTAAGCCGACCACAGCATAAAGGTGACATAGTGACAAAATTTAACCCACTAATTGCACAACCTAAAGCCTTGGGGTCACCAAATTTAAAAACAGGTTGTTCTTCCATTAAAAACAAACATTTGTTAATTGAATTTAATTACAAATAAAAGTAAGACTTCTTGAAAAACTTAAAAACTCCTCTAACTTCGATCGTTTCAGGACACCGTTGACAATGAACCGGTGTGAGAATAGGAAACTTTGAGGAGTTCGAGAATTAATGCGGTTGATTCTATACCTAAAAGCCTGCATTTATTTGCAAGGCCAAGCTTCCTGCACAAGAGAGGTTCAAACAGGTGGAACTCCTTGCCAGATGAGGCTGTCAGATCAAAATTTGTGGAGGCAAAATTGGTATCTAGAATAACTGAAGAAAGCTCAACATTGATTCCACCGATCCGGATGAAAATCTTGGGGAAGGGGTTGAAAATATTGGATAGTTGCAGGCTCAGAAGGGCGGTAAGTGTATAAGTCAGAATTAAGAACCGGATTAGACTATCGGTTGTGTTTCGGAGTGCTCATTAGGTTAACCTGGGTTCCCGAGGCATCTACAATTGAAGCCAACTTCAACCATTGCAATACAAAAACAATACGTAACGGTTTCGAAAGGAGTCAACTTCCAGAGAAAATATTACTAGCATATCTGCTAATGTTCTCAGATAGGCCTTCGTGGCGCATCGCAAAGGACAACATTTTTGTTTTCGTGACATGCATCTTCTCATTCAGACGACCCAATGAAAATTTTTTGATACTTGGTTGTACAAACACCTGAAAAATAAGCAAATTCAGTGTCCAGGAAATGTAGCCTTATTTCATGGAAATTTGGGGAGGGACTCTTTTATTGATAATGCACAGGTAGATCCTACAACATGATGGCGATATTAGCTACTGCAAGTTGCCTTTCAGAACCGACATAAATCTCTCTCTCTTCCATGTCTTACAACAGTACTATCAAATTTGCATTTTTCAAACATGCCGTTACGTGTTGTATTCCTTTTTCTCATATTCGGTTCGCTGATCACACGCGCCTTGTTCTCCTATCTTCACGGTTTATCTACCTGTGAGGGTTCTACTTCGGGCCCCAAGGTACAAGGGAATGTCCAATAACCCGATCGGCGAATGCTATGTGACAGTTTGACTGTTGTTTCTGCTGGGATCCACCGGGCGCGTCACACCAGGGTGGACCCAGTAATGGTGACCTGCGCGTGAATTAGTTTACAGGGATAGTAGACTTGCGCTGCAGCTACCACACTCTCTCCTCCTACATCCACCTGAACCCAGTGCGAAGGCACAGTCAAGAAGACTGAAAAGGGGAAAGGGTGCAGTGGTGGACAGAGCTAACCAGATCGACTACGCCTGCGGCATATGCCTGGTTCACGCACAATGGACCGGCATTGCATCAAGAAACACAGGGCGGCCACTCGAATCGTGGCGGTTTGAGCGTGTCATACAGGGCAGAAGGAGCCCTTGCAATCTGACTGTCCCTTCTGATAGGAGGACCGACTTATCCCGTTAGTTTACAGCCTCTCAAGGCATGACTTAAACGCACCATGCTAGTGTAAAACTTGTCAGGTTATTTATAGAGAGGAATTTGCACAGAGATTCGACCTCTCTCTCTCTCTCTCTCAGGGCCCAGTACCCTGTCCAAGCCGGTCACTACACAGACTCGGGGACCGGGCACAGGGGCTAACAAAGTTAGACAGCCCGTCTATGCGTGCCACACCACATCTGGCCCCTTAAATACACCACGTTTTCCCACTAAAGAGTATGGCTACTCAGATCTCACACGCGTTAGCGCCAAAGAAGACGCATGGAGGAAAAGCCCAACAATACTTTTACCACATACGACAGTTTGAACGTCGTAGTCCGACGATGTCCACCGTATGCTCCATGGAAGGGTGGAGCAGGGACAGTGACTTGCGCGTGAATTAGTTTTAAGTGATAGTAGCCTTGCGCTGCAGCTACCGCACTCTCTCCTCCTCTCCCAGCTGAGCCCGGTGTCAAGACAGAGTCAAGAAGACCGGAGATGGGGGAGGGCGCAGGTGGCTGGCGCGACCGGAGCCGCTCCTGGGCATGCCACCACACCTGGCTCGGATCCCACGGAGTGCCATAAAGGCCACATTAAGAAGGAGCCATTGCAACCCTGACTCTCAGTCCGCCAGTCAGCCACTCCACACAAAACACACATTGGCTGACCACGCGGTCCGAGTTATCCCGTCAGTTGGCAACCTTCCAGCCACGGCTTTTAAGCGCACCGTGATATTTTCAAGCGCGTCAGATTGTTTATAGTGAGGGAATATGCGCTGAGCTGTCAACCCCACTCTCCCCACCCCACAGTCAGACTACCGTCCGGAGCCTGTCAGTTGCCTGATGTGGGAGTGGGCGTATTGGCTCGACGGATCGGCGTACCCGTCTTCGCGTGCCACAGCACGATCTGGCCCCCATAACGCACACACCAGGATTCACAAACTCAGGGGATATGGATGCAGCCATCGCCGTCTGACTCCCCAGTCTACTGAGATCAGCCACTCGACACGCACAGCACATGGAGCACGACGGCGGTCTGGTGGACGTCTGACGGGCAGACTCTCCCAGCCACGGTCTCAAGTGAAACCGTGATATATACCTCTGGCAAATGGTGACTGTGAGGGTGTTGTCGATCGTATTGGTGTAGGTAGTGTGCGCTGATCGGGAATTTGAGCCTCCGGGTGGTTTACCGGAGGATCGTCGTCGAGGCGCATGTGTCCCAATAGGCCCATGTGGTGCGTAAAGTATGTGCGGGAGCAGTGAGGGGCAGTGAAGGCGGGCGCTTTCGACTGTATGTTGGAGCCCCAGGCACTGGTTCTACCAGCCTCCGTGCGATGGATTCGCGTGACCGACTTCATGGCCGATGCGTGTGAGTTGGTAGTTGCGGGCGCGGCAGGGCAGGGAGAAATCGGTAGAGGCTGGGGGATGCGTCATATTGAGTCAGGGGTAGTCAGGGCGCCAAGAATGGCAGGAGCTTGAGTGTGCATGGTGTATCGGTGTTAGTTGGCATTGTGGCGTATTCCGCTGTCATGGATGCGCATGTGACCGAATAGGCCCATGCGATGAGTGAATCGCGCTGAGGACGAGTGAGCTGCGGAGGCGACGATCTCCGCTGCGTGATGGTCAGCTCCAGGCACTGGCTAACCGGTCTCTGTACTGATGTATTCCGCACGCGACCGACCAGGCCGATGCGTGAGGTGAATGTGCGGTCGCACTTCGAGTGCAGCTTAGGAGGATTCCGCATCGCTGATGGTGGTGGTGGTGGCAGTGAAGGCGAAGGCGGTGGTGTAACAGACGATGAGCAGATGGATGTGGTCTCTATGATGGTGGGAGAAATGGAATTGATGCCAGGAGTGAGGCGAGAGGCGGCAGAACGTTGGCCGAGTGACGCCAGAAATTGGAATTGTCGGATTGCTGGTGCATTGCGTCGGAAGCCAGCAAGGCGTTCGCGCGCGGAAGATGCGTTGTGGCGCGGGCATGTTGTTGGTGGGCATTGGCGGTGTTTGTGCTGGGTGCTGGCTTTCGTGCCATCTTTTGGCATTGGCGGCGGCGATCCGTTGGCCTCGTAGTTGCTGAACCAGTCTTCGATGGTCTTCTCCATGCCGGTCTATCCTGGGCGAGTCTTCCCGGTCGCCGAGTTGATTTGCCGGTTGCTTCAGCGATTTCTTCAAAGTGTGTGGCGTCGTTTTGACCCTGCCGGCGGGGATCCGTAGCGACATCTCCGTAGAAAAGTCGTTTGGGTAGTCGCTCGTCGTCCATTCTTACAGGTGTACGTCCATCGCAGCTTCGCTTTCTGTAATGGATGCTGGGGATTCGGTCAGTCCAGGGTTCCGTGTCCGGTATCTGTTTGTCTTCGGCTTCGGTATTCGCGGGAGGTAGCTAGAGATGAAAAGTGGATTCAACTTCCTGGCTTGGTTTCGAGTAAGGCAGTCCAGGTTTCCCGCTCCGTAAAGTGTCAGCCGAACGACGGCCTTGTACATCTTCAGTTTGAATTGTTCCAGGTAGATACCGTAGCGATTCCACACGGAGGCCTGCAGCCAGCCGAAAGGCCTGACTTTTGGAAATCCGTTTGGGCATTCTCGTCATCGATTCTCGTGTTGCGAAGTGTTATTTGATAGCGAAGTTTATAGTTTGAGTTTGAGCTTTGACATTGATTCGAGAACGTTTATTACGTGCTGGGTGAGGCTGGTGCTGGCAACGTTTTTGGCTGTACTGATCAAATCGGCGCGCCTTCGGCGAAAGTTCATGATCCTTTATGTCATCCTCCGTCAGGTGTTAAGGGCGCAGTCGTCCGCGAAAACAAGTCATGGACTGTAGTCGTAAGACGCGCGTTGGAGCCTGCATACGCCGACTGTTGAAAGGTGCCGGTCGTTCTGTAGGCGATGCAGATACCAGGCTGCTCATCACGGTAGGGCGTCCATCAGCATAGCCGAGAACATTAGACTGAGAGGTGTGGGAGACAGTACGCAGTGCTACTCGTTGTTTTCTGCGTGATTCCGTATACGTTGTCGGTGACGCTTGCCTGTCATCCCGTCATAAACTGACGCCTGTGCGTGGGCTCAGGACAGCAAATTTCTGCATGATTCACAGTCAGTCACGATTCCGTGTCAAAGACTTTCGTTAAGATCCACGAAGGGTAGTGTAGGTGAGTTTCGCATCTCCTGGCACTTCTCTGGGTGTGCGGCGGCAAGATCATATCGGTTGTCCCGCGGTGTCGGCGGAAGTTGGCTTTAAGGGGCAGGCCCTGCTATGGTGACTGGTTGGGCGGTTGAAAGGATACGGGCGGATCTTCCGGTGATGTTGAGCAGCAGAGATGCCTGTGATTTGAGGGTTGCAGTTCCTTACGTTTTTGTGAGATGGACGATGGTCGCGTCTTTGAAATCTGAGGCTTGTCTTGGTGCCATCTCCTGGGAGTGTTGTGGGTTCTGCCATCAGCCGGG